>OY978505.1:11608972-12208972 GCA_963854855.1 Nasturtium officinale
TGTTAATTTCATTTTAGTGAAAGATTTCTGTTATAAAACATGTTTTAGTTGAACATAAATGACTTGTTTTGTACGTTGCATATCAAGTGAAGCAATTATATATATATATATATATATAAATGTGATGTCGCGGGTTCAAATTCTAGTAATATAAAGTTATACTCCAAACATTACATTGTGTAAAAAGAAACTAACGTCGGAAATGTGCTTCAAACAAAATTTTGGAACGCTGAGAAAACGAAATTTCTATCTTCACCTCAATAGAAAAGTACATAACGTTGAAAATTCGCTTGACATATGTATATCATTCCGTTTTCAATGGCGACGATTCTGGAGTCAAAGTCGATTGTGAAACCTTGGCTCACTTTTCCAAATTCTGGCATGGAACCATATTCTCATTATGGTCATAATTTGAGTGGACAAATTAGTCTTCCAGTCCTCACATAATTTATAGCGACTTGTAATGAATATAATAAATAGTTTTATTAAAAAGGTGAGAAAACAGAAAAGTAGTTCGGACGAAAAAAAGAAACACTTTGTCCGTAAACGACGGCAGAGACTTGAAACGTGGAGATTACTGCCAAGTGCCAAGGTTTGTACTGTGAATGACTTTTCAACAGTGATTATTAACGTAAATACACTCACGAGTCATCTTTACTAATACGAATAGATCTAAAATTATGGTGTTCACTAAATTTAGCAAGACGTTAACTTCACGTGATATATATATATATATGGTTTCGATTTAAGGTACTATGATTGGATGAGAGACTCTTGGAGGTATTTTAGGAACTCAGGATATGATCTCATAGACGATAATATGATGCGATGGCCCTAGTTCTCTAATTGAAACTTCCATGTTTCCGAGACAAAGAAGAAAATTTCTATGTTCCCCCTACATATGCGTATTTATCATATATACAGTCCTATTTTTTTAAGTGGGTAGTGTTAATTAATTACTATATAGTCTTACTGTAATTAATTAAGCGATTTACCGTGTCGTATCACTAGTGATACACCACTTTTTATATTGGACTGGACAATGAAAACGTGATATATGACGACAGGAAATTGTTATATAAATGACATATATACAATATATATTTGACATGTGAAAACATCAACAAAACTGTGACATGACATGTAAACATTTTCTTTTACTTGAGTTCCATTTTTCTTTTTTATATACTAATAATGCTGGCCAGTTTGGTGAAAATCTTGCGTTTGGTTAATAAACCTTCTTTCTACTCAAACTCGGGTTAGTGAAAAGCAATCGTTACTTGAGCCCAACAAATAATAATAAATTGTATGTTGGCCATTTGGTCGGAACTAACACAGGGATTTCAATTCTACATTGACTTTATAGTCTACATTCGAACGCACCAACGACCAAAATATTATTATTTTGTCCAAACGAACAACCAAAATATCTTAGGACAAAACTATGTTCAGATCTCCAAACGAAATTAATTCATCAACTAAAATTTAAGTGTGATTTGATAATTCAGCTAACCAACTAGTGCTAACGATGATCAATGAGTTTTCCGAATATATTTCTTATCGATATTTTTGTTGGTGAGGCTGAGGACCTGGTTGCTCATCTCTCTATATACAGTCTGCTTATTGAGAATGGTAAATCTCAACTATATTATCTCCAAGCTGAGAGAAAAATATCGCCATTTTCTTATGTTTATCTTTGGCCCACACAAAAGTCATTACACAGTAGAACAAGAAACACCTGTACAAAGTTAGCTTTGACAGAACGATGGATATTTGCAATCTTCGTACTGGGCCAATGACAAGAGCGTGGGCCAAAAGCTTCAAGTGGCGAAGGTATCAATATATGTATGTGTAAGTTTGGTTTTTTTTTTGGTTTTTTTGTTAACGAAGGTTTTAGAATGTTAATAAAGTTGATGGAATTGTCAAAATCAATTATCTTAGTCTCTTTTCATGTACCACAATTTTTAGAAATCAGTATGTTATTAATATTATATTTATAGATAATATATGTATATAAACTGTATTTCAAATTTTTTGATGTAAAGTTAGTATATTTGAACTGTATGTTGTTATCAAAAATACATAAGTATATAATAACTGAAACTAACTATTAAATTAACGTAATATTGTTTGGTTGAATAGAGTAAATGTAGTTTTCAATAACATTTAATTTGGTACATACAAAGTGGAACAACAAATGCCAATTGCCAACAAATAAGTTATCAATTTTAAAAAAACAAATAAGTTATTGCGTCATCGCTGATGATTTATTTTTTTGTCAATCAAGCCACACGAGTAACATGTTGGTTAAATCATGAAAGCGAGTAATAAACAGATTGATAAAGTTACATGTGGGTGGGAGGGATGCTAGGATATTGGAATTAAAGGGATCAAAAAGCAACTATTCAAATTTTAATTGGATTACATGATTATGGCGAAAAAAAATTTGGATTACATGATTAAATTAAAAAAAGCGATAAACCCCTTTAAAATAGCAAATATTAAAGTAAAATATGAAAGAAATATATCAAAAATATTTATTTTTATAAGAAAATTTAGAATATATCTATTAAAAGCATTCAAATCGAAAAATAATGATGTGATATGTTTTTTTTTGAAAGTATAGGACACGTTTTGAACCAATCTACTATTTTAAGTAATTTAGCAACCGAGATTTGAACTTCAGAAGATGTTGAGACATAGACTTTAATTTTCACAAATAATATGATTCAACAATCAATACCATTTACATTAACATGAATGATATTTGCTAGTAGTTTTTGATTAATAGTCTTTAGTTATCGGTGAGATACAGAAGTCATTTTCTTTTGGGAAAGGCTTCATAGTTCATAGTTTCTTGGTTTTCAGTTAATTAATTAATATTACAATTTGCATAATAAATTATTTTTTGTGAAAAATAAATTAGGCATAATCTCGTTTTTACATATAAATTGACACATTGTCAAAGTCATTTAATTCCATCAAGAGTAGCCTTTCCCGGTCCGAAACGGCCAAACGAATTTGAAACTTTAATAATGGAATTCGATACAATCTTTAGGATTGTGTCACATATTACTAGCTTTAAACGGTATAGATTATTGATATGTTATATTTTCAATTAGTGTTAGAATTCGGAACCCTAAGAAATTTGTCAGCCACTCGTCATTCTCTTCATATAATGGTGTGAACAGCCACACGATACACTAATCAGTCACACGAGGTAAATAACTTTCTTGCGGATAAATTAAACCCCTCTCGATAGTATATTGGCATTATTGGAATTTGGGGATATATATAAGTATGTAACACATGTTATGCAACTCCAAAACATTATCGTTTTTGATTTTATATGATATATTTTCACGGAGAGTTTAATTTTCAACTATTTGTATTACATTAAACATTATTTTATATACTTTGAGTGATTATTTCAATATTCTAAACTACATTATACTAAATGAAATAGTTTCACATAAAAATAAAATATTTGTTCAGACGGAATGATGCTTTTTTTGTCAAGAACGGGAGATCAAGTCTCCCACGATTTATTAGAAAAACAGAAGCAAAGTACAACTGAATTCGTCTTGAGCAAGTCAACCAAATCCCATCATCATTAAAAATTGAAACAACACTTACCGGAGCTAAATCAAAAGAATAAAATTCGAGGGACAGTGAGAATTAAATCATCCGCTATTAAGTTCCTTACTCATGAGAAATATAGATTATCAATTATTCTAGATAAGGTTATGGCACAGTCACACCAAAAAAAATAGAAAGGATATGTATCATTTATACATGTCGGAAGAAGACACAAATGATGCATTTTGAAGCAAAAATAAATTATGCACTCTGAAGCAAAACAAGTTTTATGACGCATAATTAAGATAATTATTAAATATTATATTATATATTTTAATTATAGTTACTTTTATTATTTTCATAGTTACTAGTAGTATTTATCATAAACGAATTATAAGGTCTAAATTTGTATCTGGTTGTTTTGGGATTCAATAACCGTGTTTCTGAAAATATTTGTGGAAAGAGCTGTATTCTATACAGTATATACTATACTCCATCTATTTCTTATTAATCTTATTTTAGAAAACATATTGTTTCAAAAAGAGAAAATTTTAAGTTTTATATATAGTTTTTATTAGTCATTGATGATAGATTGTAAATTTCAAGAAAATAATTGAATATTATTGTTTAGACTTATACAAATTGTTAATTAGGAACATTAATATTTAATACCAACATTAATATTTAATACACCAAATCTCATCAGAACTTCTTAGTTAAAAAAATTATCTCCGCTGGATAAATATATTGAGCATTATGTTTGATTGAGTTGTTTATATACTCTTTGAAGCATCAATCCTTTTTACACCATCGTTAACATTTGCAATTTACAAAAATGTTTTACGAAAAATGTTTTTAGTTCAAAAAATGTAATTTATGTTTTCATGTAAACGCATATACTCTGGTAAGTAAGTATGTTTAAACAGTCTAAGCTTCCAAATGATTTATGATACTATAGTGTTTCTTGGTAAGAATATTAGACTCGAAAGGTAGACGAACAAATGGAATTTCTAATGCGAACCAAGAGTGAATTAGAAGAAATGTTGTTTTTTTGAGAAAACATTAAGCTGTTAAAGAGGACCTAATACAAGTCATAACAGCTTGTCAGATCTTGTGTTCTTGGCACAAGTCGTAACAGCTTTGCGCGATTGATTTTAAAAATGGCTCCTAGTTCATACGCCAAACCTTTGACTAGGGCTCTTTACTTGAAGTTATACCACCATATTTGAATTATAATTAACTTCCGTAATTATTTATATAACGCACCCTTAGCAATAAATTTTTTTTTGGAAAAAGACAAAACACGTAGCTGTGTCTTGTTGATAAAGAGATCCAGTGGTCCACGCTACGCCAGATACTTCAATGTTATGTGGTTTAAATAATAAATTGGGAATTGATGTATGATATATTATCTACTTTGGGCTAACCGATCGAAGCCAAGAGGTTTCACATTGAACTGTTAGAGCATTTTAGATTCTTTCTCGCTATTACTGTTAGGTAGTACTGACAGTGATCGATTTCACATATTGGGTCCAAAAGTAGAGGATTTCACATGTTCAATCTCACTTGATTCATGATTGAACGAGTAACTTCTTTGCTTAGAATTATTAACTATAGAAACTAAAAGATTCTGCCTTTTACTAATGTTCAATATTTTTACTATGGTTTTCACAGAGAGTGTCTAGTGTTAGATTATTGACATATATTTTTATTGTGATAACTGAGATCATTAATTAAGAATTTAAATTCATGAATATTGTTTTTACCAAGTAAAAGCAAAATTTTAGAAAAATAGGATGGAAAAAAAGAAAATAGAAAACAGAAATAGTTAATTTTAAGGAAATTTTCACTTTAAATTCACTTTAACTTTAGGTTCCATTATATTAAATTATAAACCGTAATAAATTATTTTATCTATTTATGTGTTATTACGACAAAAGAAAACATAACTCATAAAATTCAAAAAATAATTAAAGAAAAAAAGAAGAAGAAACGGAACACTAAAAAGGACAAAACGTGTACATTCAATGAAAGAACTAATTATTTTTAAAATTAACTAGCAAGTTAAAGTTTTAGTTGAAAACGTAGTTATAACTAATGTTTTAAAACTCCCTAGGCGCTAGTCAGACGTCGAAGATGGGCCTAACGCCTAGAGAATTAATCGGGGAGTAAACAAGGATTAATCGTGAATTAGTTTTAGGTTATTTTAATATTTTAAAAATATATTTATTCATTATATTAATTTTGTTTTTAAAATTATAGTAAATACATGAAAATATAGTATTAATAATTTATTTTATGATTTTTATTTATAATTTTAATATAATTTATTATAAAACATCATAAACTCTCAATATAAATGTCTGAATAATAAAAACAAAAAAAAATTATACTTAAAATTTTAAAAATAATTGGATTATAGATTATTATACGGAAAATAATCGGATTAGGTGGAAATTAATCGGATTAGGCGGAGAGTAATCGGTTGACTGAATTTTTTGAAAGATTAGTCATTAATCAAAGCGGCGAGGTTGGGCATAGCGATTAGACGGGCTGTAATCGGAGTTAGACGGAGATTTTTAGAACATGGATTATAACCTTAAATAATTAGTATATCTATCGAGAAAGAGAACATATAAATCTTTCAGTTCATAAAATTAAATAAAATTGCCAATAAGGATTAAAAACAACATCCTTACATTCACATCACTTTCATTTTATTCAAAAAAGTAGCCTGAGAAACTAGACAACAACAAACAAACAAACTGTACATGAAACACACTACAGAGAAACGGGAAAAAGACAATTCATCAGGCTTAATGCTGATAATATTTGACCAAAATATGGTAAAAAAAACGTTATGTACCAGCATAAACTAAAACAAAATATAAAATTATATCAAATGGAAAAGAGAGAATAGAGTTTCATTGGTCAAAGTCTGACATTCTTCTACTCCGGAACCTAGAAAACATCTATAAATACATCACTTGGTTATTCTTATATCTCACCTACAAACATTCTGAATAAAACAGCCTATATAGCACCTAAATCACTTCCTCATATACAATTCGTCATAGTAATTAAACTACATAAATATATTTCTGTACTTGTACGTAACATATTTTGAGATATATATATATATAGATATGGAGTTTCTTGAGCCGTCTCGAGTTTGGTATATATACATGTTCTTCAACGTTTTCGTCGTTGTTTTTTGTCTTATGTTCTTGAAGCTCTTTCTACGTTGCCGGATATTTCCAGCTCAATTTCAGAAGAAGCTTAGAGAACACGGCTTTATCGGTCCACCTCCGAGTTTTCCATTAGGAAACCTTAATGAGATGAAGAAGCTAAAGATGGCCTTGGTAACGATGGAAAAGAGCAAATCTTCCACCATAATCAACCATGATATACACTCCATTGCACTTCCACATTTCGCTCGGTGGCATCAACAATACGGTAACTGATAAATCTCGATTTCATATTTAAGTTTTGGACATTTGGAGCATAAAATCAGTCAAATGTTAACATATATTATTGGCTACTTTTTATGTGATGCAGGGAAAGTGTTTGTGTACTGGTTAGGGATAGAGCCGTTCGTGTACGTGGCGGATCCTGAATTCTTGAGTGTTATGTCGAAAGGTGTAATGGGGAAGAGTTGGGGAAAGCCAAATGTTTTCAAGAAAGACAGAGAGCCAATGTTTGGTAGCGGTTTAGTTATGGTCGAAGGGGATGATTGGACACGTCATCGCCACATCATCACTCCTGCATTTGCCCCTTTTAATCTGAAGGTATGTTTATTACTGTACTTAGCAATAATAAACTCTTCAATCGAATCGTTTACATTTGTGAAGTCCAAATATTGAAAATTAATAGGGTGACTAAATCTTGTTCAACAATTTAAACTTTAAAGTTGTTCCCCGAAAAGCATGAGCCACCATTTTCCATGACGGAAATTTCATGGTCTTATGGTGGTTGAAAAGACTTAGATATATTATTATACTCATTCAAAAATCAAAGTTTCATACTATAATATTTCTCTTTTTTTCTCATGACTTTTAATTGGTCGTCTTAAATAATAGGCCATGACAAATATGATGGTGGAATCAACTTCCAACATGTTGAACCGATGGGGCAAACAGATAAACTCTGGCAATCCCGAGTTTGACATGGAGAGCGAGATCATAGGAACAGCAGGTGAAATAATCGCCAAGACAAGCTTCGGAGTCACGGGAGAAAATGGAACTCAAGTCCTCGAAAACCTAAGAGCCGTGCAATTCGCTCTATTCAACTCAAATCGCTACGTAGGCGTACCATTTAGCAACATTTTGAGTTACAAGCAAACCAATAAAGCCAAGGAGTTAGGCCGAGAGATCGATGATCTCCTTTTAACGTTCATAAACAAACGGAAGAGAGCATTGGTTGAAGGAGACGACAAGGGCCACGATCTTCTAGGAATGTTACTTAAGGCGGATCACAAAGGAATGTTTACGGCGAGTGAGCTTGTAGACGAATGCAAGACGTTCTTCTTCGCTGGCCATGAGACGACAGCTTTAGCACTAACGTGGACGTTCATGCTTCTTGCGATCCATCCCAAGTGGCAAGAGACGATAAGGGAAGAGATCAAACAGGTCATCGGAGATTCCCAGATTGAATATAACAAACTTGCCGGACTAAAAAAGGTACGTTACCAAACATAGTACACAAAATTACAAGTGCTTTATTATATGCATGCATATAGATTATATCGTTTTCTATTTGGACGCGTTCACAAAATAGAGCACAATTTGGCATATTCACATTTTCTTAGAAACAAACGAATTAATGCATAAAAATGAGAATATAATGTAGCCTATTAAGACATAAGATTTCATATAAATAATTTATGACAAAACATGCTTTTTGTAAGGAACAAAAAACATGTTAATTAGAATGTAAAATTAATTTAATCTACATCTGATCTCTGAGGTCAAAGTCATAAAGAAGTCAAAATCTGCAGAACATAGCAACTGATCAAATAACAGAGGCGCGTCGCCTCTATCGATCAAAACTAGTCAACGACGGCGCTGACCAATAAGCGATACGTCACGACACGTTATCTTCGTACTGAAGAATCTAAAATCTCAATCTACGTGGCAGTATCATTCATGATATATTTTTTTTGTCCATAACTAAAACGTGTGACACGCCATGATACTAAATTAAATAATAGTTTTAGTTAATAAAATCATTTTACATCTTTAGTATTTTTATACTTACGAATAAAACTTCTGATTCATTTATGCAGATGAGTTGGGTGATGAACGAGGTTCTCCGGCTATATCCACCGGCGCCGAACGCACAACGGCAAGCTCGGCAAGACATTGAAGTTAACGACCGAGTGATTCAAAACGGAACAAACATTTGGATCGATGTGGTGGCTATGCACCACGACCGTGCGTTATGGGGAGATGACGTCAACGAGTTTAAACCGGAGAGATTCGACGGCGATTTGTACGGTGGTTGTAAGAATAAAATGGGGTTTTTGCCGTTTGGATTCGGAGGGAGAATGTGTATCGGTCGGAATTTGACAACAATGGAGTACAAGATTGTCTTGTCTTTGGTTTTGTCTCGGTTCGAGATCTCAGTTTCAGCCGGTTATCGTCATTCCCCGACGTATATGCTTTCTCTTAGACCGGGTTACGGTTTGCCTCTAATTATACGACCACTTTAGATTACGATTAACCCACAAATTTCAAGACCATTATTTTAATTAAATAATTTTTATAGTATAGATAAATAAAAATTACAGCTCTAAACTTCTATTTTATTGTGTACGAGAGTTTTGTTTACTAATATTTCGAGCATATGAATTTTTTCTATATAGTATATTCATTCCAGTCATTATTCTTTAAGTAATTTTTATTAATTAATGAAATAAACTTGTTTTTGTTGTTTACTTTGGTTTGGCGACTTATTAATTGTCCAAAATTAAAGATTGGTTGGCTAAATTTGATAAACAAAAGTTAAGTTGGAGAAAAGTTTAAAATATTAGATGATATAAAAATAAAAGGGCTTATTTTGTAATTATATGAAAGGTTCGTATCACGTTTCTTGTCTTCTTCGTCTATGAAGCAACGAACCAAAGAAAAGGGCAAAAAACTCAATTCATGCGGTTTTTGTTGAGCTATGGAGTCTACAATGGCGACATGGACACCAAGCTCTCTCCAGCTTAGGTTTTTACTCAATTAATGGAGCTTCAAAGCTCCGGCGAGAGCCAAGATGACGAAGCTCAGTCGTGGTCTCGGATAAAATGCGTAGCGCGAAATGCAGAATGGAGTCGAAATTTGGATGAGAGAAACGGGTCGGATCATTTTCGTGGGTGGTCTGATTTGGAAGACGATAAGAATACTACAAATTCTCGCGTTGGCGATTGGTTTAAAGGTACGATTTTTATTGGAATTTTGGTTGAATTTTCTGAATTTTTTGTACATTGCTGAATTTAGAAAGTTTGCTTTTTTTTTTCTTACTAATTTTGAATTTCCAATTTCAAAGTAAGCTAATTCTGGGTTTGGGTTTGATGAATTTCTTTAAAGACTTTGATTTTTTTTTCAGAAACCTTGCTACCTGGAGTTGCTGTAATGGTTCTCTTGGCTGGGATATCATTCGCTGCTTTATCTTTCAAGCGCAATGTTTTAATTATGCATCTTCATTTAGTGTGATTAACATTCAAATTGTTACAATGTGATTGATCCAACTAATAAAGTATCAGATCTTTGGTTAATGTTAGGACCAAAAGTAGAAGTGATGGTGACTATGGTTGCTGAAAGTTCAAGTGATCAAATTGGCACAGATGGTTCGATGGATCAAGATAACCATGAAAGCTATAGAGGTATAGACCCGAAATTTAAGTTCTTGGTTAAGTGCTTTAGTGCAAGATCAGAAATTTCCTAGGTCATAACGTCACAATGTGCTTGCTTTTTAAACAAGTGTTACCCTTACTGGATGCTAGTTTAGGTTCTCCAGTTTTATCTCGGGATGACATAGATGTGGTGCCATTAGCCGCTGCGTCTACAAGCAAAGAAAATGACGAGGCAAACAAAGCATCAAGAAGCCTAACTGAGAGATACATACCTCTCAAATCTCAAACGAAAAGCAGAGAACCAGCTCGTATAGAGGAATACCTGCTCCTTCCACAATTCCACAACTAAATCTCTTAAAACCCATCTTTCCAACAGTTGTAGGCCCATTTCAAAGTCAAATGTTTGCAGCAGCTTTACAAGCTTTCAAGGTACTGATTCTAACTCTCTGATTATTTTGAACTATATAGCAATGCAACAGTTTTATGATTTGATAAAAACTGATTGCACATTCGAAAAACCTATGTAATTTTCAGGTTATTGAATCTGATGCTTTGCCTTATGATTTATGCACGCGGCGTAAATTTGCTAGTTGGGTGGTTGCTGCAAGCAATGCTTTATCGAGGTAACTATTAAAAAGTTCTTTCCTATTCTTGAAACATTGTGAAATATTTCACCGCCTCACATCTTGAGAATACCTTCATTGGTTACAGGAACTCGGCATCAAAAGTATATCCTGCCATGTACATAGAACAAGCAAAAGTGCTAGAAGAAGCTAGAGGACGATGGGAGAAGCATGGCCTAAAAGTGATTGTTGACAATGACCTCCATGAGTAGACAACAACCGAGTCTACCTGGCTGAAAGCAGGAAAGCAATATTCTGTCGAAGGAACCATGAATAGAGCTGAAAAGGTAGTTACCAAGCTGAAGAAGATGGCAAAAGATGTAGGAGAGAAATCCAGAGAATTAATCTTCTTGATCATTGATAAGACAAGCCTTCTGATATCAACCCTGAGAGAACAAGTTCATGGAATAGAGAACAAAGCCAAAGACCTCAAAATGAAAACCAAGTCAACAGCAGAAAAAGTTTGGAGACAAACGAGCTTCAAGGTTGACGAGACCAGAAATATCTCTATGATGAAGACTAAGGACATTGTAGAAGAGCTCAAGGACAGAGTTGGGAAATTCGGTGAGAAACTCAAGTCGAAGTAGGGTTTTTTTGCTGTTTGGTTGAGACTAAGACTCAGACTTGTCAGACAAAGAAGCAAAAACATGAACTATCTTAATTTTCAAAAGAGGAAGCGAGCAAGAGCCCACCCGTAGATAGATAACTACATTAATGATATAATTGCGGACTTCGCCAATTACCACTATACGTTTTGGTATTGAACTTGCACTTGTTGTACGAAAGATCAAACATAAACAACAATACGACAATGAAATTGTGTTGACATTCATTATGACCATGGTTAAAGGAAGTTGCAATTTACCGCCGGCTGCAACGTCTCGAGCCCATTTACTTGTGAAAACTTTGGTATGAGTTCTGATTTTTAGTAGTTATTATGCTAAACCAAGTTGGGATTATTTATTTTAAAATGTCATTTCATAAGCTATGCAGTTGCGAGTAAGGAGAAAATTATTGAGACAATGACTAACAAAACAACGTTGTTTTGACATGTATACTATACCTAATCTCCACTAGAAAACGAGCTCATTGAATGTAAGTTTTTGGTTGTTACTCTACAAGAATTATAAAACTAATAATGAGATCATTCTGAAACCAATTTGTTAGTTGGTTTTTATCGAAAATACTAACAAAACAAATGTGCTAGTTGGACCTGTGACACTCAAGAGTCAAGAGCTAGAAAAAAACACTTTGCAGAAACCAACAAGAAAAAATTATTCATGACTTTAAATAGAGAAGACGTAATCGATCTTCCCTCTATAGACTATTGAGTAAATAAAAGCTAATTGAATTATAATTTGTTTCTCAAGATCGGAGTTATAACTTGTTTGGATAAATTATTTCAGGAATATTAATTTTTCTTCGCCGATTTGTCTCTTGTTAATATGATATATAATATATTCTTGACAAAAAAATGATCAAATACAAAAAGAGTTTGCTTTTATATATACTTTTCATTTATATACTATATATAAACCTTCTCACTTCTCACTTCTCACTTCTCACTTCTCACTTCTCACTTCTCACTTCACACTTCTTCCCCATCATACAATCTTGAAAACAGAGAAACCCAACAGAGCAACTTAAAAAATCTGAGAGACTTCAAGAAAATGGGATCAACCGCGGAGACACAGATAACTCCAGAGAAAGTTACCGATGATGAAGCTCCCCTCTTCGCCATGCAGCTAGCAAGCGCCTCCGTTCTTCCGATGGCTTTGAAATCGGCCTTAGAGCTCGATCTTCTCGAGATCATTGCCAAGAACTCTTCTCCCATGTCTCCGTCTGAGATCACTTCTCATCTTTCAACCAAAAATGCTAACGCTCCGGTCATGGTCGATCGTATTCTCCGTCTTCTTGCGGCTTACTCCATCCTCACTTGCTCCGTCCGTACACTTTCCGGCGGTGGAGATGGCGTCGAGAGGATTTATGGGCTTGCTCCGGTTTGCAAGTACTTGACCAAGAACGAGGACGGCGCTTCCCTCGCTGATCTTTGTCTCATGACCCAAGACAAAAGCGCCATGGAATGCTGGTATAAATATATTTTCTAAACCTTGTGATATAATATTTAATAAATATATTTTTAAATCTTATAGTATAAATTTTCATTTATAAAAATAGTTATTTCAGTATGTTCAAAATAATCATCAAAATTTTAATACAGAAGAAGAAGATGTACAACGAGTTAAAGAAAGAATAACAAAACATTTACTATATTAAAAAAAAAAAACTTTACTATAATCTGAGTCTGCATGATCTTAACATTAAAAGCTAAGACCAAAACCAAAGAAAAAAAATTAATAAATAACAAAAGAGTCGGAAAAAATAACAAAACAAAACTAACGTGTTGGTTGTCAAGAGAAAAAAATTCCATGGAACGAAATCGACCTCAAGTTGTAGTAACAATGAAGTCTGAAGACATGCTTTACCAAATATGCTATATGATGTTAATTTATTTTAAGGAGTCCTAGGCACATGTTTTCCCTTTTAGGTACCATTTGACAGATGCCGTTCTTGAAGGTGGGATTCCATTCAACAAATCTTATGGTATGGGTTTGTTTGAATACCTGGGGACTGACCCTAGTTTCAACAAGATCTTCAACAACGCGATGGCTAGCTATTCAACCATCACAATGAAGAAGATTCTTGAGACCTATAAGGGTTTTGATGGCTTGACTTCTTTGGTTGATGTTGGTGGTGGCACTGGGGCAAGTCTTAAAATAATTGTCTCTAAATACCCAAACATTAAAGGCATCAACTTTGATCTACCACATGTTATCGACAATGTTCCTTCTTATCCCGGTAAAAACAACTTTCTCCAACATTTTTAAAGTATTGGATCGATATGGATAACTCCGTTTTAGACTTGATGGAAATACTTTGTTATTATTGAGTAACGCAGGTATTGATCATGTTGGAGGAGATATGTTTGTAAGTGTCCCTAATGGAGATGCCGTTTTTATGAAGGTTAGTAAATTGTCCTACTTTAGTTATATATTTACACAATAAGTGTTAAGGATGCATTAGGAAATATGTTAATAGCTCAATTATATCTTCTTCTGATTCTCTATTATACCTAGAAGGTTCTGATTGTATCAGTATAAATATGCTTGTAAATCATTTGGAATTAATTAATCAATCAACACATTATTCTTACAATAAGTTCATTAGTGAAACAAGTCTTTAAAACATTTTTATTAATTTTCTCGTTGTTGTGACAGTCGACATGCCATGATTGGAGCGATGAACGTTGCGTAGAATTGCTGAAGCATTGCTACAAAGCGCTTCCAGACAATGGAAAAGTGATACTAGCAGAGTATATACTTCCAGAGATCGCAGATTCAAGTTCTCTATCTAAACTAGTAATCCATCTAGACTGTCTTATGTTAGCTCACTGCTCCGGAGGCAAAGAACGGACCAAGAAAGAGTTTGAGGCACTCGCTAGAGAGTCTGGCTTCAAGGGGATCCAAGTTATCTGCGAAGCCTTTGGTGTTTACATCATAGAACTTCTCAAGCAGATGTGAAAGTCCATTTCATGATAATTAAACATGTTCTCGTCTACATCTACTACATGACCTTTTTCGTGCTACTCGTTACTTGCTACGATGTTAACTATAAAGTTTGTTGCTTATTAATAATTTACCAAAGAGCTCGTTTGACGTTTTACTTTTCGTACTTCACTTTCGATTAATTAATAACTATACAATAAACGAATTCATTCTCTTACTTTTGGTGATACATATGGGTTAGAATCAAAGAACTAGGACAGAATAGGAAAGAGACTGTTTCCCTTATAAGGGTTCTTAACAATATTTTTAATATAAATTTTGCATAATAAAAAGTTAAGAACCTTAATAAGAGTTCTTCATTTTTTCTTACTCCAATAGTAGAACTTCATTAAAGGTTCTTAAAAATAAATTTTTGAAAATTAAACCATTGTTTAACTGTATGAAATTGGTGTTTAAATGTGTTAAATTATACAAAAGAAAGAAATTTTGGTTACAACAAGAAAGTGATTCATTTGCTTAAAAATTATAACAAAGTGTTCAAGTGTATGAAACTATACAAGAAAGAAACAAGAATGAATTGTATAACACTTTTATTCTCAATAAAATTCATGAAGAAGTAACATAAAAAGATGAGTATAGTATTTTACTTCTGAGTCTTTTGGAACAGCTTTTTTGGTGGTCTCTGGTACTTCAGAAACATTCCAAAGCCTCATTCTCGTGTCCTGCTGCTGAAGCTACGGTACAACAATCTGGACTCTGTAAAAGATACAACAAACAAGACCAGTTTTAGGACCAGAAGACCTCAACACAAAGCTACTTACCAGCTAACGAAATTTTGAGACCAACTCTCTTTCATTTTTGCTCCAGAACTTAATTTTCCTATCTCCTTCACCACCACCACCAGTTGCAAGCAAATTCGCTTGAAAAGGGCACCAAGCAAGAGCTTTTACATCGTGTGTAATTTAGATTCATAGTCTCAGCCAGTTGCAAGAACAACCAATTCAATTTTCTTATAAAAACAACATAATCAACAATTTTTTATAAAATAAAGGGGAATCATCTGGGACAAATCGACCCTAATTCGAAAGAATTAAAGAGTATCCATGAACACGGGAGCTGAACACGGGCAACAATTTTTTTTTTCCTTTTGTCAAAATTTTTCGCCCAACCATATATTTACACGTCACGGGTTCTTAAAGTTTCAGCCGTTTCATCCCTACATAAAATAGGATATCTAAGTATTAAAATAGGGTTTCATCCCTACATAAAATAGGATATCTAAGTATTAAAAAAAATAAAAAAAAATAAAAAAAAATAAAAAAAAATATAGAAAGATGAAGAAGGTTAGAGCAGCTCCATCCGGAGCTCTCTCCAGGTTCTTATAATTGTATGATTTAAATTAAATCATGAATTGATGTTAAATGTAAGAACCGGTTCTGTTGATAGAGCTTCAAGAGGTTATTAGAACCTCATATGTGTCCAAATATGATTGGTTGATGTGTTTTGATGAGAGAGAAAAAATCTCTTACTTTTTTCATTGTTTTCATCAAAACAAAGAGGTGAGTTTAGGAAGAAGCTGTTTTTGATCGTGACTTGATCGGAGACGGTTCTTCGCCAAATCTCAGCATCTTGCTCATTTGTTCTGCTTCATCACTCAAATTTTTAGCATTTGTACCATTCCAGGCCAAAGATAGAAGGCTCGTGAATATCTAGAAGTAAGTAAAAGACACGATTAGCAGGCTGAAGCTACAAGGCTTGTGATTCTTCCATGTTGCAATTTTATTTTATTTTTTGTGGTTATAACTTACAATTATCTCATATAGATTTGTTTCACACTTTTGTAATTTTCTGTATATGAACGTAATAAAACAAAACCACTTCCTCAATATATACAATAATTTGACACTACAAATCAAACAACACTTCTTCTTTTCCTCTCTATCTCTAAAAACTTCTTCCTTTGCTCTCATTCTTGCCTTTTCACCTAAATACTAATTCTTGCCTTTTCACCTAAATACTAATTCTTACCATTCACCTAAACGTAAACATTCTTACAACAAAAGTTTGCAAATTATGGCATCTTCTTCCCATATTAATTTTGATTTGTAACTTACTAAATGTTTCAAAATTTAATAAAATATCTTTTTATTCATAAGAACCCCAATTGGGGTTCTACCATTGGAAAGACAAAAACTAAAAAATCATTAACAGTTTCTTAAATTGAAAATTTGCAAAATTTATAATTAAAATACTTTCAAGAACCTCACAAAAGGTTCTATGGTTGGAGATGGTCTTAGAAATGAGTTCTAAATTTAGAACTTTTAGAGATTGTTTCTAAAATATTTAAAACTCATACACATTAGGTGTGCAATTAGGATTGGATAACTTTTTAAAAATTTAATTAAATAATTTGATTATATTATAAATATTAATATTTAAGTTTTTAGATACTCATATATATATTTTAGGGGTGGAGGTGCTGTAAAAACTCCAAACTAAGAACCGATTCTTAGCAAATTTTGATGTTTTGATTTAATTTTAATATCTTTTATTTTAAAAACCTCTATTAAGAGCTCTCATTGGAGGTGATATAACTGTGAAGCCCATTGCAAGTCCAAAAGCCCATATAATTTAGTTTTCTTTATTCATGGTAGATTACTAGTACATTGTTTTATGAACATCAACAAAATTAACTAGGGACTAGGGTTGCCGTTTTTGCAACCTCCTCCATTATCTTGCTAAAAACATGAACATCGATTTTTTTTTTACTTTAGATGCAAAATCTTAACAGCCTAGGTTAGTCGATCATAATTGGGTCGAACAAAGAATTCAAACCGGTTGATATATTGCAGTTTAATGTACATCTCAAATTCTTAATTTTTGTTATTTTTTTAACGTAAAAGGATTCCTTAAGATTCTATTATACAACAAATAAAATTCCCTTATTTAACCATTCTTGAGCATTAAAATAACTATATTTATCAGATCCTTAACCATGAATATGAATTCTTCTTCTTTAAATCAACCAAATCTCATTACCTTTTTAAAACCTAAAAAATAATTGTGGGCACAATAGACAAAAACAACTCCGGTAATGAGAAAAAAAAACAAAGACAAAACACAACCCCGGTTCTGTAAAACCTCCACGTCTCTAAACCTCTTCCATTCAAACTCTTTCCCATCCGCCACGTGTCCAACATATTCACACTCTTTAATCTTCTTCTCTCCACCCAAAACTTTCCCGACCACATTTTTCCCCAAAAAAGAATCGAAGCTTCACCAGAAAAAAAAAACCAAAAACCATGTCTGGAGGTGTCGGTCCAACTTACAACGACATAGCTTTACCAAAAGAAGAAGAATATTTTGCTCAAACCTCATCAGTCGCCAAAAAAGCCGCCGGATTATTCTCATTCCGGCAACTAAACATCCTCGCAATAATCATCGTTCTCGCCGCAAGTGGTCTCGTAACAATCGAAGATTTTCTATTTACACTTGTCACGTCTTTCTATTTCTTCTTCCTCGCCAAATTCATTTTCCCTCCTCATCATGATCAAAACCGTGACGGTCCTCTCACAAGCTCCTCAAACAAGATCTTCCATCTTTATGTAGCGTCGGCGGGGATCGTCGGACTTTTAATTCCGATCGGTTACATCTTAGCAGGAATGATAGAGGACGACAAGAACGGTGTGAGCGCCGCTGCACCGCATGTGTTTCTTCTTGCGAGTCAGGTTTTTATGGAAGGAGTAGCTGCCACGTGTGGCTTTTCTGCTCCGGCGAGGATTCTTGTGCCTATTGTTTATAACGCTAGGAGGGTTCTCACGATTGTGGAGTGGATTATGAATGAGTTCTCGAGGGGATCTCCGGTGTATGGAATAGGAACGGGGACGGGGAAGGACGCGGGGATGGTTTCTTCGCGGCGGTTATACGTCGGTAAAGTTTTAGCGGCGGTGAATTTAGGAGTTTGGTCGTTTAATCTCTTTGGTGTTTTGATTCCGGTTTATTTACCTAGAGCTTTCAAGAGGTATTACGGTCCCAACAAGGACAATTGAACCGGGTTTAGTTCAATCCCAGTCTTATCTCAGCTTTGTTTTTATTTTCCTTTCGGTTTATTCAGTCCGGTTTGGTTTTTAGAATTATTTCGATGTTTTCTTTGATGGATCGATCATGTTTATGTAGTTTCACAGTTTTATTAGGTTTCTTAAGATAATAACAAAATATATGCTTAAAGATTGATTAGCTGAAAAAGAAACAAGAAATCAAACTGAACTGATCTTGTAATGTGTTAACAATTTCAGTTCAAACACTTCTCGTAATATATTTGTGTGAAATAAGTAACACACCAAATAAAATAAAATTTATATCAATGGAAACGACATGTAACAAGAATAGAAATGTAATAGCTGATCTAAGAATATTCCCAAGTTTCCTAACTACATTAGTACAGAAGTCAACTGCAAACCAAAGCTAAGGCTTTTTTATTCAGTGTGTATAAATTTTGTTAGAACCCTAACTCTTACCTTTCTCAAAGCTCCCATGTTCAAGGTTCGTTGTAGGGTTTTTATTTTCATCTTTGGTAATGAAGAGCAAGAGGAAGTTTCGTCTGTTTTAATTTGTTTAGATGACTCAAGAACGTAACCCAGGGAAGAAACTCCAGCTATTTCCAGCAACCTTCTCAATATTCGCGTCGTTCGTGTTGTCGAATTTGAATTCTTTGCTCGATCCAACCGAAGATGAACTCAGCTTCTGAATCCTCTGCAGTTCGAGCTCTCTATCTCTCGACTCTTTCTCTATGTTTCTTCTTCTCTCTATTGATAAACACTCCTCTGTCTCAATCCGTTCATTGTTGTTCATTCTATCGTGTGATCGATTTAGCTTACTTGCAAGACAACGTGCAACGTCTTCACCTGTTAACTCAAACGAAACTCTATGATCTGCTACCATGACTTCTGAGCCATGATCCGAATTAGCAAGAGACGCTACATCAAAGACTTGAGTTTGAAGAGGCCATGTAGTGTTGCTAGGTGTAAGGTTTCCAGATATTATCTCCAAACCATTTGGTGTCAGAGCACCTGAAGCCAAACCTGAACCATGACCAACAGGTGTAATCGATCCAGAACCAAACCTCGAACCCCATTTACGAGCTGTAAAATGCTCAAAACCAAGAAACTTTGGTGGCTCACAGATACGAAACTCAACCATAGGTGATTTACCAGGGTAAGGAGAAGAAGTACCAGAGTTTGATATCACTGAACCAGGGGAGATAAGATTACCACCACCAGGACTTCCCGGACACACTTGGTTAGACCGAAACTCATAATGTGAAGACGAAAACTTCTGATTCATTCCACTACTATTCCTCCGAGTAAGCTCCAAAGAAGAAGTAAGCAACTGAGCATAAGGCACTTCAGGAGAAGAAGGTGTAGTTATATGAACCGATGATTCAGGAGGTGGAGTATACGGTGCAGTGGACGGTTCAGTTACAAACGCAGAGAACACAGGAGGAGTCACTAATTGAGTTTCATTAGCATATGGTCCAACGGTAAAAACAGATTGAGGTTCTTTAAGAGAGAATGTATTGCTGGTAACAGGCGAATGAGAGACCGATGAAGGATCGGATTGAAGAAACGAAGCTGGTGATGAAGGAGGAGCTATAAAAGGAAGCACAATTGAAGTTGAAGTAGCTGAGTTTTGAACTGTAACCATTGGAACTCCAGATGTAACTTGTTCTGGAGCAAGAACAGCATTACCAATTCTTTTATTGTTCTTTTGAGTTCCAAAACATGAATATATGCTCCAACAATTTCCCCATCTCCTCTTCTAATTATAGTCAAAAGCAAATGAAATTACTTTAAAATAAAATGACACAGAAGATTACTTTAAACATTGTAAACTATGCTTTTGGAGAAATTATACTATCTGTGGGAAAAATTACTAAACATGAACTTGGAATAAAATGCTTTTAACCTTTTTAATCATAAATGCTATTATGACTTTGTAAAGCAAATTCTCAATAAGATTGAAAAAGCAAATAAAAAAAAATTGTCTTTTTACCTTTATGAGACCAAATTGTAATCCAGAAGAATGAAATGAATAACCATAAAAGTTAATGAAATCAAGAATAAATTACCCGAAATAAACTCAACAACTGCATAAATCTTATATTTGATCTACAAATTCTAACTCTACATAAATAGAAGAATCCCCCAAAAAAAACTAAATTAAAAATTTGGATCTCATTTTGATTTTTTCCTATTTCTTTCTTTCGTAATTCAATCTTCAGTTTTATTTACATTGTAATTAAGAAAAATGAAATGATTATAACAAAAAGTTTACTAGAAATCTCAAACAACTTAATCCACAAAATAAAAACACCAGAATGGCCAAATTCAAATCATATTTTCAAAGGAATCAAATATAAGCTACATAAATCTCTCAAATCACAAAAAAAATCTTGAAAAAAAACAAGTAAAACAATACTGATCTATGAAAAAAAATAAAATACACATTTAAATATGAGAAAAATATAGAAGAAGCCTCGTAGTACCTGAACAGAAGAAGGCTGAACTCGAGACTCAGCGGTGATAATAGCTGTAGCGGCGGCGTTAACAGTCTCAACACTATTATTGATGTTTCTCATCTTATTAGATTTTGAGATTCACCGACAATAACCAACAACGATCCAGATTTGATATTCTCACTACCAAAACAACTTGGATCTCTTATAGTGCCGAGAAAATTAAGTGAAAACAAATATGAAAACGAAAGAGAAGGATGATGAGAATTGAATCAAATCAAATCAATGTTTTGTATAAATGATGGATTGAATTCTCTATATCCTCTCACTGTTCTTCTCTCTCTATTACTAACAGAGGGTCCCAGTTTCTCTCTAGTCGTTATCTTGTCCAGCTTTCATTCAATTTTACCACCACCTATTACCACGTCATCATAATTGACAGTTCCGACATACACGTCATCATAAGTAAAAAGATTTTTTATTTTTTTTTTAGTTTATCATTAGTCATATAATTTGCGAGGGTAGTTAAAGGTTTGATCGCGTTGGTATTTATATCAAATAAAGATTGCTAAAATAATATTATACTCTAAATAGGATTTTGAAATTTAGGGGTTACAAACCTTTCGAAATTTTTTATTTCCTCTGCATTATTTTAATTATTAGAGGAATTTATATAAAAAATCCAGACTAATCTCTCCAAGAATATAAAAAATCCATTTTTTGTTATAGGGTTAAATCCAACTTTTATTACTG
This sequence comes from Nasturtium officinale, assembly GCA_963854855.1. NCBI lineage: Eukaryota > Viridiplantae > Streptophyta > Magnoliopsida > Brassicales > Brassicaceae > Nasturtium > Nasturtium officinale. Next base: position 11,630,846 of record OY978505.1, read on the forward strand.
TTAAAGATGTGAACAAGTGGTCAAGGGTGGATGGATGAAAATCGTCAAACAAAAAGAAACATTCAGAACGAACTTTTTTTTTCTCTGTAGTCTCTAGAACTTCAAGTAATTTGTTACTAGGATCGTAAAATTATAACGTTGTCTAATGTCTATATGTAGTGTGTGTTTTGTTTGTTCTTCTTTAAAGTGTAATATGTGAATTATGGGTGATCCTAGTCAAAGGAAAGAAGAAATTATAGGACCGTGCGAAGAGTTGACCAGACCTTATGTAAGCATATGATAAGGGGGGACCTATCAATAAGTGAGCTAATATTATAGCCGCTTCATTATTGAAACTCCCATGTGACTCATCTCAACTTTGAATTACTTTAATCTTTTTTTATAACTAGATTCACTTTCTTACTATTTCATGCGAAGAAAATCTAGTCTGAGTAAACCTCTTTAATTATTTCTCTGCTGCTTCCAAACTATTTTCTAGTAAAAAATATTGTTATTTTATTCATAATTAGCTATTTTAATATTTTCATCGTATGATAAATTGTTTTCTTTTCAACTATGCCCATTAAGGGCAACTCCAATCGAACGGCAAAACACCATAAGTGGTGTTAAAAGCTCTCCAACCGAACGGCATAATCGAACGCCATCTCTTTTTTATATTTTGTGAACAGTGTTACACTATATTTGATGTAACACTATTCATAAAACACTAAAAAAATATTTTATTTTTATTTTGAATTTAAATATATACTTAAAATAATGTTTATCATTTAAAAATAAAGAGATTATTACTATTATTCTCTTATATTGAATAAATATAAAATTATAATTGAAACTAATATGAAATTATAATTTCTAGAAAATATCTAAACTAATATTCTAATTCATGAAATTGAAAAACATATTAAAATTCAATTTAAACACTGAAAACATAAAAATACATAACTAACCTAAATAAATATTGAAAAAAAAAATTTTAATACAACAAGATAATTTTTTAACACATAACATAACATAAACTTAAACAATATTTGTATTATTCAAGTTATTAGAAAAAAAAATCTTAAATTAGATAATATAATAATAAAGAATATTATTTTTGGTGTTAAATTTGATGTTGTGATTGGAGATGAAAAATTAATTAGAACACTATAATACCAAATTTGGTGTTGAAATTACATCATATGTTATAGTTGGAATTGGCCTAATAAAATAAAAGAAAGAGTAAAAATAGGAGAAATGTCACTGTGTCAGGCACACAAAAAGAAGAAGCGCACGTGCGCACACCATTGTGTTGTGTGTTGAATCTGTGATGGCTTTTTGAGCAACCCTCGTGCGTGCGTATGACAGCCACTCCTTACCTTTATTTTCTTACCTTTTCCTTTTTCTTTGTTTCTTCCTTTTTTAACTCTATAAGTAATAAGAGTTACTTATTTTTTAAATAGTTTTTTTAAGAATATGATTGATCATATGAACCATATTGAAATAATCAAACTGAAATTCTACTTTTCTCCACACTTGAGAGAAAAAGTAAGAAACATATCATGTTGTTAAATCCAATACCAATCAAGACACGAATCAAATTTGTTGTGTATCATTATAAAAGTCAACTTGTTTGATTGTGTGTCTTTATATAATACAACTTGTGTTGTTGTGTATCTTTCTTAGATTAACATTGTTAAAGAATAATTTCAACTAAACCTTTAAAGATTTTTGTTCTTGTTCTGATTATCCCTATGACGTTACGTTTGCAGAAGAAATAGATAGAACCATATATCTCACAAGTCTCACTTGTCATTCGATTCCATTGAGAAAGAAAAGAAAAACGAAATAGAATCAAAAGAACACAAGCACGTGACGAGTTCACGGAATCAAGCTAATTAATCTCGAAAAGATGGTCCTTGCAGTACACTCTTTGGTTCTTTAAAGAGTGTTTACATAAGAGACAGAGAAAAGAACCACAATATACAACAAACCCATCTTGAGCTTATAAGTTGTATTCCAAAAGACAGTTTTTTTTTGTTGAAGACTGAGCATTATTCAAGAGATTGCCACAATAAAAAAATCAGCTCTTAATTGACTTCAAGCTTGATTTTTACCGGAGAATCCATCATATTTTCCAAGTTGTCTTTCTAGAGTCTTTTAAAACCACTAACTTTCTGGAGTATTTTCTTTACCTATTTAGAGACCAAGTAACATACTCACATAAAGTGAAACAAATTCTATAGCTTTAAATGTTTTCTATCTCTATAGCTTTTAATTTTTCTATCTCTTTGTTTTTATTTTTATTTTTTCTCGTCATTTTAATCAACTTTATTCATCTCATTTATCTAAAATATCACTAGCAAAACTGTAAACTACATGAGTTCATTGATAATAGACACTTCTTACATGTCCTTTTCATTAGTAATATTCTTTTGAACTAAATGTCCTTTACAGTAGATAAGGCCATCCACTCTTTATTTCTAAGCTTTTTCACATTCAATCAGCATGCCCCTTTTTAGATATGAGTCCTCACTTCAATTGAAAAGATTTAAATATAAATATTAAAATTATCAGAAAATAGCTTCAGTGACAAATCAAGGAAGAATGATGAATTAAGTTTTCTCTGGAGCTGAACATAAAAGACAACCAACCCTTCTAGAATTAACCATGGCTAATAATTAAATCATAGTTAAGAAGAAGAATCCATAATTTTTTTTGTGTAAAGTAGAACAATCAATTGTTTAAGATGAGCTATCAATTTTAAGAATTGGTGACTAATTTCAGTTTATCACATTTTAGAATGTCACAACATCAAATGTGCTAATTTACACACAAAAAACAGAGAGATAAAAAGTTTAAAAAACAGAGATTCTAATTGGAAAGCATTGTTAAATCAGTTTAGGCCCAAATAACGTAACCCAATTAATAATTTAATATTCTACAATTTTCACGGCCCATTTGACTTGCAAATTAAAAGAAAAAATAAAAAAAAAACAATATTTATGTGTTTGCGACTATCTTATTCAGATTTTCCAAAGGATAATTTAGATTTTATTAATTTATCCTTTTCTTTTGTGTTATTTCATTTTCAAGCTACACAGTCTCATTTTGATTGGTGATGACGGTGAAGAAGTGAGTTATGGCTTAGGTTCTTCAAAAGCTATTTGACAAAATTATAAACCAATTTCGAAATTGCCCATGGCCATGGCGTTTCAGATTATAGCTTCTCCTTCTTCATCACCAACGATTACAAAATCTCATCTTTTATCTTTCCCTCCTCTTCAATCTTCTTATAAAGCTTCAAAGTCGAATCTCTCCTCATGGTTTTCTCTCATGGGTTCTTCTCGTTTCTCTCCCTATATTGGTTTAAAGCATTTGGGTATCTCAATCTCACCCAAATCTTCAAACCCAGGTGTCAGATTTCACTAAAGTTGTTTTTTTTTTCTTTTGGGTTTTAAAAACTTGTTCAATTTCTTAAATTTTGTTTTTTTGTGCAGAGAAGAAGAGAAGTTGTAAGAGTATGTTGATAAGTGCGTCTCTGTTTGGTGTTGGAGCACCGGAAGCTTTGGTTATTGGTGTTGTTGCTTTGTTAGTCTTTGGTCCTAAAGGTCTTGCTGAGGTTAGTATCTTGCGTATGATAAAATTATCTGGTTCATAGCTTAATAGGGTTTAAGAAGGTATTATTTAGTTTATTTTTAGGAGAATTAGAGTATAGATAAGGCTAGAGATGGATGAGCTTTTGGCTTATTTGAGTTTGAATCTCTGTGGATTAAAGCTGCAATCTTTATCTAAGTTCTTAATTGGGAGCAAGTTTCTTTGTTCAATTACAGTTCCACTCGTTGTACGACTCCTATACCGAACATTTGAGAGACTAATACTTGGAAATGAGAAGAGATAAGAGCTCAAGATATCACTTCTTTCTTCACCAGATAGTCTCTCAGTTGTTTTGGATCTTTGAAGAAATGTTTTACTCAGTTGTTTTGGATCTTTGAAGAAATGTTTTACTCAGTTGTTTTGGATCTTTGAAGAAATGTTTTACTTGTTATGATCCGTGCAGGTAGCTCGGAATCTTGGAAAAACTCTGCGAACATTTCAGCCAACGATTAGAGAGCTACAGGTTTAGTTTATATCTCTAAGACTTTGAAAAAATCTGAGGTTGATTTTGTATAAGTGCCAACTAATATTTGATTGCCTACATGTATTTTATTTAGGATGTTTCAAGAGATTTCAAAAGTACCCTTGAGCGTGAAATTGGTCTCGATGAAATCTCGAAACCAAACGTGTACAACCAAAACAGAATGGACACTGTTCAACCTCCTCCTCCACCACCATCATCTGTTCCTAGCACTGAAGCTCCTGTGACTGCTTATGATCCCAGTGAGTAGTTTAACTTAAATTGACACCAAGATACTTTCATTTGGTTTTGGAAATATATTCAGATTCGTTTGGCTTACAAAAGAGGAAGCATACTAGGCATTTGATTGAAACATATTAAAAATTATTGTGATTCGTCTAGACCATGAGAGCTTCTCAAGCATTTGGCTAATCTGTAACCGATTGTTATTATTTCGATGTTTTCTAAATTCATATCAATGATTGGAATTGTGAGGCTAAGCTAAGGTGATTTTATTGAAATAAGCAGATGATGATCAATCACCAAAAGCTTACACAACTGAGGATTACCTGAAGATCACAGAAGAGCAGCTTAGAGCTTCGTCTCTTGCAAAAAGCCAAACGGAGAATCAAATTCAGACTCAAGAACCGCTACAACAATCCACGACTGTACAAACAACTACTGGAGAAAGCCAACCCAATGGTTAGAGCCTTTCATCTGTTGGACTTAATCCATGAGTAATGAATGATTAGCAAATGAAGAACAACTTAAAAAATTGTCTAAAACCGGGTTGTTGCAGGGACGACGAGAGAAACAACAGCTACTGCTCCTCCAAGGCAAGATTGAAAGAACCAAAACTGAACTTGTAGTGTTAAAATGCATAAGCCTCTCTCTATTGGGAAGCTTCGGAGGTATTTTTTTGATCTGCCAAAAGAGACGAAGCTATATTAGCTTTCAGGACATTCTCACAAAGCATTATGTGCATCTTGATAGATTGAATATATCAGAATCTGTCTCAGTTGTGTATTTATATGTTCCATTAGTTTCTTTATTAATGATAATTGAGTTTATTAGGCAAAAGCTTGATCAAATTATGCAATGAATATAAATGATTGGCCCTGTAATTTTCACACAAAAAGGAAAAAGAAGAATTTACAAACAGAGAGAGACAGGCAATAATCAATGTCAATCATCTCATTCAAAGTTCAGAGGGGATTGAAATTTCGAAAATCCCTTAATAGTATTCTTTAGTGACATCAAAATATAATTTAGATAATTGCATAGTCTGGTTAAGGCATTATAGTTTTTGATTTCATTTCATAACTGGTCTTGTTCTTATAATTTCCCATTCTGATAACTGGCCAAATTTTGTGTGGGAGTTCAAATGTATTCAAGAGATTAAGAATGTAATATTTAGAAACTCGATTTAAAAATTTGATAATTTTTTCTTTTATTGTTACCATTACTCTTACATATTAAGTAATCAGTTGATGAAGTAAAATTCATTTTTAGTATCAATGATAGAGTGCTTTTGTGTGAAGAACAAACAAAAAAAACACAATGTCCTTCAAAATACAACAATTAAACCATCATCGACTGTAGAATCCTTCACACTTGAAGAAGACTCAACTCTGTTTGTAGCTTTTCTGGCCTATCCATTAAATAAACGAAAAAACATTAATCATAATCATAGCCGAACACATGCATAGTCAAATATATACAAAAAAGGAGAAAAAAGAAAATTTATAACAAAGTTTTGTTTACCTCTTCATCCCAATTTGTAAAGATGGTAACAAGAGAAAGACAAACAACTTGAACTGTGAGTGCACATATGAGTCCAAGCCAAAGCCCCTACAAATTAACATTATTGATATGTTTAACATTATCATTAAAATCAGTTAAATTAGATAAAAGAAAAAAAAAATAATCTGTTTAATTTGGTTTAGTTTAATTTACCCGACCACCAACGTGAAAGTGAAAAGCAAGTAACAAGCCTGAAGGAACTCCGATTAAATAATAAGCTCCAAGATTAATGAATGCTCCTATCTTCTGCCATCCACATCCTCGAGCAACTCCTGTTAATTAACCGGAAAAACAAACATAACATAACATAACATAACCGGACTTAACCAAATGGTTAGGGTGTTTTTTGCCTTTGCTTGCAAGCAAAGAAAGAAAAGAACCTGAGAGAACACATTGAAGACTGTCTAGGAAATTGTTTAAGGCGAGAATCGGCATCATCGAGGCTACATAGCTCACTACTTCAGGTTCACTACTATAAGCCATTCCCCATATATTCCTTATCAATATCAAAACTGATCCAATCACTATTGCTTCTGCTAACGCAATGTACATGACCACACGCACCGCGAGCTTAGCCATATTTGGTTTCTCTGCTCCTAACTCATTTGACACCCTAGTGCTGCTCGAATTTTAGAAGGATAGTTAATGGTATATTATATAATGAGATCTATCTACCATTACATGATTTGATTCATTTAAGTTTACCTTGCAGCACCACTGAGACCAAATGGAACCATCCAAACTGTTCCTGCTGTATTAAGGCTGCAAATATTGAATTATAACCAAGAACTAACTAAATATTCTTGAATTAGGATGAGAAACAGTTATTTATGTCTAATTTATTGTTCATACCAGATTGAGAGAACAGAAGTTTCTAACACCGGGTTTGGAAGAAGTCCTGATAAGAGAACTACAAGCTCAAAGGACCACATCTCTAAGCTGCACTCAAACAACATTACACAAAACAAGAATCACGATATATATATATAGCTAGTTAAGTGATGCATGTAATTTGATTCATATATGTATTACCAGACCATAAGTGCAGAAGGAATAGCTAGTTTCATAAAAGGGAGGATATCACGAAGAGCTTCCTTAGAGAAACCAGTCCAAGTCAGAGCGCAAGAAGGCGAAAACTTGACATAACATAACAAGAGAATGACATTAACCCAATACGAAATGGAGTTGGCAAGAGCAGCTCCTTTAAAACCTAAACCAGATTTGAAAACCAAGACCCAACAAAGAATGACATGAAGAGAAGTGGTGACTCCAGAGCAGAAAACCACAGGAAACACATTGTTTTGGGCTTGCAAAAACCTGTTGAAACATTGAAGAAGACCGTAGGCAAAGATGCTTGGGATCATGAATCTTGCGTAAGCGCCAGCGAGTTTGGCAATGGATTTGTCTTGTCCGAAGAAAATGAGACAGTGCTCTGTGTTAGCCCAGATGATTGAGAGAGGAATAGAGAGTAGTGTAAGAACAAACATTGCTCTTTGCATTTGTATCCCTAACATTCCATACTTCTTTGCTCCATATGATTGGCCACAAAGTGTATCTAAGGCACTTGCTGTTCCCATCTGTTCATAAGAAAAAAGAACCAAAATGAATCAGTGACATAAATATTTAAATTTTGATATGTTAACAATTACATAAGATAACTCAGATCTAACTCATTTTTGGGTGGGCTATAGAAGTTCTTGACCTATGCTCATACAACTTGCATAGTCGAAATCGGCTCTTAATAAATTCTCACTTCTAACAGAAATAAAACTCGTATGCTTTTTAGTGCCAACAACTTCAATATTTTGGGATTCAACCACCATTCCGATGTTAGTTTGATTTTAACTTTCTTTGTCGCTACTCGCTACCTTACATCATCATCATTCATATTACCCTCATTTAACCACTCATGTATTGAGACCGATCAATCTTTCTCTGTCCCTACATAATTTACGCGTTTATTAAAAAAAAATGAAAAACCTTTGTATTAATATTTTAGCATATAGTTAACTAAACCCTTTTATTTGTTATTTTTGGCGTTTTCACTTCTGTCGGTAAAGTGACAAAATGTTTTTTTTTGGTTGTTGTTTAACTCTGTAGAAGTAGCAGAAAAGATGCTTACGAACTTGGATATTCAAACAAAGTGGCCAGATAAGTCCACCAATGATCAGACCATTGTATCTTGCGCATCTCGCGCTATGGTGATTGGTAGAGGAGCCGAGCGTACGTACGCAAGAATATAGTTTTCTATGTATTATTATTTTGTTTTAATCTAAAGATATATCAAAGGTTTAAAGCTATATAATATCTATGTATATAATATATTAACAAATCAAATGATGCATTTCTAGAAAAAGAGTAAGGAAGTTAATGTCATCTATTAACGCAATCAAGATTCAAATTTTAATTCAAACTTTTATTTGTAATTTCTTTTCTGATAAAAAAAACTTATCGTTAAAGTAAAAAAAAAAAAAAAAAAAACTAGAATAAGATATTATTATGCAAAGAGAGAAAGAAAGTGAGGAAAACTGACGAGAAAGCTGAAACCCGTGACGGAGGCAAAAGAGGTGGCAATGGAGGCGGCGGATAAAGGAAGAGAGCCAAGATGGCCGACGAACATGATAGAGATGACTTGTAGACAAAACTGAAGAAGACTCACGGCGATGAGTGGACCCGAAAGCCATAGCTGCTTCTTCACTTCTTCCTTTACACTACTTTTATCTCCGATCAAAGGCCATGACAATTCATCCTCATCAACTCTTTCTCTTTCTTCTCTCATTTTTTTATTTTTTTTTGTAGTAATAGCAAAGATATGACGTGTAACGATCTTCCTGTTTTTAAGGGCTCTGTGTTTGGTTCAGTATCACTCGTCTGTCTTATAGCTGTCAAAATAGGTGGAATTCCAATTCATTATACATCACTCGTTAATAGCTCATTTTTAGCGGTCAAATTGGTTTATCTCCAAATTCATCCACGAAAAAATGGGCTCTAACAGTTTGAATATTGGTAGGTTCATACATTACAAAATTCTAGATCAAAATAAAAATAATTGTAAGAATAGAAAAAACATATTTTATCGTTTGGTGTAATTATTGATTCATAACCCGATTACAAACCATCTATTAGACTTAAGAGTTTTATGAGTTTAAGCACTAATAAACACGGGTGTTAGTGAATATAATTACCAATTTATCCATAATTAATACTATAAATAATATTGGGGGGGATTGAAGAGTACAACTGACAGCTTTACTCTGACTCTACTTGATTGTGTGGTGTGTGGGGATTGGATATTTTTATTTTATTTTATAACTATGATTTCTTTTGCTCAACTTTTGTATAAACTTTTTAAAAAGACTAACTATGGGTAATTATATACTTCTGGTTGTAGTAGTAAAATGCAAATTTTCATCTGTATATATGATACGGGTCTTCATGCTTGCATATGGATCGGATGTTATAACTTATTTTTGATAAGGGTCTTCATGCTCAATGTTTGTATAGTAAACTTTGATATTTGAATTAGTACAAATGTAGTAATTAAATTTAGTTATCATTGTGTTTCCTAAAGGACCTAAACTATAATTTTAAAGTAGAATCAAAATTTTAAATATCTAATTATGAGTTAAGATTTATAGATATATATAGAGAGAGAGCGAGAGAGAGTGAGATTTCTAGGGATATCAAGCAGCCAATGTTGACTCACACGTACCAAATTAAATGTAGCCAACAAAGTACAGAAAACGTAGACGTACAAAGCACACAAACTTAGCCAACAATGTATTTGCAGATTCCATATCATTTTTTATAATTGCAGATTCCATATCATAGAGACACTTTCCCGTTTAAGAGAATTATCATATGCTCAACAAGGTAGAATCTGTCTCCATATGTTTAAAAGGCATGTAACTTGTGTTTGATTGAAATGATCTACGACGATCTCTCAAAAGACATGTTTTTGGACTTGTAGTTGTAGTCTAGATTTGAAACAAAGATGCTTATACACCTGGTCGTCTTAATATATATATATATATATATGTGATCATTTTGTACCAAATGGTAAAAGATTAACATTCTCTGTATTCAAACAGAAGCTCAGACGACTTTGAAACTCTAGACATAGTTGTAATTCCTTTTTATCATCTCTTTCTCTTCAAGGTTGAATGTTAATGCCAAGATGATTGTCGCACTCTTTAAACACTTTGAGTTAGCAAGTATGAATCTCATGAGCTGTTTCTCTGATACGCTTCCCCACGTAAAGAACTCTAGATGAGACGACAAGATGTTAAAATTAAGAGTATGAAGGCTTAGAGATTGTTGAGAGAGTGATAGTTGTGGCGTGAGAATCATAAGGAGTTTGAGGTTTGGATACTTGGAGAATGTTTAGGATGAAGATGGTGGCGTGAGTATTGATGTAATGAGGGATTATTGTTTGAGAATGATGATAAGAATGATGATGAGAATGAGAATGAGAATGGTTGATGAACTAAGATGAACTAAGGAGAAGCATGGCGCCGGAGAGCTAAGGCTCCACCGGCGCCTTTAGGGAGATAAACAAAGCTTCCTTTTACTCTTTTAATCTTCTTATTCTCTTATTCACAACTCTTTACATCACATTACATGTATATTTATAGAGTTTTTACATAGAAAAGAAGAGAAGAGGCGTGAAGAAGGAAGGAGAGAAGAGAGGAGTTTGCGTGAAGAAGAGAGGAGGGAAGGGAGCAGCTCACTGTTTGACTCCTGTTCAAGCTGCGCCCATACACTGCTGCTGACGCCTCCATGCTTGTGCCCATGCCCTGGTTCTGGCGCCCCATGCTCTCCTTTGCTTCCTCTTTTCCACTTAGTTAGTCTTCTAGTTAGTATGTAACAGCTTCCTTTCTTCTAGTTACATCATAACCAAGACTTCTTCTAGTTCCTTGTGAACTAGGTTTCCTTTCCCTCCTTCTCTTAGATTTGAATTCTTCTATCATAGAGATCACATATTTCAACACTCCCCCTCAAGATTGGTCGGTAGGTGTCCTTAAGGCCAATCTTGCCATGTACGTGATCCTCATTGATTGAAGATGATGTCATGATAAGGATATCCGCTAGCTGATCCTTGCTTGCTCCAAAGATGGTTTTGATGACTCCTAACCTCAATGAGACCACGGCTTCCTCTCCTATGGCCTTTACTCTTTCTTGCGGATTAGGCTTTGTCTTCTCTAAGCTTCACTCGGATCATGTCTCCTCGGGCTTCTTGTCTCAAGCTTAATCTTGACTTCAAGCTCCTCGGATGACATCTTCTAGCTCACAGAATACTTACATTGTCATTGGCTTCCTCTTGATCACTCTTGGGAGTATACTCTATCCGTTGGACGCCACTTCCCGCTGCTTCTCGGATCACCACACCTAATAAGGTCTGCAAGGTGGTTTCTCCTTCGGTTTCCTTACAACATCATCCATAGTTATTCATATGTGTCTCCTGGCTTTCTCTCGCCATCGTCTTCTCATATGGTGCTTGGATTCCCTTGTTGCCTTGTTTACCGTTCTACAACTTTCTAGGTGAACGCCTCTTGGTCTGAGCTTCACACTCCATCTATCAAGATCAATCTTGGCTTTAACCCTTCATAGATTTGATCTTGATTCTTCAACGAGCCATCCGCTCTAACCCACTTATCATAAGACTCTCTTGGCTTCCTCTCGGAATGTTGCACCTATCCATGGTACAATGTGATAGTCCTCTTCTTCTTGGACCATCACCTAACTTGTTGCTTCAACGGTCTTCTTCAACACTCCCCCTCAAACTTGGTTCGAGTATGGGAAGAAACAAACTTGACAAGGAAGGCCGTTGCATAATTTGGAGCTTCACCGGTCTTCTTCAGCACTTCCCCTCAAGACTAGCCCGTTGCCAAGGGACCACTCTTGCAAAGGAAAGAGCACTAAGCTTGATTATGCCAATGATGCCGCCTCCTCTTGGACTATCTATCCCACTTGCAAATTAGGACAAGCTTTCGTCTGCTAGCCATTTTGGATTAGGCCGCAAAGGACATCATCTACCTCCACATAACACCACCATGAATAGCTTGCTTGAGCCTATACACACTTCTTCTTGTAGATTGCTCCGCTTGTATCGCCACATGGTTGGGTATGATCACCACTCTCTAAAAACCTCCTGGATCAAGTGATTCGGCCTCAAGAGAGAATGAAGACCATGTGGAAGAATATGACCCTCCATAAGCACCATTTAATCAATACCTTGGAGCAACTACTTCTTGGACCATATGAATCTTCCGCTTATTGGAAGACTCACCAAAGAATTATAGCATAAGCCTTGTGCTTCATCTCCGTCTACTGCAAGTCTTCTACGTGAACTCCTCTTGTCACGTCCCTTCCGCAAGTCTCTTCCGGGTTGAAGACGTGAACTCTTCTTGTCACTTCTCTTCCGCAAGTCTCTTCCGGGATGCAACCTTCTTCAGCTTCCTATCTCTTAGGTAAGCTTCTCCTTTTCAACTCCAAGTTTTACTATGAGCTGTCTCATATTTTTCTTGAAGTCTCACATGAACTAGATTTTTCTTTGGCTGTTTGTGCAACCGGTTTAATGCTTCCATTCATTTTGAGGTAAGCACCTCTTCTTTCTTGCTGAATGTCTTTATTTGATCACCAGCCACTTTACTTCTTGTTCAATGATTTGTTTTCACTTGGAGCTTGCTTGGATCACCACTTAAGGTCACCACCCAGCCTTCTCCTCTTCTAAACCATCACGCCAAAAACACTTTTCATCTCCTAGATGCCTTATTTCCCACGCCATACATGCCAAAGACCATCATGCCATGACAAGCTTCTTCATGGATGAATGATTCTAAAAATCCTCTGGATCTTGTTTCCAAAGAGGATCACCGAGGGATTGATGTTGATACAACCCCTTTTCAAAGTTTTGTATGTGGATCTAGATTCCACACACAAGAAACACAAAGAAAGATATTTACTCTCTCACACACACCCTATTATCAACGCATGGGAGTAACAAATTACCCCAGAAAATCTCTCTCTCATGTGTTTAACAAAAGAAAAACAAGTTCCTCAAGGCAAGGAGCCAAGGAGAGCCCAACGAAATCTTCCTCAATTTGTCATCATTTTCTAGTAACAATACACACCCTTAGTCCTTTCACAACTTGAAGATCTTATGATCTCAAGGATATTAATCTCAGAGTGAATAGAACTAAGAAAGTGTATGGTTATATATTAGAAGACTTTGTAGAGAGCTAGAAGAATAACAAGAGATTAGACACTAGATCACTCAACTTGCTCTGATAAGATGTTAAAATTAAGAGTATGAAGGCTTAGAGATTGTTGAGAGAGTGATAGTTGTGGCGTGAGAATCATAAGGAGTTTGAGGTTTGGATACTTGGAGAATGTTTAGGATGAAGATGGTGGCGTGAGTATTGATGTAATGAGGGATTATTGTTTGAGAATGATGATAAGAATGATGATGAGAATGAGAATGAGAATGGTTGATGAACTAAGATGAACTAAGGAGAAGCATGGCGCCGGAGAGCTAAGGCTCCACCGGCGCCTTTAGGGAGATAAGCAAAGCTTCCTTTTATTTTTTTAATCTTCTTATTCTCTTATTCACAACTCTTTACATCATATTACATGTATATTTATAGAGTTTTTACATAGAGAAGAAGAGAAGAGGCGTGAAGAAGGAAGGAGAGAAGAGAGGAGTGTGCGTGAAGAAGAGAGGATGGAAGGGAGCAGCTCACTGTTTGACTCCTGTTCAAGTTGCGCTCATACCCTGCTGCTGACGCCTCCATGCTTGTGCCCATGCCCTGGTTTTGGCGCCCCATGCTCTCCTTTGCTTCCTCTTTTCCACTTAGTTAGTCTTCTAGTTAGTATGTAACAGCTTCCTTTCTTCTAGTTACATCCTAACCAAGACTTCTTCTAGTTTCTTGTGAACTAGGTTTCCTTTCCCTCCTTCTCTTAGATTTGAATTCTTCTATCATAGAAATCACATATTTCAACACAAGAGACACCTCCACAATCGTTTTGCATGTGTAAAAGCTCATAGGTAAGCTGATAGGTTCTGCTGTCCAAAAAAGCTCCAATTATAGCTTGCGCACGAAGCTATCTACTGCTTTTGTAACCGTTTCACAACATCTACATCAGATTTCTAACCGAGTTGAATATACAAAGTTTCTAATACAGGAGTCTTTTGAAGTTCCAATGATTTCAATAAACCTCTGTATGCTTTTGAATTGATCAAAAGTATCTTTGTATTCAAGTTTTGGCACCATCTTCCACATAAAACGCTATCGTTTTGAGAACAACTTGGTGGCCACTGCATCTTTGGTCTAGACAAGCAACAAGATCTGGATGAGTAAGTCGTTGGGGAATGAAATGATTCAGAAACAACAGCCTCTTTAGCCTCTACTGATGACATAGCTAGCTAGGAATTCGTGATGAAAATACACAAATAAACGTAGTAAACAGAGACGAGGACTCGAGGAGAACCCTAAAAACTTCAGACGATCGAGACCCCTAGGTACAATAATTTTATTTTTCGTTGTTGTGAGAATATCTCTCAAAAAAGAAAAATCGTAATGATAGGCCCAGTAGCCTATGTGAACCATTTCAATAAGAACCATAAACCCAATACAGGTCCAGCCCAACCTCTGACTTTGGACAGACTTATCTGTACCAATAGTTAGTTTATCACACAAAAGGTTGAAGATATATAAAGTATAAGGACCTCTTTGTAAATGTAAGAAGCCTATCAAGCATAAACCCTAAAAGCCCTAAAATCTTATATGTATAAAAGAACTCACAGAAGCTGCAACAATCGCCACTACCGCACATCTCTTTCATTTGCCTAGTTCGGCGTCACTTCTCGCCTTTTAATTTAGTATCCTTAGCAAATATGAGACCTCCACTTACTGGTAAAAACCCTAATCAAAGTCTATATCTTTCTTCTTCTCAGTCTAACCATGTTCAGCTCAAATTACGATTGTTTCAAATCTAAATTCGTTTAGTTGCAGTTTCTATAGTTTGAATCGATATCTAGGTTTTATAATCTTGACCCTTTTGTGTTTTCATTGTTTCAATCCAAATTTAAAGTGAAAGCTGAGGTTTTGGATATCACTCTTTTAATTCAAATTCGTTAACTTGGTACAGGACGTGGTGGCGGAGGATTCAGAGGTGGAAGTGATGGAGGGTTCAGAGGTGGACGAGGCGGAGGAGGACGTGGTGGACGAGGTGACCGAGGCCGTGGAGGAAGTACCATGAGAGGACGTGGCAGAGGACGAGGTGACAGAGGCCGTGGAAATGGAAGAGGAGGACGTGGAGGAATGAAAGGAGGAAGCAAAGTTATTGTAGAGCCTCATAGACATGCAGGAGTGTTTATTGCTAAGGGTAAAGAAGATGCTCTTGTTACTAAGAACTTGGTTCCTGGTGAAGCTGTTTACAATGAGAAAAGGATCTCTGTACAGGTATTAAGTTATAGGATTGTTGTAAAGATGTGTTAGAATAGGGTGTTTTTGTGTTGCTTTTGTACTTGATAGTTACAGCTTACTTTGGACTTGTGCAGAATGAGGATGGAACTAAGGTTGAATACAGAGTTTGGAACCCGTTTAGATCAAAGTTAGCTGCTGCTATTCTCGGTGGTATTGACAACGTTTGGATCGTAAGTCTCATCTTTTGTATATAACATAATGAGATGGTTATTGCATAACTTGTTCTTGATATGGTTTTATTGTAACACTATTTGTAGAAACCTGGTGCTAAAGTTCTTTACCTTGGTGCTGCTTCTGGAACTACTGTTTCTCATGTGTCTGATCTTGTTGGCCCTGTAAGTGAAGCCTATTACTATTAGTTCTCAGGTCGTTTCAAGTCCTCTTATTTGGTGACCTATATGTGCTCTTATGATTTGTAGGAGGGTTGTGTTTATGCCGTTGAGTTTTCTCATAGAAGTGGTAGAGATTTGGTGAACATGGCCAAGAAGAGAACTAATGTTATACCAATCATTGAAGATGCTAGACACCCTGCTAAGTACAGAATGCTTGTGGGTATGGTTGATGTCATATTCTCTGATGTTGCTCAACCTGATCAGGTTTGGTTCTTTATATCTTGCTATGAATGTTTGAAGACTCTTTTATACGTATATATCCATAAATTTAGCTCTACACTGGATTGCATAAAAATAAGTACTTTGAAATCGGCAGATGATGATGATACTTGGATTCCCCTTCAGAATATTATGGCTGTTGCAAACTCCAAGTTTCTGATGCTACTTTAATCTTGTTTTACTTCAGTTTTTGTTTTAAAGGAATAATTTTTAGGTTTTAGCACTTTCTTCAGCTTAAAAATTCTTGCCTCTCTGCTTCATTGAATTTTCTTTAAATTTATTAGTAGAGGTTTCAACATTGTTTTAAAGTGATTTTGAATATTTATGTATACGATAGATATAGAGACTGATTATAGTAAAGCAGTAATGAGTCTTGCAGAGATTGCTCCAATATTCTGCAATGAACCATAAATGCTTTTTGTTCTTCATTTGGTTTTCTCTGTTATGTTTTTTTTTTATTGAAACCCATTTGCCTACGTCTTGAAGGCAAGAATCTTAGCCCTGAATGCCTCATTTTTTCTTAAAACGGGAGGACACTTTGTTATCTCAATCAAGGTAAGTTGTCTTATTCTTACACTAATTCTCCTCACAACATCAACTCAAATTTTGGGATGTTCACTTCGTTTGGGTTTCATCAACACTAAACAAACCTGTTCTCTGTTTTAGGCGAACTGTATTGACTCTACGGTTCCAGCTGAAGCAGTGTTCCAGAGTGAGGTGAAGAAGCTACAGCTGGAGCAATTTAAGCCAGCTGAACAGATCACTCTTGAGCCATTTGAACGTGACCACGCCTGTGTTGATGGTGGTTACCGCATGCCCAAGAAACAAAAGGGTCCAGCTACATAGAATAATTATTTGTGTGTTTAATATAGCTGTACCAGTGTGATCAGTTATCAGTTTTTGGCTTTTAATGCGTTTTATGTCTGTGTTTGGATATATCATCGTTTTATATAGAACTACTAATTTTATGTTCGTTGATTTATATATCTATGATCAAGCAAGTTTCATCAATCGTTCGCTCATATAAGCGAACTCCCAAATCATAATCATTGACTTCATAATCTAACGATAGCATCAACTACAATCTAATGCATAAATGTCGTTGAAGAGCTTACTCCCAACATTTTTCTAGCATTGTATTATATAAGCAAGAAATGTCATATTTCAAATTTTATTCTTTTAAGGAAAAATATATTTTTCTTTAATTTTTGGTTAATTGTTTTTACTCTATTTACAAACTAACTTTATTTTAACGCGAACGTTGTATTTAAAATTTATTGATCGTAGTAGAGAATTTATAAAATATGTATGTACAATTTAGGATTAAAATATGAATATGGGTTAGACATTTTTTTGTTGTATAGTATTGGTAACTATAAACTTTCTGTTGTGATAGTTAAATATTAAATTATCAATTGATATATGGCGCGAGATAAGTGTATCCTTCCGTAATTTCTAAATGATTATAAGAATATTATAGATTTATTGTTTTTACTTTTTAGTATATTTTTTAACCACTACACCCATCGTTTTCATTGAACGCGTGAGAATTTTTATACAAACTTGTTTCTATATACTTGAGTAAATCTACGTTCGTTTTTCAAATTTGTTATATGAAAATCTACTGTTTATAAATATATAAATGATGTGATGATTCAATATGTTATAGAAATAAGATCAAACAAATATAAGAAGCTGACCATAATGATAAAAAAATAACATGATCTAAATTTGTAGATCATATATATCAGATGTTTCTACATTTAATGATTCGAATATTTTTTAGCAAATAATTTTTATGTTTCTAATTTGTTAATTAAAATACTTAAAATAACTAAAATTGTGTTTTTCATTTATTTCTTTCCTTGTTTTTGAATTTAATTTGATATTAAAAAACTCACATAATTATTTACAGTTTGATACTTAATTCATAATTTTTGTATAATTTTCCACAAAAACAAGTATTAGTATTTTATTTTTCATATATTTCTTTCCAAAAAATATTGTATTAATTTAATATATATATATATATATACTTATGAGAAAATAATCTTATGAGAAAATTAAAATAATAATATATATACTTTTAAGTTATTTCACAAGAAAAATCTAATATTTCCTAATCTAAAATTTATTGTTATTAATAATAGCATTTCATGAATGTTTTTCTTCAATCATTTAAGAATGCTTATTAAAGAAATTATCAATTCATCTCAAAAAATTATTATAATCAAGCTACTTGAAAATGTAAAGAAATTAAACAAGCAAGCGAGTTAATAATAATATTAAAAACCAGTTGTAGTTTTTTGTTTTTCAATCATTTAACAATGCTAAAGAGATTATAATTCATCTAAAAATTTATATCATAATTAAGCTATATGAAAATGTGTTAATAAAAACAAAAATTTATTAGAAAACTGAAAATGTAAAGAAATTAAAGAACGAAGCAAGCAAAGAGTGAATCTATGAATGAATAAATAGTAAGCAACTAAATAAAGAAGGTAGCAAGTAAACAAGTTGCATGTATGGTGTGAGCTAACAATGAAGAAAGTAAGAAAACAAAGAATCAAAAAAGCAAAAAAAAAAAGGAAGAAAACAGATGAATGATAAGAAAAAAGAATCAAAGAAACAAACAAGTTAATCATGTAAAGCAGAGAAAGAAACAAGCAAAAAATCAAAGAATCAAAGAAACAAACAAGTTAAGCATGTAAAGCAGAGAGAGAAACAAGCAAGAAAGTTAAGTATTGAAGTAAGCAAAAGAAAGCAAGTAAACAAACTCAGCAATGAATGAAGCAATTGAGTAAACTCTAAACAATATGAAAATGAACTAAACAATCAATCAAAAAGCCAATATGCATGTACATGCAATGTATGAATGTATATATGCACACATTCATGGTATACTTCACAGACCTGGTCTTTTCGAGATGGCCTAGATCTGTGAAGTATTTGTTACCTTCCTTTAATACTCAGCTTCATGGTATACTTCACAGACATGAAAATTATTTGTAAGGGAAAGATTCGAAGTTTGGACTCAAACAAATAAAATTACTTTTTAAGCAAGAAAGGACAGTGACCATGTGCTTCTTCCCTGTTGCAAACTAAATTTGAGACAGATTAGATTAGGAACAAGAGCATTAAATTTACAAGAAAAGGAAAAACTTTTCTTAACTTTTCATCTGCTCTAGTTCCATCTTGTGATTCTATCTCCTAAGAAATGCTTCTAATCAAAATCTCATTGTCAAAACTGTAGCTAGGCTACATATTGTTGGATACCATGAACACCTATTAACGATATACAACAGAAACTACAAAAGTTCTTAAGAATGTATTAGCAAAGTTAATCTTCATATTTAACACTAAGAATTTTGACTTTTAGTGCACGAAAAATAAAGAAATATTTTTGAGAAAGGTCAAAATGAAACCTGGAGCTGAGAAGATGCAGAGAAACAGATATCTTTTTTTCCTCTTAGAGACTTTTTCCTTTCACCATAAGAGGGAGAAAACCTTTAAAAGTAAAATTTCACAATTAAAGAAGGCCATTAAAATTCAAAGTAATTCTCACTTTTTCAATTTCAGTAACCAAAACAAACAAAATTCCTTTGTGTAAAATTGTAGTTTGAAAGGAGTTTTGATTGCTCTAACTCGAATTTTATTGTGGACTCGAATTGCTCTGGCTCTTGGTTCAGAAGTTGGTTGCAAGTAAACGCTCAGGAATCGAATCCTGAAACGCCCAGGTCTCAAACTCTGAAACTTTAAAACCAACAAATAAAATATTTAGATACAATCAAGGTCACCTTGTATTTGGTGCATATACATACAAAATATATATATGTGATGAAAAACAACCCAAATCTCTATGTTTCTCTTATAAACGTCTTTTGCTTTACTTGATCGTTTGCTTATAAAGTGCAAAGCTTTGTTCTCAACTGAAATCCACAGAGGAGCAAAGATTCTAACCACATAGACCTTTAGCCAAGTTTAAGCTTGAGCATCTGCTACAGATATGTGTTCCTAAAAAATGTACATCAATGAAACAAGTCATCATATATGACTTTGCAAGTTGTTATTTTCTTAAAATTGATTTCAGTAAAATTATGTATGACATTGATCTACGTTACCCTTGGTTTATGACAGATCTTGAAGGCAGTACATTTTTTGCTTACAAGCCCTTTTACTTGCTTGTATTGCTCTAAGAGTTCCTTGTTCTTCACCTTCCTTCCATTGACCTGTTAGCTGTTTTCAGAAACAAAAGGAGTTTTAAAGAGTGAATAATTAATGGCCTTGTGTATAACAAAACCTGATTGCAGACCAAAATGGAGTCCCATATAAGAACGATTCCCTTGTAACCTTTCACAATAACACACTTCAATCCTAAGGTTAATCCGCCATATTGAGCTATGTTGCTTGTAACCTTGACGCAGTTTACATATCTGATGGGAAATAAAGAAAGCAACAAACATGGTATGTAGAAGCTTCACTTCATGAGTTTTCTTGAAGTTGTAATAATAACATAATTAGATAACAATTTATACCACAAGACCATTCTCAGTTTTCAATACCGCTCATGCACCAACCAGACTTGGATTTCTCTTTGATTAACTACTAAAATCCATAAAACATGTTTCATTTTTCCAAGGAATGAAACGTCACCAATTAATACTGTTATATAAAATACCAAATAACCACTCACCAACGCAAGCTTAGGATTAGCAAGCATTTCCAGCGAAGCAATTGACAAGGAAGCTGAAGGATGTTCCTTTAGGGATGCAAGAACTTGATAAACATCAGCCTGCTTGGTTGAGGTGTGACGTGAGCCTATGTTCTATTAAAAAGGAATCGCATAATCAGCAAACATTCGTTATTTCTTTGAGCTAGAATAACTAATAAGTGCAGAAACTGTATTTCATTTCAAGTTTTCTTGAAGTTGTAACAATAACATTATTGAACGAATCCATACCTCTGTTCCATTCTCAATTATCCATACTGCACCAGCCAAACGCGGATTCCCATTTGATGAACCACTACACTCGACAGAACATGTTTTCTTCTGCCACAGATTCCCATTCTCTGCTTTCTGGTCCATTCAAATATGAATACAGTTATACATAAAAAAAACCACTCACCAACACATGCTTAGGTTTAGACTTATGCTTAGTAAGCGTTTCCAGAGAATGGCTCTGGCTCTTGGTTTAGAAGCTGGTCTCAAACCCTGAAATTTTAAAATAAACAAATAAAATATTTAGAAAATACCGAGATCACCTTGTATTTGGTACATATACATATAAAAATCATAGGAAAGTAAAAAAGGAGGAATAATCATAGAACTTGATCCTTGTTCCACGTGTACAAAAAGGATGGTCTGTGTGGTGTCGGCGAGTATTTGCTTGATAGACGCTTAAATCTGTAACTTAGAAAACTATATAGAGCCTGTACATATTTTATGATAAACTTAGTTAATTAGTGAACAAATAGCAAGCAAGCTAAGGATATACAGTAATGAAGTGATAAAGGTTCAATAGTTAAAGAAGAAAGACAATATGTAATTAAGAAATTAGGCATGTAAGCAAAGGAAAGGAAGCAAGCATTCATGCAATGAAGTAAAACAAAAAACGAGGAAGCAAGCAAGTAAAGAATGAAGACTGAAAATTATGCCACAAAGAATCAAACAATGAATCAAGAAAGAAAGAAAATAAGTAAACAAAGAAGCAAAAAAACATAGAAACAAAATCTCGCAAAGAATCAAACAATAATTAAAAAAATGAGTAAACAAAGAAGCCAAGAAACAGAGAAGTATATAATCAACGAAGCAAAAACAGAGAAATATTTAATCAAAGAAGCAGAGAAACAGATAAGAAATTTACAAAGAAGGAGAAAATGATCTCTCAAAGAATCAAACCAAGATTCGAGAAAGGAAAAGAGTAAACAAAGAAGCAAGGAAACATAGAAACAAAGAAAAAGAAGCAGAAAATGATCTCGCAAAGAATCAAACAATGATTCAAGAAAGGAAATGGGTAAACAAAGAAGAAAGGAAACAAAAAATCAAAGAAATAAAGAAGCAGGAAATAATCTCGCAAAGAATGAAACAATGATTCAACAAAGAAAATGAGTAAACAAATAAGAAAAGAAACAAAGAAGCAAAGAAATCCAAAAGCAGAAAATGATTTCGCAAAAAATCAAACAATGATTCAAGAAAGGAAATGAACAAACATGTATGTCACACACTGCTTCCTTCCCATATTTGAGAATAGAAAGCAAAAAACATGAGAGAAATTCAGATCAAAATAAAAGTGTAAAGACAACACCAATAATTCGTTAGCTTGTAGGATTTACAACCTACCCTGCACTTATGAAACAAAACACAAAAATGTAATCAGATTAAACTATATACATGCAAAGAGAAATGTATCAACCTTGGCCATGTATAAAAAATATACCTTACTCATGAACAAGAAATGAAACTTTGAGAGTGCCATAGAACCATGCTTGATTGCTTCACTGCCATCACTTAGTTCCATCACTTGGAAAAATCCAAAAGTGCCTGGTAAAGTTTTCATCACAATTGGTTAGCAATTAGCAAGTTTCAAGACAAGTTCAGAATGAAATAACCCAAAAAAAGAAGAACACGACTAACCTGAAAACTACAAGTGACAGTGACAATCCATTTCACATTGAGAATACATGAATCATCATAGCTTTTAATAGAATCCAGTTCTCTGAAAAACAAAAATGTACACTATATGACTTAAAGTTCAAAGATTACTCTTGATGTTCTATTCTCTTCCGTAACAAATGCTGATAAACTATACAAATAAACAAAATAATGAATTTTAATCTTGCAAAAGAGAATATTGAACCAGAGATTCTAGAATGTGGATATTTACAACCAGGCCAAGATAATCCAAAGAAAACACTCGATATATACTCTCTGATTATATCTCCATAGAGAACTAAAAAAACATATTTAATAATTACCTAGTAACTGATGATGTTGCCAAAAAACAACTTCATTTTCATACACAGACATTAATCTGAAACATTAAAAAAGTTGATTAGAGCTTTATACATAAAGATGTAAAGTTAAATTAACATAAAAGAAGTGGGTGATATGATACATACCTAAGAGCAGCTTTGTTGATGAGAATGATATATGTGATCTGCACCGTTTTAGTAGTATCTTTAATTTGATATTGTGAAGCTAGTAAATGTGATGAACAACAACACAATCAGCATCACGTAACTGAATAATAAGCAAAATGAGTAACACATCAATATGATCGACCCATTTGAAACGATGGAGAAAAGGAAAACACAATAAATAACAAAATTATAAAAAAAAAAAAAAAAATGTTTATCGATGGGGTAGAGAAGAGGATCGTATTCTTCTTCTTCTTCTTTGATTAAAAAGTGAAATCAGAAGAAAAAGCAAAGCAGAGACAGAGTGATGCAGTACAAAATGTAAAACCAAAACCCTAACCTCCGTTGCGGCCTCCTCCACCATCGATTACTCTTTGATACGTTTCCCGTTCATCACGAATGAGAATCCCCATGATCTTCCAGTCTCGTCCGATCGTTTTACTCATCTATTAAAACCAAATCACAAATCAGCAAAAACCATATATCGGCGATGGAATAACAAAATCGATTAACCTCACTAAATTAGGAAGATTAATGTATCGATAGGGACAAATTAAGTAATAGTAATCGAATCAATTAACATATAACACACACAAATTGGAATTGGATCTTCTTCTTCTTCTTCTTCTTTTAAAGGCCCCATTTTATCACCGTTATATAGACAAATTCAAATTTGAAAAAAAACAAAAGAAACCGCCTCAATGATTTCAAATTCCAGAGCGTTTGTTTGTTACACTATCTTCTTTTTCAAACGGTCATTTGTGAGTTGTGACGTATCGATGTAACAAAAACTAGATATTATTGAATCTAGTATACAAACTCACCTTCGAATCCATAACCTAGCCGAACCCAGAGAAGACGTCGTTTCCAACTTTTGCAGACAATTTTTGAAAATGAGAATTTGGGGTTTTCAATATTTCATTGAGAAATTTACTATAGTCTTGGAGTCTTGTACTCGTTCTTCTTCTTTTTCTTTTAACGGTCCCATTCTATCACCGATATATAGACAAATTCAAATTTGAAAAAACAAAAGAAACCACTTCTATGAGCAAATTTCAAATTCCAGTGATGCGTTTGTTTGTTACGCAAGCTTATTCTTCAAACGGTCATTTGTGAGTTGTGACGTATCGATGTAACAAAAACTAGATAAAGAGGATTTTTAAAATTTTGGTTTAGTTTAAAGTCTGTAATCATTTTGGTTAAAGCTTAACCTGATATTTCTTAGATTGGTTCAGTTTGGTTTAAATTGTGACACAAGTAAGTTGTACTAATAACTTCTAACCCATTTAGATCGCAAATGGCTCTAGGAATTAGAGAACATGAACGTTGTGAAGCTTCAATAACATAAATCAACTTTGTGAAGCTGTAAATGTGCTACCAAGAAACACAAAAACTGTAAACCAAGATAGCTACAAGTAAAGGATTCAATGCTTGATTAACCCAAGATTCAAGAAAGCAAGTAATCTTTAAAACGTGTGTGTGAATATTTGATAATATTCTTGATAAATTCAATGGCGTATAGATATATATGCATGCACCAACAAGTCTTCCATTAACAGGAAAGTGTAAGAAAACTAGCCAGGTCGACGACATAAAAGAAGACTGAGAAAGATCAAATTAAAAATCACCAATTGAACAAAACTTAACTAGACAAAGATTAGAGTGTAGAGAGTAATCAAACTTGAACAGCCTCCCTGCTAACTAGGAGAATATATATATATATTCGGATATTCCCTAACCTAGTTGAATAGTAACTCTTATTAAGTAATCAATATAGATTTAGATATTATAGCCCTCTCTTCAAGTTACAAGATCGAACCTGATATATATCAAATATGAAAAATAATTATTTTACAAAGAATACTTTTACTCCGCTGTTTTCATGGACTCATCCTTGCATCACAAGCAATCTGATGTTCCATTCAATATAAACAAGTTGTTAATGAAATACTATGTTGATAAATATAAGTTTTCCAATTTTATCGGAAAAGAAATAGAAACATTCCTTTTCCAATTCTAATAGATAAAACCCTATAAACCTCTCCATAAAAAACAATCACATAAAGCTTCAACATCGCCAAATCTTCTTTTTTGTTACTTTCACTTTATTTTGTTTCCTTCGCTCTCGCTCAATAACAGAGATGAGACATCCCCAAAGAGGTACGAACCCTAAAATATGTTTTATAATAACTCTGTAGTCTCTGTTCGACCTCAAATATAGGGTTGTGTTTACTCTAAATTCGTTTTAATCCAAGTTTAGTGGAAGATTTAGTAATACTCTGTTCTCATTAGTTTTTTTCGGTTTTGTGTAATATGATTATGCTCAGGACGTGGTGGTGGCGGCGGTGGAAGAGGCTTAGCTAGAGGCGGTGGAGGAAGTGCCTTAAGAGGCCGTGGAAGTGGCAGTGGAAGAGGGCCAGGAGGAGGAGTAAAAGTCCGTGAACGTAAATCCGACGGAGGACTTAAAGGAGGAAGCAAAGTGTTGGTGACGCCACACAGACACGAAGGAGTTTTCATAGGCAAGAATAAAAAAGATGCTCTTCTTACCAAGAACTTAGTTCCTGGTGAAACAGTTGACAATGAGAAGAGAATTGCTGTTCAGAATGAAGATAGAACTAACGTTGAATACAGAGTTTGGAACCCTCACCGCTCTAAGTTAGCTGCTGCGATTAGCATTGGTATTGATAACCTTTGGATCGTAAGTCCCATCTTTTTATTTACACATGAAAATACATCAAAGTAACAATTATATATGTTTCTTATTGGAAGTATAAAAACTTGTTTCTTGAAATTGTAGAAACCTGGTGTTAAAGTTCTTTACCTTGGTGCTTCTTCCGGAACAACTGTATCTCATGTCTCTGATATTGTTGGCTCTGTAAGTGAACCCTAAAACTCCTTTGGTTGTGTGTGTTTATATGTATGTTAATTTATTTTTGCTTTTATGATTTGTAGGAGGGATGTGTTTATGCTGTTGAGCATTCTCATATATGTGGTAAAGGTTTGGTAACCATGGCAAAGAAGAGAACTAATGTTGTCCCAATCATTGAAGATGCAAGACAACCTGCTAAATATAGAATGCTTGTGGGTATGGTTGATTTTATAATCTCTGATGTTAATAAACCAGATCAAGCTAAAATATTAGCTCATAATGCTTCATATTTCCTTAAACCTGGTGGTCACTTTATGATATCTGTAAAGGTATGTAACAAAATTTCCAACCATTGATTGATTAATCATATCAAAATCATTCTTTTAAGCAGTTTGCATAGTTTATTTAGCTATAAATGTTTTTGTTTCAGGCGAATAGTATAGACGCAACATTAGCAGCAGAAACAGTTTATCAGAACGAAGTGGAGAAGCTGCAAAGGGAAGAATTGAGAGCATCAGAGATTTTGCCTCTTGAGCTTTATGAGGAGGACCATGCTTGTGTTTTTGGTGGATATCGCTTGCCTAGGAAGAATAAAGCTGCTACTGCTACTTAATTAGGAATCTAATCTCTTTACTTAGTTTGTGATTATTAGGAGATGTTTCACACACATTCATGAGGCTTTGTAAGATGTTTCTTCACACACATTCATAAAACTTAATTATCAATCTAATCTCTAACTAGGATCATTTTTCAGAAACACATACAGCCGACTAGAATTTTATTCATATTTTAGTTTTATTGAAAGTGGAACTTATATTTCTGACGAATTTGTCACATTGAATCATATTGATTCAGTTTTACCTTTTAATAAAATTTGAAAATTTTATAAAGAACTTCAAATATGATTTAATTAGATTTTAGAATGTACGAAATAAAGGAAAATCTGACTCTAAAAGCAAAATAAAGATATAAATATGTATAATAAAAATGAAAAAATGTCAGAAGTGGGATTTGAACCCACGCCCTCGTAAGAGGACCAGAACTTGAGTCTGGCGCCTTAGACCACTCGGCCACCCTGACTATTTGCTGAAATTGTTATAAACATATAACTATCATTATAAAAAATGTTTTGTCAGATATAATTTGGCTTTTGTAATGTGTCCAAGCATAAAATTTTATTCACTAGCTCCAAATTTGACCCGACATTTAAAATAAATTTATTGGCCAAGTAAGTGAGGTAAATTGCTCAATATTTTTACCTTTTCGACGAATTTTGCTCACTACTTAAGTAAAGAACAAAGTCGAATCCTCGTAGACAAGAACAAAGCTAAATATTTATCGTTTTGGCAAAATAAATGAGCCTTCAACTTGGGAAAGGAGCCTTAAACAGACCAACGATAGGCCCATAAAAACTGAATCCTCGTAGACTAGAAAAAATATCCCCACAAAAACAAAGAAAGAAAAAAAAACGCGATTACAACATGTTAGTAATTTTAGTGAGATAACTAATTGTCAAGTTATCATATATAAATATTGATATTACCCAAAAATCCTAAACATCTTAGTTTTTAATATTAAAAAAAAATCACAAGCGAAAACTAAATCCACTTTATCATGGTTTCGGAAAATTACTAACATCAATTCCATGAGTATAGATTTGATAATTAATAAAATAAAATGTGAAACTGAAACAATGATAAAACCAAAAAACAAAGTGGTGCTCCACATAGCATATGCCATATAGGCTATAGCTAGCTACTTTGTAATAGATTATTTGCTGTAGCACTGAAAAGAAAAAGGAAGAAAAATATTTAGACGCGTGGAAACAACAATATTGCAAAATAAATAAAACAATAGAGATTGAAGCAAAATGAATGTGTGGATTTCGTGTGGCGACGACGAGAAGCGCGTGGCTCTCTTCCCTAATTTTTCTTAAAGAGTTTTCATTTTATTTACCTTTTCTTTTTTGGGTTAACACATGTAAAATGATCACCAATATTTGTTCTATAAAAAAAACTAACAATTTGGTAAATTTTGATAGAGAACGAGAACTAACCCCTATAAATTCCAAAGCATACCGTTCAAACTGATTAGTCTCTTCTCTTGATTCTCATTTTGCAAGAAGAAAGGTTTAAGTTACGAGACAAAGGTCTCAAGTCTCAACTATTAGACTACTAGTAAAAAAAAACTTAGACATTTTAATTTTTGTGATGGTTTTTTCTGTCATCATAAATTTTTTGATGGGTTATGATAAATAACATATAATGGGAGAAAGAACCATAGTTCATACATTTTTATTAGTTTCATTGATTAAAACTTAAAGCTTCAGGGCGTTGTTTTCCTTAAGTCGCTTTACGGCCAGAGAATCAGACAATTATAACCTATAATTTCCGGTTAGCATGAACACTCGACCACCAAATCGGGACCTACCAATTCTTTATATTTTTGATTTTTGAAAATTTTACCAAAATACCCTCACCTGGTCAACTTCACTTTTGAGTTTCTTTTCGTCTTTCTGTACTTTATATTATAATCTAATCTATTCGACTATTCCCCTTAGAAAAGTACTGTATTCTCTAATAATCATATCATTTAGCTATTATTGTTTTAAAATGATTTCCTTCGTGAAAATATAACTTACATCTCTAAAGTTAGGTCTGTCAAATCCGCTATTCACTAATCCCTTCCACCTCGGATTTATATTAGGTTGATGTTAAAAAATTTATTTAAATAATAAGCTGCATTCATTCCGTTTAATGTATTATCCGTTAAAATTTTTAAATTATTTAAAATATATAAATTATATCTAAAATTTATAAAATAACAACAAAAAAATATAAATCATAAAAAATCATATTGTTTATAAATACTTAATATATAACTCGCATTAGTATCAATAAAAAAACCATTATCCACATCTAACCTAATAAATATATAACTTGCATAACCCCTAATATGAAACTTATATTTTTCAACCCGCATCGGTGGTGGATTAAACCCGCCGAGATCCACTGATAATGATCCAAAGTCCAAACCATATCTACATTCGAACTTGGGTTTGTGGAATAAAGTTTGATTGCCATGGGTGCGCTTTAATTTGTTCTTTTGGGTGATAGGCCAGAAATCTAGCAACGTGTTTTTCTTACAACTAGAACCATACACCTACACATTTTCTGTTGCTGGCATTTATAAATTATAACGATATAATTCTAGGTAGCTATTAACCACCCAATATTAAGTTAACATGCATGAAGAAGATTACGTTATACACAAATACAAGTATACAACTAATAAAGCTGGAACTCCTTTAACACGTAAAATAAATGGTTGGAAGTCGGAGTTTGTGTTAATTTCTTAATATATATATGGTGGAGAAAAGTCGAGTTAGGCAAGGAATATGTAGGACACGTGGCGATCAATCTGTTAATTTAAGAAACGATCTAAACCAATAGACTAAAGTAGTCAAGATTTATAATAAAAAATTAAGGTGGAAGGTATTTTTGGAAGATATAATTGCTAAGCGATTTTTTACTCATTAGGTTTCTGCCTTCACGCAACCTACCAAGAAATGTCAAAAACTTTATGTTGTGGTTTTATTTTAAGCGAGTAATTCATAACTATAGGAAAGCTTTTTAAAAAGATTTTAAAACTTCAAGGACCGACCGATACTTATCTCTCTCATTGCATACTAGAGTTAGTTTGTGACAGCAAGAGAAATTTACTTTATTGTTAATAGAATAAAAGCTGACGAATTCTCTTCTTTGTTTGGTCGTCACTCATCTCATTCTCATTATAGTTCCGTGTTTTCAGATAATACGCACATATTTAATGTTTTACTGTTTCAATTCAAGAAATTAAAAATGGTTAACGACTTCTAACCAAAAAATTAGACAATAGAATAAAATAATTAAAAATCAAAGCTTGGAACAAGAAATAACTATTGAAACGTTTAAATTAATGGAAGGTAAAAGGCTAAAAGTTTCACGACCAATTAAAAAGCCTAATATTAAATAGAAAATATCGTCTTTTCTCTCCAACAGCCTATGCATTATACGAATATTTAAATTTATATTTGTGAATATATTACATAATTTTTCTTTTAGTCTTTTTTTTTTGTAAACATGTTTCGTACTAATTGATAACTGCAAGTCTGCAATAAATCGACGCCTTAGTTAGTTTTAAAACTCAATACTCTCTACCCATGCGTGGTCTTCTAGATCAAATTAATGATTATGTATACTAAGTTAATGGATAATTTTATTAAAAATATGTATAATATTTATATATATAATATATAATTAATAGAAATTTACATAAAATATAATAAAATTTTTTTTTAAAATTTTTTTACGTATTTTATTTTTTTTTCAAACCAAATATGTTTAAAATATTTTTTAAAATTGATTTAAATGATTTTTATTATATTTTTCAATTAATTTTTCTTATTAATTTAAGAATTTATCTATTTCAATAGATTCGAATATCCACGAATATTAACGAATTTTTATTTAAATGATAAATTTTTAGATTCGGAATTATTTTCAGATACTCTGAAATTTCCAAATATTCGGTCCGATGCACATATTTAAGTATTTAAACCAATAGCATCTAGAGATATGTTAATACGTGTAAAAAAATGTACATCTAATTAATTACCACACTTTTTATGAATTATGATTTTACATGTGGAGACATATTAACCATGTTTTGTGGTTTAAACTTTTTCTTAGAAAGTGCATGAACAAACCCCTAAGGCCATAACTCTTACTCCCCAATAAATCAGATTTTTAATCTTTTTCTTAATTATTTCCCTCAGGTATAAAATAAGCAGCTTTTGGGTTTTCGATAGGGCCAACTAATTGTTTAAAGTGGCAATTTGCTTCAACAAGTTTGGAGGGCCCCTTGTTCTCATATGCAATTTGAAACTTATTTTATTTCTTTTCATCCATTTTCCTCAGTGTCTGTACATCTACACTTTGTTAAGACTTTGGCAAAGTTATGGAAGGTAGGGCTATTATAAAACCAATTATTGTTCGAAAATAGAACCAACAAAATGAGAGCTAAAAATGAGACCTTTATAGAATTCGAGATAACGTAGTATAGTATATGAGTATTAATAATATATACTATGTAGCCGGCGGTCAATTTTTCTTAAAGGTCAACCTGATTATGACCATAAGACCATAAATTTCGTGCTAATGGCTTTCGTTTCACCAAAAAAAAAATAAACTCCATTTTTCCAATACGTACTGACACTTCATACATTATCTATGACAGAAGAAATTAAACTATAGGACCAAAAGTTTACTTTGTTTTCATCCAAGAAAATAATTTACTTACTAGAATCATAAAGTTGCATCATGATTCATGACAGTGTCAATATGTTTTATCGTAAGAGGTAAAAGAAGGGTATGAAACGGAAACAACGCACTTGCATGTGAAAAAACCTGATGCTACATTGAAACCCAAGTGGCATGTTTTGTTATTTTCTCCTATATAGGGCTTTCTTTTAATGTTTGAAGGATACTCCAAAATCGAGTTAAAAAAGACAATTATGTCATGGAGATGAGATTTCACATGTGTGTTACTGTGTTAGTATTACTATTACAGTACTAGGTTACTAGCTACTATCCAGATAAGTTAAATGTAATTGTTTGAAGTTAAGAGTTATCGATTCTTGTTTTGAATGAAATGAAAAATCTTATGTCAGAAAAATGAAAAAAATGTAGTGGTCAACTTGCCGTTGATTGTAAATATTGTAGAGAATATTTGTTACCGCAATTGTGCAAATGTAATTCAGAGCAGTTACTAATTATTGGCTATATCTTATTTCTTCAGAATTATTAATTTGAATGTAATTTAATAACTCGAATTCAATTACAGTACCAAAAATATTCTAGAACCTATTAATATATTTATATTTTAATTTTTCGAAAAAAAATATAAGTAGGTGGCCGACACGTGGCTGTTGGTCCTAGAGAAATTAGCCGATAATCTTGTTAAGTAAATCACACAAAATAAGAGTTAAAAGAAGGAAACTTTTATTATCTCAAAGAAAAAAAAGTAATGAAAATTTAGAAAGACCGAACTCAGTTATACAACACAGAGTTTATAACGTAACACACTGTGATCACAATCCAACGGCACTTATCTTATTAATTAGACACGTGTCGTAATCGTAGCTAAGATAGGTCTCGTGGTTCGTAAATGACAGAAAACATTCAGTTAGAAAACGGTGAAAACTATTGCCGTGGAAACAAGACAGATGCAGGTGTTTGGGAGTCTCAATGTCACATCCTCACCGTACGATCTTTTTCTTCAAGGTTATAAACGTAAATTTAAATATCTAATCCAACGGTTGTGTAGTCTCTTACTCTTTCGTTTTATATATTTCGTCACTATCACCTCAAAATGCCATAAGAGAAAGCAACATCGTCTTTTTCTCTCTCTAGATTTCTCAGAGTATCTAAATCTCTCTTTCTATATTATCATGCGTTTCATCGGAATTTGGTAAGTTTTTTTAAAATCCGATCTCTTTATTTATTTTTGAGCTTTTGAGAGAGAAGAAACAATGACATCTGGATTCGCCGGCGGCGGTGGTGGTCCGGAGTATTACGGCGTTGGTGGTCCAGAGTATTACGGCGTTGGTGGTAATAGATCTATGTCCGGAGGTCCTGGAACCGTTATCAACTCCGGTAACAATAATTCTCAGACGACGTATAGGAATCAAATTCCGGGAATTTTCCTTGATCAGATCGGAAATAGATTCGCCGGGAAACGTACTTTAGCAGATTTTCAGGCGGCTCAACAGCTACAACAACAGCAGCAACAACATCAACCTTTTCATAATCAAGCAGCTCTCAACGCGTTTCTTTTAAGGTCTGTGAAGCCTAGAACTTTCCAGAATCTTCAATCTCCGTCGCCGTTTCCGTCTCCGATGATCGATCTTACATCTGTGAATGATATGAGTTTCTTCGGTGGTTCGTCTCAGCGTTATGGCTTACCGTTTCTCAGGTCTCAGACGCAGCAGCAGTCGGATTTAGGTCTATACGGTGGGATCCGAATGGGATTCGGGTCGGATAATAATAATAATAATCCTACGTTAACCGGCGTTCCTTGTATTGAACCGGTAGTACAGAACCGGGTTGAAGAATCGGAGAGCATGTTGAATAGTTTAAGAGAGATTGAGAAACAACTTTTAGATGATGACGATGAGAATGATGCACAAGGAGGTGATGATGACGTGTCTGTTATAACTAGTTCAAACAGCGATTGGATTCAAAATCTCGTGACTCCGAACCCGAACCCAAATTCAAACCCGGTTACGTCTTCTTCTCCAAGCTCCTCCTCCTCCTCTTCTTCGCCTTCAACAGCTTCGACGACGACATCGGTATATTCAAGACAGACAGTTATGGAAATCGCGACGGCGATTGCCGAAGGGAAGACGGAGATAGCGTCGGAGATACTAGCGCGTGTTTCTCAGACGCCGAATCTTAAGAGGAATTCTGAAGAGAGGCTGGTGGATTTCATGGTGACGGCGCTTCGATCTCGGATTAATCCGACTGAGAATCCAGCTCCTCCGGCGACGGAATTATACGGGAAAGAGCATTTGATCTCGACTCAATTGCTCTACGAGTTGTCTCCTTGTTTCAAACTCGGTTTCATGGCGGCTAATCTCGCCATTCTCGACGCCGTCGGTAACAACGACGAAGGGATAATGCTGCACGTTATCGATTTCGACATCGGAGAAGGTGGTCAGTACGTTCACCTACTCCACGCGCTATCCACGCGCCGTAGCGGTAAGAATCAGTCGCCTCCGGTGGTTAAGATAACCGCCGTGGCGAACAACAGCGACGAGTTTGTAGTCGCCGAAGGTGGAGAAGAGAGGTTAAAAGCCGTCGGAGATTTACTGACTCAACTCGGTGATCGACTCGGTATCTCTTTGAAGTTCAACGTGGTGGCGAGTTTACGACTCGGTGATTTAAGCCGTGAATCGCTCGGATGTGATCCCGACGAGCCTCTGGCTGTGAACTTAGCTTTTAAGCTTTATCGTGTACCAGACGAAAGTATATGCATGGAGAATCCAAGAGACGAGCTTCTCCGGCGCGTGAAGGGACTTAAGCCGCGCGTGGTTACTTTAGTTGAGCAAGAAATGAATTCTAATACGGCGCCGTTTTTAGGACGAGTTAGCGAATCATGCGCTTGTTACGGTGCGTTGCTTGACTCGGTCGAGTCGACAGTTCCTAGTTCGAACTTGGACCGGGCCAAAGTTGAGGAAGGGATCGGTCGGAAGCTAGTAAACGCGGTGGCGTGTGAAGGCATGGACCGGGTTGAGCGGTGCGAGGTGTTTGGGAAATGGAGGATGAGGATGAGCATGGCTGGGTTTGAGTTAATGCCATTGAGTGAGAAGATAGCTGAGTCGATGAAGAGTCGACTCAGTAACGGAAACAGAGTTCATCCAGGTTTCACCGTTAAAGAAGATAACGGAGGTGTGTGCTTTGGTTGGATGGGACGGACACTCGCTGTCGCATCCGCTTGGCGTTAACTTTTTTTTTTTTCTTTTCTTCGTATTATTATTAATGTTGCTATTAATTTTCGGGATATTCTGATATTATTATCATTGTGATTTTCCATTTCGAAAATGTATTAATATATAAAAAATGGAGGATCGGAGGATGAAAAGGGAAGGTAGGAATCTTATGTAACAAAGAAAAAAGGACTTATATATTTTTACTAATAATAAAAGAAAAGAGTGATTGGGTTTTAGGGAATTTCCTAAGGTTCTTTAATGTTCTATTAATGTAATATTTACTTAATATTTTATATTATCACTAAGATATTGCAGAATTTATACCCTAAAATGTAATATATCTGATGAAATTTTGTACCATAATCTCGCAGGTGTTGCAATAACAACTTGACAGATAATGATTCTTAAACATCAGACCTACTAATTATTGTGCAATAGGTTTTTTACTTTTTAGCAAGCTGCATCAAATCAGTTAATATTACGTGGCATAGTAATTTTGTATTGAAGAAAATTACTACTTACCAGCTTAGATATAATTGTATTTGTATGATAAAACTTGTGTCGGATATAAAATTCCTTCGTCTCACAAATATACATATTGTAAGGTACGTACATATGACTAAGTCACGTACGTATGACTAAGTCAATCTTAACATATTTAGTTTTAACGTGAGTGAATATGTTGGTGAGAATATAACAAAAAAAGAATATATATATATATTTTTTGGAACTCAGAGAAAAAATATATGATATGGCGACTTTTATTGTCATGGACCTCATAGCTCAATTATTTAAACACTATTAAAAGTTGGCGTTGGATGGGTCCAATCCTCATGGCATTCGATGTTCTTATTTTATGTATATTCTTTATTCTAAATTTTTTTTTATAATTATCCATCTTTACGAGAAACTTGTAAACGCCGTGTCCTTGGAATATTTAATGTATATATTATATATACAAACCTGGTCACTAGAAAAGATAATATTATTATTGGCTGGTGCAAGCTGTTGGCGGCTAAAATTATGCAAAATCTTTTGAAAGACACTCTTCTTAATCTCTAGTTAGTTAATTAAGATGATTTCTTTCTAGTATACGTTACTAATACCGTGTGGAGTTTTTGATTGGACTGTTAGATTCTTTTACAAACAATAGCACATAGATCAAATCTGAGCAAGCAATTCTTCGTAAATATTTAGGATAACATTTAATACTCTAGGATAAACTGTTGATCAAGCATGTAATTTGATGTTTCATACTCCATTACGTTACATACTCCTAATATTAATAACATTCCGTTTATGAATATATTCGTCAAAATGATTCGCATATTATGAAAACCACATGGAAAAAACATTCAACAGTATTTCATTTATCATAAATTTATAAGATCTATATATAATAAATAAAAATCAAATGGCAATAGTCAACCGCACCGTCAGTTTTATTTCTTCTGTAACTCCAACGGAGTAGATTAAGAGTTAAATAAGTGTATTGTTTTGTAATAAATGGGAAAGAAAGAAATTATGAAATTTCATTTATTCATCGGAAATGTCATGAACTCGTAACATTTCCGGTCCTATCTGAACTGTGATGTAACCAACTTTCTTGATGACGACATTACATTATACATTCATATGAAATAAATGAAAGGCTCAAGTTTATATTCATTTAGTTAGAGAATTTTAATGAAAATTTGAAATAACAGAAAAGATCATTTATGACAACTCACACATCTTCTGCGTTGGAATCTCTTTCACTTGATTTGAAGTAAGTAAGCGAACCTACAAGAAAAGAAAAGTAACAAAAGGCTTACACACGCTTGCAATAAATGTAACATTGTTGGAGACTTAGAGTCATGCATGTAATCACATCTGTATAGTATGTAGGCCTAGTTCATTATGTTGGACCACTAAGTTAATATTCATTTGTAATTAAAATATTTATGATATATTCTTTATGATTTGGTGTGGTTCTTCTAAAAATAAATTACAGAAACATGGAGAAACATTTATTTTTCTTGAAAGGGATCAAGCAACAATGCAATATAACAGAGAGAAATCAATACACTTACATATGTATCTCACGACACGAGTATACTCAGATGGCATGTTGTAAGTAGCATCACATATTCAGATCGTATGGAAAAATCAGTCCTCCATATTTGAGTTCTTTTGATCTAGAAAAAATAAACTCTATCACCTTCTCTTGTTTTACCTACTAGCTAGGCTTTGATTCCAAAGCTTATGGTCTGGTCAACCACATGCATTATTACCAATGTTTCGAACTCGTAATTGGAGTTGTACATTGGATCCAATACCTCTAATGTTATATGGTGATTGGTGAGAATAAAAATTGAGGTTATCCATGAACAATACTGTATACAGCCAAAAAACAATTGTAAATTAAGTTTGTCCCCTACCAGTTCAAAAGAAGCAAAAACAACAATAACTAAAAAAATGCAAATAGTTTTATATTTCTTAATTAACCATTTACTTTCTAAAAGGTTAATTGGGCTTATAGATCCATTTAAAGCTTAATGGGCTTATCCACACATGAGTTGTACGCAGATAGAGTAGTTTTGTGAGTCATCATCATCTCCGAAACTAAACTCTGACCTTAAGCAGCAAAACACACACAAAATATCTCAGTGAAAGGAGATAAATGGTGGCGTCTTTGAGACTCCCTTCACTCACTTCCCTTCTATTTCCCGCCACAACTCGTTATCCAATCTCTCTTCGTCGAACCGTATGTCTACGGAACAGACCTGCTTCTGGATTCGCGACGGCGCCAAATAGCACTGCTTCGCCGGAAACAAAGTCTTCCGAGGTCGATCGGCTCAGGCCGGACCGAGCTGTTACGCCTCGCTCGCAGGACTTCAATGCTTGGTATCTCGATGTTATAGCTAGTGCTGAACTCGCGGATTATGGTCCCGTTCGTGGGACTATGGTTATTCGTCCTTACGGTTACGCCATTTGGGAAGCGATTCAGGTTTCTTGTTTATTTTTTCGATTTGAATTGTTTTTTTTTGAATTCTAAATCTTTTCATTTTTTTTTTTTTTGTTGTTGTTGGGGTTATTAATTTTGCAGGAGTATTTAAATGTGAAGTTCAAAGAGACTGGTCATAGCAATATGTACTTCCCACAGGTACAGTTTCAAGTAGAAAATTCAAAAATTAGCTTATTCTGATTTGTATAAGATATTATTCATGTTTATTTCATCATTGCTCTGATTTCATGTTTTAATGTGTTAAATTGGGGTTTATCATTTATGGTGATGGTTTAGTTTGGTCTTGTGTGCAGTTTATACCATACTCGTTTATTGAGAAAGAAGCTTCACATGTTGAGGGATTTAGTCCTGAACTAGCCCTTGTTACTGTAGGAGGAGGAAAAGAACTTGAGGAGAAGCTTGTGGTAGGCATTTTTCTATGTTTTAAACCATTCAGATAGAATTGTGAATAATTCATTATCTGAGTTTTGGGTTTGATTGTTTCTCTTGTTGAGGTTGTGGCAGGTTAGGCCTACCAGTGAAACTATAGTGAATCACATGTTTACTCAGTGGATTCACAGCTATCGTGATCTTCCTCTCATGATTAATCAGGTGTGGATAGACATTCAAATGGTTTATCATTATTTGTATTGTAAATCTGGCGCTTATATTATTACTTCTTTCTGTGGTTTAGTGGGCCAATGTCACTAGATGGGAGATGCGGACAAAACCGTTTATTAGGACTCTTGAATTTCTATGGCAAGAGGGTCATACTGCTCATGCCAGTCCTGAGGAGGCAGAGAAGGAGGTTTGTTCTCTTTTTTGTTGTGCTCAACTTGTGGAGTCTTTTTGTGTTACTCTCCTGTTGACAAGTGTTTAGTATTGCATCGCAGGCAAAACAGATGATCGAAATCTACACCAGATTTGCTTTTGAGCAAACTGCAATACCTGTTATTCCTGGTCGAAAATCAAAATTGGAGACTTTTGCTGGTGCTGATATAACCTATACTATTGAGGCTATGATGGGAGATCGAAAGGCTTTGCAAGCTGGTACCAGCCACAATTTAGGGCAGAACTTTTCTCGTGCCTTTGGAACTCAGGTACAGAACTATTATCTTAGAATTATGTCATGATTGAACCTAGATTTACATTTGTTCGGAGTTTAGTTCTCTCATATTTTTTATTTAATGACAACAGCATTGGTTCCTACTGGTTCATCTACATTGCATGTTTTGTTATGCAACTTCATATTGAAGTAATGTCACATGACGTATGTGACCATGCCAGTTTGCAGATGAGAATGGAGAAAGGCAACATGTGTGGCAGACATCATGGGCAGTCAGTACACGTTTTGTTGGTGGAATTATCATGACTCACGGAGATGACACTGGTCTCATGCTTCCCCCCAAGATAGCTCCAATACAGGTTCTTCTTTTATTTCCTTGGGAATTTCTTACGCAGTTTCCTTTGCCTTATATCTGAGATTCCATTCCTTAGTTAAAGAGGATTTGTTGCAGTGGAATCGATAACTGTGCTTGGTATCTTGGCAAATATGGTTTTGTTTCGTACCAGTAACTCGGTTGGATATGATGATCGAGAGTTGTGATTGGATTGAATCTTTTCTTTTCTTCTTTTGAAGGTAGTAATTGTACCTATTTGGAAAAAGGACACTGAGAAAACAGGAGTTCTCAGTGCTGCATCATCTGTAAAGGAAGCTCTCCAAGCTGCTGGGGTTAGAGTTAAACTTGATGACACAGATCAACGAACCGCAGGATGGAAGTTCAATTTCTGGGAAATGAAGGTTTGTTACTCTCTTGAAACACTAAAATCATGAATTGTTTTTGCATAATTAGATTTCATTGAATTTTAACAGATAACACTTGTGATAGTTTCATCAGTATTTGAAAATTTGGGTTTTCAGGGAGTCCCTCTAAGGATTGAAATTGGTCCACGCGATGTATCTAGTAACTCTGTGGTTGTCTCGAGGAGAGATATACCAGGAAAAGCAGGAAAAGTTTTTGGAATATCAATGGAGGCATCAACATTAGTGGCATATGTAAAAGAGAAGTTAGATGAGATCCAATCATCGCTTCTAGAAAAGGCGGTATTATTTAGGGATAGGTACTCTTTTTGTTAGTCTTACTCCCACACCATAAGTTTTTCGGCATTAATTAATTAGCAAACATTCACATTTTGATGTGATTGCGCAGTAACATTGTGGATGTGAACTCATACGAAGAGCTCAAAGACGCAATTTCATTAGGGAAATGGGCAAGAGGTCCTTGGTCAGCAAGTGACGCGGATGAGCAAAGGGTAAAAGAAGAAACCGGAGCAACCATTCGTTGTTTCCCGTTTGAACAGACTCAAGGGACCAAAACATGCCTAATGACTGGAAATGCAGCAGAAGAAGTTGCAATCTTTGCCAAGTCTTACTAAAGATGGTTCTCTCACTTTCACACATCCCCAATGGTATCAACTTCTGTTTTGTTAAAAGGGTCCAAAAGTGTTACTAGATCCTGTTTCCGTGGCCATTGGAGTGTGAGTGATTGTAGTCCTCATCTGGACTGACCTGTGGGACCCTCTCTGGTTGTTGTTACTGCCTTACTGGTAGTACAGAATCAGATGTGCCAAGAGATTCTTTGATGAAAAGCCCGAGTCTTCTTCCAATTCCAAATTCATAATTTGTTTTTATTTTACAGTTGCTAAAGATAACATGTTGACAATATTTGTACTTGGTTGATTGGTTAAATTTTAGAACTTTTGTAATCAGTCTTTAATATGCGTACTTTAGTTTTTTTTTTTACGAATACACACTCGTTAAGGTTCAAAACAAAAGAGTATTTGATACATTTTTTTGAAAGAGTAATTAAGCATACGACTGATCTCTCTAGGTATATAGAAGAAAACAAATTCAATTAAGAGAAAGAATAACATAAAGGGTATGTTTTCTCTGTTTCAGTTTCATGTGAATTCACTAATTTTCTCGAGATTCATGGTCGAAAACTATATGATCGAAACAGTTCATAGAAGAATCGATTTCGGATTACTATAGATATTGATTTCTCCGACTAATAGATGAGACATGCCAATGTTGTTGTTTGGACAAAAGAAACTATCAACCATATATTGTTTACATGTCCAATATCAAAGAGACCGTCTCAACTACCTTTTTAACTTCCTCTTCTCACCATCTGATAATGTGGAAGAAAAATTTGAAAAGTATTCTAGAAAATTTCATATGAAAATTGGTTCACAGATCAGCCAAAGATACAGCCCTTTTGGGTAATGTGGAAGATTTGGAAATCGAGAAATAACCTTCTGTTTAACAAATGACGACTAATAACACCAAACAAGGATGGGGATTTTGCACGATCAGATGTATCAGAGTGGCTCCAAGTTATATTCGAAGGGGATTGCAAGGTTCTAGTGAAAGCAATATGTGAAAGGCAACCTAATATATCGGTCACTAATCTTTGTAAATATATATCAAATTTTGGGCTTCTAAGTAGCATATGATATTTCACTCATGCATATGTTTCAATAACATCGAACCTCTGTTGGCTTAACATAATGTTTTTTTTTTCTCGAAATTGTATTTGTTCACCTATGTACTTGGTTATCTAATTGTTCGGATCATGATTTTATTTGTTTTCGTTTATAAAATGCTTATTCTGATGAAATTGTTTTTTTGGTATTAAGTAATGAAGAAATCTATTATTTTAGTCAGTAATTTTATTGCAACCTATCATTAAAATATAGTCAATTCAAATTAATTATTTCACTTTAAAAAAACATGTTGACTTTCATTTTTTATTATTGCTTCTTAGCAAAAAAAAAAACAAAAACTCCCATTTCAAAATTACTTAGGTCTAGACGATCCGGAAGGTTTGGTGGCAAAATAACTCTGATAGATGCCATGAAGGCATGAAGTTTGAGATGAATGAAGCTGAAGACACGATGAGAGAAAAGGAACTACTCCTTATTTATATAAGATTTCTTCTTAGATATGCATTTGAATTGTTGAATAAAATTTTGTCTCTTAATATCAGTAATTTTATTGCAATCTATCATTCAATGCTAGTCAAATCAAAGGCCAATTAATATTTTTTTTTGCCAATCCAATTACTTTATTTCATAATTAAAAAACAACATGTTGACTTTCATTTATTATTATTGCTTCTTTGAGAAAACCCTTTTAGAAATTGCTTTTAATGATTAATTGGACTTCCCCTATAGTATTTGATTAGTCCGATTAATCATTTAATTTATTTGTTCAACAGTCTTTCTCTAAATTTAATTGAAATTATGGTATTTGTACTTGGTCAACTTTTAAATTTGACAAGCTCATAGATTTAAACACGTATAACATTTCAACGGCACTAATACAATCGTTCATGTATATATATAGGCGCTCCTAGAGGCATTAGTGTTTACGACTTGGGCTAGTTGGTAAGAAGTTTTTTCTTTGTCTCTCTTAGTATCCACATGATTTGTCTCCCGACACTGTAATGATATCAACATTTTATAGTTCAATATAAAAAGTGATTCATTGAAAATTCATTTTTATTTTTTACATGTTTATTCTAATTTGTAGATACTCCAAATTTTGATTAAGAGAAACGATCCCGAAAGACAGCATATAAAAAGGTAAACAAATGTTTATCACATTCAAAATTTCATGTAATCTGAATATTATATTTCCTTTTTTTCGTAGACTCTACTGATTTTAACTAGATATATTTGTCTTAGCTTATTGTGTTAATATATGTAGTTACAGATTGTGTTTATTCAAGTACATTGTGATGTGAATGGAAAATTTTTAGTGAGAAAAAGATAGAAGGTGTGATCTTTTAATGGATAACTTGATCGGATCCAGATCCGTAAAAAGTAATAAAAATGAAATTATATACATATATACACTATGTTTTAAAATAAAAAGCCTGATGTATTATAAAATAACTAAATAATTAAAATTTACGTAATATTTAGAAAAATATATTTATATATTTTCAGAATTCGATTTTGACATAACCGAGTTTTCCTATATGAATTTTTGGAGCATATTTGAATAAACCTCGGATCTGATATTGAGAAAAAATTTCAAGATTTTTGATTCGATCCTGTTCAAAGAATAGGATACTAGTAGTTTTCAAATTTAGATCTGGGTATTTTTTTTATCAGATTTTAATTTATCTATCAAGATTTCCGTATTCTCATTCATATTTAATTAGTTTATTAAAAAATAATAGTTTGATCTGTATTTATAAAATCAACCGATCTAGATATGGCGTATCCGAACGTGTTAGAATCTAGCGAATATAGATATCAATTTTAAGGTATTTAGTTTTGTGTCTA
Organism: Nasturtium officinale; assembly: GCA_963854855.1. NCBI lineage: Eukaryota > Viridiplantae > Streptophyta > Magnoliopsida > Brassicales > Brassicaceae > Nasturtium > Nasturtium officinale. Next base: position 11,673,721 of record OY978505.1, read on the forward strand.
CTTCTAGTCTTCGACTGTATTATGACTTATGTCTACACCTTAAACCTAACATTTATACTATGGTTCTAAGCTTATGGCTTTACATTTGAAAAAAAACTATCTGTTATATTAAATATTAAATCAATTTTTATCTTAAGAGAATATATTTATTCTGCAACAAAAATTTACGATAGCCCAAAGAAAAAGTAATAACAGCTTCGAGAAACATATACTTCATCCATTTTACAAATAGTATTTTCTTAAAAAATATTTTTGTCTGACAAACAATGTGGTTTTATGTTTTCAATATAGGTTTTTAAAAATCTAAGTATTAGTTGTGTTCTTATTATTTCAGTTTATTAGTTAGAGGGATAAATATTATTTTATGTATTAATAAACGTTAGTTGTGTGAAAATGTCATATTGACAATCTTTATGAAGAGGGGGGGAGTATAATTGTAGTTTGTAATTATGTGAAGTGTATTTTAAATAAATTTTGACAAAACTTTTAAAACGTAGATACTTGGAAAATGGAGGCTGAAGGTAACATAAGTTCGACAAGGCATAACAACAAATCAGTTGCACGTGTTGCTGCCTCAGATATTAAGCCAGCCGACAAGAGTTCATCAAGCACAGTAGCTAGAGAATCAGAGCCTGAAAAGGTTTTTCTCTCCTTTCCCTTGTGTTGTTTCTTTTTTTATTAGCCTTCTTTGCCTGAATATATTGGTAAGTAAATTTATGGTTTCATTAATTTTAACATTGATCCTTTCATTTATGACGCGTTTCTGTTCCAATAAAGAAACCAAGATTTATGGATCACTCTCTGCCACCTCCAAAAAGGTCTGATGAATCCTTATCAGAAAGACTTGATAGTAAAGCTGTCACGGTGTCAGAGATCAGTGAAAAGAGCAATGAAGGGCTTAAGAATTTTAAGTTTCACTGGGATTTAAATCTTCCAATTGAGGCTTGGAGTCAAACTAGTGATGAAAAAGATGAAATCTGTAGAAGAGATGTAGAGGGAGAGATCACAAAATCTGTTGCATTAGATGGGCTTAAGGCTGATGAAGCATCTGCTGGAAATGGCAAGGAGTTCCAAGCTGGTTATGACTCCCCACTTGAGGATGGAGAGTTGAAAGAACCATACCCTTGGGCAGATTACAAAGGCAAAGCTGAACATGTGGAGTATGTGTCTGAGGATGAAAAATCCTTCTTTATGGCTGGAAGTAATGACAGCAAGTTTGAGGAGTCTGATAAGGGAATCTTGGCAAAGACGAGATTTGGTGATGCGTCGAGAATTAGGAAGGCTAATGAAGGAAACGACTCAGAGAAGCATGCTATTGTTAACATGAGTAATTCACATCCCAAGGGCTCTTCTTCTTCTTCAAGGAGTTTTAGGTCAAAACCATTTAAGGTGCCTTCACATGATCTCATTCAAAGAAGAAGGCAAGTTTTGCTATCCCTAACTTTTTTTTTTTTTATGTGTTATTAACTTTTTAATGGCTCGTTATTAACTGAGTGATGGTTATTTTGTTTCAGAACTGATTGGCATCATAAGGGATCTTCTTCTTCTTCAAGGAGTTTTGAGTCAAAACCATTTAAGGATTTTCCTTCACATGATCTCATGGGGAGAAGGCAAGTTTTGCTATCCCTAATATATATATATATATATTAATGTTATTCACTTTTTAATGTCTTGTTATTAACTGATGAGCGATGGTTCTTTAATTTCAGACCTGATAATTATGAATTGAGCTCGGGTCCAGCTAGGAGAGACGACAGCTCAATGATGCGTATGCGTAACATGAGTCCTGGGAGAGGGTATTTTGGCAGTTTGGATTCCAAACGCCGCTTCTCTCCACCTAGTTACAAACGTGGTTCGTTTGGTTTCGAGCGTGCACGCCCTGAAAACATGGTACATGGTCGTGGTATGATAATCAACTACGATCAATCAGGGTTAGGAAGTGGGGCAGGACCAGATGCACATGGTGTAAGACCAGATGGACGTGGTCCAAGATCAGATGGTCATGTACGTAAGCATTTTTCAGATGGTGGATACAAAGGTCACTTAAGAAATTTCTCAGATGGTGGATACAAAGGTCACTTAAGAAAATTCTCAGATGGTGGGGATCGTGATTTTAGGGGCCCGCGAGGTGACACCAACCAGTTTCGTGGTCGGATGAACAATCAGATGAATGCTAGTAAGAGAGATAGAGATAGTTCTTATGTCTCGAGGAGAGCCAACTACCATCAACAAGAGTCGAGATCCAGAAGCTATTCTCCAGTCTCGTGGAACAGTCGCAGCAGATCATCTCCTCCTAGTGGGTTTAGAGCGGAGGAACAGTTTCCTGCAGATCAAGAGATGAGTTTCAAGTCACCTCCGACTCCGAGAAACAGAATGTCGACACTGAGGGGAGAGAACAATGTTTCTGCAGAGAGCTATAGTAACAGATTCAAGGAGCCTAGGCTTGGACAAAGAGTTGATGTTGGAAATTCTATGAGGAGACCTAGTTCTGACAACAACAGCAGCCACCATACACCATTTATTCGCAATAGAAGATTTGAGGATCCGGAAGAGAACACTGGCCTGAACAGGTTTATGATTGCTCAGCAGCTGAGGACTCGGCGTTTGGAGGCAATGAAAAATGATGGCGCTGAGGACTCGGCGTTTGGAGACAAGAATTAGTAAGAGACTCATTCTTGGGGTTTTCCAAAAGGATATTTTTCATGTTAGGTTTGTTTTGTTTTTTTTGTTATCTTTAATTTTTAGGACATCAGTTAAGGAAAAGGGAAGAAAAATGTCATGGCCTCATTGAGGCTGTTGGTATTCTTTTTTTCCTTCAAGGAGAGTTTGCTTTATGGCCTCTCCTTTTTTTCCTTTTTAAATTTCTCAGCTCTTCTTAGGATTTTAGGGTTTCTATATTTATTAGCTGCTGATTTCCTTTTTTGGAAACAGTTTTATTATTTGTAGAAAACCAACAAAAGAAGCTAAATTTTAAACCGTTTTGGGAGTTTTTGTTTGAGCAAATGAGTTAAAGATTTGTTTGAGGATTCATTAATATCGATGGCACAAACTTATCCCAATCCTCTACACTAATGGAATATCACATGAACTTGAGGACCTTAACTCCAAATGCAATCCCTAAGACAAATTGCAATGGCGATCCCGAATATTCCGACAAGAACCCGGGAAAAATTCAACGAGATCCATTCTTTTTTATGTATCCATTCCTATAGCTGTTGTTGGACCTCCAACATTACTAGTAACACCAAAAGATATGATGTATCAATATTTGTAACAAATTAAACATAAATATGCTTGGAACTCTGTTTATCACACCCTTATGTTTTCCCACTAACACCCAACACAGCAAAGAAACACATGTTTTTCATATTAGTATTGCTTTTGATCAAACACATTTAATAATGCAAATGATGTGGCAACCATTGTTGGACATTATTCCACCTCCAAAATTTGGGTTACCTCAAACGTTGTAGAAACTGTTTTTAATGAAGAATATAAACAAAATGGTTTTATTAAAAAAAAAAACAGAATCATCAATATCATGTAGACGAAGTGGAGGAGGATCAGAGATGATGCATTGTTTTACATGATCGATCCGATGGAGAAAAGCAAAGAGAAGTTGTCCGGTAGATTGAATGACACGACACAAATCTGCTGTAAACAAAACAGCTAATGGGAGAAATTCACCATTTATCCCACCACCATCAATCGATATGGAAGCTTCCTTAAAACTTTTATGTACCAAAAAATGTTCAATTATTTTTCTTTTGGAAGGCTTTAATTATGAAAACGATGTATGGAGAGCATTATAAGCACAATCATGAAATGTTATTTTGTTTGGGTTTGGTTTGGTTACTTTTCTTTCTTTCTCTTTGCTTTAACTTTAAGTAGAGCTATTGGCATATGCAATTCCTCCAAATGAGTAAAGCCAAGATCACATTATTTAAAAACGACTGAATTTTGTTTTTATCAAGATTCGGTTATGGCTATACTAAAGATAACCAACTCTACAACCATCAGAAGCTTACATCTCTGTTGCATACTAACTCTAGTTTTTGCAACAAAAATCAACATAACACGAAATTGAAGAAGACACTATTCTCTTTGTTAATGAGAGATGCAGACACAGACAGAGATCTAGAGAAGAGCAAGTACAGTCAAAGCAATAATCTAATGATATTATCATCTTCACATGAACTTGAGAACTTTAATTCCAAATGCAATTCCTATGAAAGTTGCAATGGCTATCCCAAATATTCCAGCCAGAATCCCGGGAACTATCAACGAGTTCCATCCCTTTGCATTCGCCATTCCGGCTGCAGTCGTGGGTCCCCCGACATTAGCATTTGATGCAATGAGCAGTAACCTTAGCTCAATGTTAAGCAGCTTTCCTATCCCCAATACCACAGCAAGATGTGTCGTAATTTGGACCAATGCAAACAAGAATATGCTTGGCGCCGTGTTTATTACACTCCATATGTTTCCACTCGCACCCACAACAGTGAAGAACACCTAAAAGAAAACAGCTAGTTTAATATATTTTCAGTAAGATTGCATTGTTCTTGATAATGGAGAGTGTAAAACTCTACCTGCATCAGAATTAAAGCCATGGCTTCTCCAGATGGAGCAAGACGACCAAACTAGGTGGGAAAGACAGTTGCTAAAACAACGAAAACTGCGGTTATAGCTTGTAAGCTACCACCCGCAATCCCGAAGTACTTTGTAAGCGAAGCCCCAGCCTTGCATATAGCTAATGACACAGCAATTCCAGTAGCTATAAGTAGCACAGGAATTTTGTTTGTAGTTTCAACACCTTTGATCGTCTCTTCATCTGCCATGGAAGAGTAGCCTCTAAGTCAGAATTCAGAACATGAATCTGTCCACATAATTCAAAGGTGACAATAGAGCAAAAATTTGCCACATTTGACATAAAAAAAGAAGAAGGATTTGAGTAATTTCCTCTAGATATATGTTCGAAAAGAAGTAAGCTCCGCGATCCATATTTCTAAAGAAAGTGAAATCAAATGAAACTATACATCACAGCAACGTTTAGATTTACCAGGTGGCGGTAAAGACTCCGCAGGTATTTTGGAGCCCAAAGCAAACAATGTCGTGAAATATACAGCGCATATAACATTATCAGCAGCAAGTCCAGCAGCTAATACTGATGGGGTAACTCCAAGAGCATTTGATATAGCTACATAGTTGACAGCTGGACAAACAACAAACAAAATGCAGTTTATAAACGCAGTATAGAAGAAAGGTAACAAGACTGGCGTTTCAAGAAAATGAAGATACAAATCCTTGTGTCTCGCTGATGTCACAGAGACATAAAAAATGTTATGTTACCTCCACCAATATGCCTTCCCATAAGAGCTGCTGCAATCTTCCAACTATCCGGTCCAAGTGATCTCATTGGCACTAAACAGTAGGCCAAAGCTGTACCTACTGTTGTGGCAACTGTGATGAAACACCATGAAACACCAAAATCTTCAGGCTTTCTGATAATTCAAATTCAGAAAACTCAAATAGCAAAACCATAAGGGAAAATGCGAACATTGCGTCAACAAAGAGCCCTTTTGTTGCCACAGTAGAACAAGAAAGGACCTTTTTACCTGATCCAATCAGAAAAGCTATGAGAAGCTTTGCAGTGGACTTAATCACACGGCGCAAATCAGCTCTAAACAACAACAAAGGAACAGCTAATGGAAGCAGGAAATTCAACACTATAGCAAAAGCAAGAGCTTCTGAAGAAATAATCCCTATATTGCTAGCTGCTAGCCCAATTAGAGTGCTGACCAATGCACCACTCACTGCACTTCCGATCTTCGTCTTCTCCGACCTTTACAAATCAATCACATCATTTTTTTTTTCAAAAGTCATTTTCTATACTCACACCGTCACACGGAAACAAATTTAAAACTACTCTTTATAAATCAACACAACAATTCAAGCAAAATCACCAAATCCAAAATTAATTTAGTGATCAGTTTAAACTATCGATCAAATCCTTTACCAGATACCGAAAGCTCCAGTGGCGAAGAGCGCAGTCCAAGTTCCCCATTCATCGTTAGGAGAAATGAGAGGCGTACTGAACTGCGATCTCACAGTTACCGATCGGATCGGAGAAGATACTTCCGATAACGATTCCGGCGAGAGAAACCTGTCGCTTCCGTCACGAGATTGCAACAACGAAGCAGGAGAGAAGCTAAGAAGCGAAGAGACTGCTTTAGTCGAGAATTCAGGAAAATTCTTGCGTGATACAATGTACGAACGTTGGCGGCGAAATGAACCCGACGAAGGTAAGGAGATTCCGGTGACGTTGAGCAACGGCAAGCTCGTCGCCATTGTCACTAAACGAGAAAGATGGTAAAGGCAAGGGAGTGACTAGTGAGTGGGAACGACTTGACTCTTTCTTTAGTGCGCCAATTTTGCTTTAAGTCTTTAACACTGAGCCAAACCGAAACTAAAAATTGGTTTAGATTAAACCAGTCAATCAAGTCGACCTAACCCAAAGCTGAAAATATATCAAAATTGGTTCGTTGTAGTTTCTTTTCACTTCAGGTAATTTGAGTTTTTGATTCAAGTTCAGGCTAGTATCAATATTTCTCCAATTCAATTCGGTTTAACTTTGGGATTTCCATTTCCTTGTAAAAATATCTCACAAGTGCCAAAAACAACGACCTGATCACAGATATAAAAACGTTAAAACTCTCTACTTCACAGAGAGAGACACTCAAGAGTTGTGGGTTTCAAACAGATTCTTATCTCTTCTGTTTCTTGGGATCTCGTTTCTCATCATCCTCTAAAGATTTGAGTTTGTTCTTAATGGCAGCTACTTTCTCATCACGGCTCATTTGTCCTGAGTTGCTCCCAGTTACAAACCTTGTCCTAAAAGCTGTTGCTAGTGTAAGCCAAATTCCACTGAAAAAGATTCAATAAAGTACAACAAAAGAAACAAACAGAACATATCAAGTTTCACTTGTTAGTTCTCTAACAACAAAAGAGATGGATTTTATTTTTAAAACCAAAAAGAAAAAGAAAAAAGAGATGAAAGTATCTTCACAGACGAAAAGGGCTTTAGCTACGTAAAATAAAAACACTACACAAAACTGTAATAGTTATAACGCTTATTCTTTCCAATTAGCATCATTGTTCTGTTTTTGATTTCAGGACAACATGAGGCATGTAGCAAAACAATGAAGTTTTCTCCTGACTTCGATAGATAGAAATAGAATACTTGTTCTCTGGGAATATAATGCTACTGTCATCTTCTGAATATCCCATTGAAAACAATGGAGTCCATTCCAGCATTCTCAGAAATCTGAAGTGATGACACAGCTTGAGCAGCAATCAAATCAGCTGATATTCCCATGTTGTTGTTATCCCATCCTCTTGCGAAAGGCTCATATGAGACTGAGGACCAGTTACTGTCTCTTTGTCTGTTGCTACTATGAACCGCATAGCTTGAGCAGCGTTTGTGGGGAAATAATCTGTTACTTCCTCCTGTGAAAAGATTGAATTTGGTAGTATAATCCCATGGCTTGAAACCCTTTTCTTGGTTTAGTATGATTCGATATGAGTCATCATCATAATCTTCACCAAGTAAGACATGCAACGCAACAGCCTCAGAAATGGCGGCACCTTCCTCATCTAATCTTCTTTGTTCCTCTAGTTTTTTTAGCTTCTTCTTCTCTAGCTCCACCTTGATGGCTACAGAAGTAGCAATTGATTTCTCCAGACAAATCTCTTTCTTCTCTGCTTGTTTGATACACTCCAATTTGTCTTTCTCCTGCTTGTTCTTAGCAGCATCTGCTGAGTTTTCTTCATCTGTTGCCTCTTGCTGTCTTTCCTTCTTCTCTTGCTTCTTCTTCTCTAGCTCATTCCGGATCGCTACAGAAGTAGCAATGGCTTTCTCAATACGTCTCTTTTTCTTTTCAGCTTGTTTGATCCGGTCCACTTCATCTTTCACTTGCTTCTTCTTCCCCTTTCTAACAGTCGGCTGAGCTTGTTTGTGGATTGAGCTACTACTATCCATGGCTACCAACTTAATAAATGAACCAAACTCACTGTACCAAGGCACTCTGATCTCTCAATGACTACTACACCCACTCAGGTATGTAGGTATACCTCATTTTACGAACAATACAATCCCAAACAGAAACAAACGGAGATAACAGAAGTGAGACGTTGTAGGAATTTGCAGACTTATCATTTGAAAGCATTTGTCCTAATTTCCAACATCCCTTATCTTCTCCCATTTTCTACAAGGAAAAAAAAAAACTTTATTAGACTATTGAGTTACAGATGACAATAACAAGATACGTAATATCAATTCTCAAATAATATGCCACAATCAACACAGTTCAATATGCAAAACATTCAACAAGAAAACTTTTTTGGAGTTACCTAACTGAATCATAAAGTCAACTTAATTACTCATTGAGTTGACCTATCAACAAAATATCACAACGAGGGACATAGAAAAGACTATGATTCAGGATTGAACCAATATAAATTACACAAAACTAATCATATACCAAAATCAAACCAAACACGACATGAATAACAGAATAACTCGGTTCAATAGACTCTGATAAGGATTAAAATATCGACTGAAATTGGATTGGTCTATGGGAAATTGAAGATGATAAAAAAGGGTAATCGGATCCTAAACCTCGGTTATATGGCATAGAAGCAGACTAACTCAAAGAACTCCAGAAATTTGTCGGAAAAAATCAAAGAAGAGACCAAAACGTAAATTTGCTATTGGGATCGAGGGAGAGAGAGAATACGCAGAGGCGAGAGAGAAGATTTTCGCGCATTGATCGGATTAAAATAGACGAAGATGAGTACAAGAGACTGGAGCCCATATTGTATTTAATCCAATTGAAAAAGAACACGTGGCAGTTTTAGGAATAATCAGACTTTTTGGAGTGCAAGTTTTCGATTGGGACTTGGACTAGGGCGGTTCTATTTTCGACTGACCACGTGGCTACTTAACACATGTGTGGGACCCGTTATCTCTGGTTGTTTTGTTAACGGCTGAGATTGGATCTTAGAGAAAACCAAAGCTGTGGGCTTTGATGGGCTAAGATTAGATTTTGCATAGTAACTATCGATGGGCTTTCATAAAAGTCAGAGCTCAAGTTACAGGTTGACTAAGGGAGCTTTCTTAAAATTGAGTTAAAAACAAAGAAAGAAAAAAAAGAAAATGTCATTTCTTATTGCTATAGTTTTCATAATTTGATAAGATTGTATGGTCTTCAGTGTTCAACAACGAAGAAATAATCCTAGACACAACAACAAAGCTATTAGATACTTCAAATATTACATAAATTTGATTAGAGTAAAATAACATTGTCGCTTAAGACACACACATTAGTTATCAAACATAAACCTGAATGTGAAGTTTGAGCTAATGGTTAGTGGATCATCACATCATAATAATGTAATATAATACTTTTTTCTTAAAATACATTTATTAAAAAGTGTAGATTTTATTCGTCTGGTGAATCGAATCCTTAACGCTACCTATTTCGCAAATTCACTTTCCAATTTATTATTATCTCAGACTCTCTCATCATTCTCTCTCTCACGATCAAATCTCAAAATTCTAGCCTTGTGTTTGAAACTCCTCTGATTTGTTTTCCTTCTCATCCTCTTCAATCATTACCAACGCAAACCATCTTTTCGATTTCTCCATAATTCCCCAAAATCATCCGTTCCTTTGTTTTTAAGACCCTTTCATGGATTCTCCAGTAGATTCTTCCGATTTCTTCTCATCCGCTCCAGCTCTACAAAGTAACCTCGGAGTTTTGTCTCCTGATCAGGTTTTTACTTGTGCATTTGTGATCACTAATGATCCTTCTTTTCTTGTTTTTGACATTCTGCTTTTTTTTTTTATTGTGACAGATCGAATTAGCGAAGATTTTATTGGAAAATGGACAGAGTCATCTGTTCCAGCATTGGTCTGAACCTGGCGTTGATGACAAAGACAAACTTGATTTTTTCGATCAGGTTTAAATCACTACACATCTCAATGTTTCGATGAATGAACATAGAAGAAGGACTTAATATTACTATTGCTTTATTAGATTTCTCGCTTAAATTCAAGCTATCCTGGAGGTTTAGCTGCTTACATTAGCACTGCCAAAGAGCTTCTCGCTGATTCGAAATTAGGCAAGAATCCTTATGATGGTTTCTCTCCTTCTGTAAGTAACATAAATCATTTTTTTTTTATGAATTTTAAAAGTTTTATTTTTGTGGTGCCTCTATTGTTTTTAACAATAAGGTTTATGTGTTCTTGTTGTAGGTTCCTTCAGGAGAAAATCTTACTTTTGGTGATGAGAACTTCATTGAAATGGAGAAAAGAGGTGTCGTCGAAGCTAGGAATGCTGCTTTTGTTCTTGTTGCTGGTGGCCTTGGTGAGCGTCTTGGTTACAATGGAATTAAGGTAAATAGTTTTTATATATATGATGATTTATTAGTTATGTATCGTTTAATCAGTCTACGTTTTCTGATCTATAGTGTTTGTGTGTTTATTCAATGATTTTTATCAATATTGCAATGTGGCAGAAAGGTTTGTGAAATTGAGGAGCAGGAACGTATACTTGCGGTTTAGAGAATATACCTATAGACATATTTAACCCATTTATGAATCAATTTATTAGGTGGCACTTCCAAGAGAGACAATAACAGGGACATGCTTCTTGCAGCACTACATTGAATCAATATTGGCTCTTCAGGAAGCTAGCAACAAGGTTGCTTCTGGTGTGTTTCTAATTTTTTTCTTTGACACAATGCTACAACGTTTATACATATCATGTTTCCTTGCGACAAGATAGCTGGCATCTTACAATCAACATAAGTGAGAATTATAAGTACTTTTCACATGTCTTATCATTGTCTGTACTTCCGCATTTTGCAGATGGAACTCAGAGAGACATTCCTTTCATTATCATGACATCTGATGATACAAATTCACGTACACTGGAGCTGTTAGAGTTAAACTCTTATTTTGGGATGAAACCTACTCAAGTACATCTTCTAAAGCAGGTAAATGATTACTACTGAGGGCCTTGTAAAGAGTTTGTTAAAACGTAATTTTTTTTGAGAAACAGTGCACTATTGGCTACCTTTTTCTAGGAAAAAGTTGCATGTCTTGATGATAATGATGCCAGGCTTGCATTAGACCCTCACAACAAATACAGGATCCAGGTACATGTGTTTAGTAGTGTCAACGTGTCCAAAGCTAATATATGCATGCTGACTGTCGTTTTCTTGGCCATTCATAGACAAAACCTCATGGACATGGCGATGTACATTCGCTTCTTTATTCCAGTGGCCTTCTTCATAAATGGTATAACTTCTATCTGATAGTTTTTAAAGTTAGTTTCAAATATATGTTTTTTATAAGGTTGCTGCCTATAATTTCTCTTTCTTTTATTTGTTGCAATTTCAGGCTTGATGCTGGTTTAAAATGGGTTTTGTTTTTCCAAGATACAAATGGACTTCTCTTTAATGTTAGTTACAGCTACTCAACTCTTGTGTGTTCAGTATTCATACAATTCTATTCTTTAACATGCTTTCTTGGTCCAGGCAATTCCAGCTTCTTTGGGTGTGAGTGCTACGAAACAGTATCATGTAAACTCTCTGGCTGTTCCCCGCAAGGCGAAAGAAGCTATTGGAGGAATTACTAAACTTACCCACGCTGATGGTAACTTTAGTGAATTGTAGAAATCTGCAGTATCTATGCATTTGCTGAATGATAGTGTTTGAATTTCCTTTTGATAATCGAGAGTATGGATTCAAATGTGGATTCAAATGGTTTTTAGGCAGATCTATGGTAATCAATGTGGAGTACAATCAACTTGACCCTCTACTTAGAGCAACTGGATTCCCTGATGGGGATGTTAATTGCGAAACAGGCTTTTCCCCTTTCCCAGGAAATATTAATCAAGTGAGTTATCTTCTACTCATTAGCCCAAATTTTCTCTGATCAGTAAAATTTCAAGACTTCTTATATTTTGTATATGTTTTTCCAACGCAGTTGATTCTGGAACTTGGTTCATACAAAGAGGAGTTGCAAAAAACTGAAGGGGCCATTAAAGAGTTTGTTAATCCAAAGTAATTCTTCTTTTCTCCCCCCTTGATTCTTCTTTCCTTATTGTTCTGCTGCTTGGAGGTATCATTGTCTTCAGTGTTTCTGAGTGGAGGGATTAGTGATTATTACTTTATAAGTAGTTTTATACAGAAATTCTGATTCTATGCTTTGACATCTACTTTGTGGATTGTATAATAGATACAAGGATAGCACCAAAACAGCTTTTAAATCTTCAACTCGCCTAGAGTGTATGATGCAAGATTATCCAAAGACATTGCCTCCAACAGCACGAGTTGGATTCACGGTAATTGCTATCTGTAGAGTAAGACAATACTCTTAACTATGCATGCTTGTTGTGACAATATTTCTTCATGTAGGTAATGGATATATGGCTTGCTTATGCTCCTGTCAAGAATAATCCTGAGGATGCTGCCAAGGTTATATATTTAATTTAATGCACAGAGAAAATATTGATTTCTTAAACTGAACTAAAAAATTGAAAGGCATATCAGTTCTTGAGACTAATCAACTTGTCGTCATTTCTTTTTCTCTGCCAAATACGCATGGTGGTATTTCCTTTCTGAGTAAATAATGCGGTTTTTTCTATCCACTGAAGGTACCAAAGGGAAACCCATATCACAGTGCAACTTCTGGAGAAATGGCAATTTATCGTGCTAACAACCTTATTCTTCAAAAGGTAATTTAGTTGTGTTGATCTTTGTTTCACATATGCTTCTGAAATGTCTTATTGGATTCTAATGTCTGGTAAAGCATATGCTAGTACTCTATAGAAACACTTGATTCTGGTGTATATCATAAAATAATCCAGTTCGAGCCAAACAATTCTAAATATTCTTGTCCAAGATGGTTTATAGTCTCTAACGCAGCATCTCTTATCTTTCGTATTACGAATTCCACAGGCTGGTGTCAAAGTGGGAGAGCCTCTCAAACAGGTCCTAAACGACCAAGAGGTTGAAGTATGGTCTCGTATCACATGGAAACCCAAATGGGGAATGATCTTCTCTGATATCAAAAAGAAAGTCAATGGGAACTGCGAAATCTCTCAGAGATCCACAATGGCTATTATGGGTCGTAATGTAAATATTGAAGACCTCTCCTTGGATGGTGCTCTTATTGTAGATTCCATAGATGAGGCAGAGGTATGTAGTGTGTTCTTGAAAGCTGTCATATTCCATTGTTACCTCTTTCTTAGATTATCATCATTGTGTCATTGTGGAAACAGGTAAAACTGGGAGGTTTGATAAAGAACAATGGATGGACGATGGAGACCGTAGATTACAAGGACACATCAGTTCCAGAAGAAACAAGAATCAGAGGTTTCAGATTCAACAAAATGGAACAACTCGAAAAGAAGTTCACTCAGCCTGGAAAATTTTCTTTGGAAGATTAGAGTTATCTGCATATCTGTAACACTTTTAATAAGTGTTATTTGGCGATTTGATCATTTGAGCAAAGTAGCAATTTGCAAATGCCAAATGATCATCCATTTGTTTTCCTGATGGAGCTTAACTCTTTTTTTCCCCATCCAACGAAACATCTCTTTTTCTTTGTTTCTTAACAAATGCTCATTAAATATCAAAGTACCTTATCCATTTTCTACAAAGCATGAAATGCAAAAGGTTTAGTGAGGATTTAGTTCTCAAATTAATATTGTAGAGTAAGATTTTTTTCATTTAGATTGATAAAATTATTTCTATGGGTGGAGTTGACAAGAGCTTAAGCTTTAGCTATGCACGTTTCAATTTAGAATCAAGTGAGGATTTTGATTCAGTTGGCTTCAATTCTTTTTGTGAGAAACTTACACGCACAAAGATTATTTATGTCAATTTGTTTCTAATTGGATGAATTAGTTGTATTATGGTAAGATTGAAAGACAAAAAAGACCCTATTGGATTCCTTTAGCTATAATATTTTCGGGTTTGAGTTTGATTTGAGAGAAAAAGCCTTAAACAAAATCCGTAATTCAAAAAGCTAATTAACCTGACTCCTCTTATACTTACATTTTCATATATTTACTAAAACAAATATGAGTCATACCAGATTAAAAAAAAAAAAAAAGTAAATTTGGGGTTGTAACGATTAAGAGTTGGAAGAGGCCTTGTTGTATAATTTGATTCTACGGCTTATCTCTTTTTCCAACTCCTCTTTCCCTCCAACTTCTTCCACTTCCTGAACCATACCCAAACCGGAAACCATACACACAAACAAAATCAGATAACATGCTCACTAAAACAACATGCAATTATATGTTGTAATAACTCTTTAGTTTATTATTTTATAATAAAAAAAAAATCATTAGTTTAAAAGTTGCCTTGGGTCCAAGAAACAAGCCATATGGTACACCCTTGAATTTGTCTGTGTGGTGTAGCTGAAAAGTTGAAAGTTGAAACCATATCATCATCGGTTAGACTAATGTTGTAGATCAACAGTAATCATGGAATTAAGTGCGTTAAACCTGGTGAGCGGCGGCGACCTTTCGGAGGTAAGGGACGTTGGCAATAGGACCCACAGGGAACCTCTTATGCACAAGTCCATCGTGGACGAACATGTAGGCCATTCCAAACACCGTTATTCCCAGCCCCTGCCCATTATAAACCAATCCTTTACGAGAATCAGCTTTTATCTCAAAACTCAAGCAAACGTGGCAAAAACGCTGTTTTCTTAGTAGTATTAGCAAGTAGGTTTAAAGAAAAGTTTAATTTAGTATTAGTTTAAACATACATTCAGGGTATTGTCGTTTATGTAATTTAATTTAATTAAGCAATCATTCAAGTTTGGACGTCCCACGTATTACGTATACCCTTTTGTGGGTCGGTGAAAAAACGCACAGATTAATTAAAAAATAATTTAAATTCCAAATAAGTCAAAGACCAATTATACGATGACTCCTCTTTATATTTTTGTTTTTAAGTTTCGGATATTGTCGGAGAAGATTAAAAAAAAAAAAGATGGGTAACTTACGGCACCGAAGCAGAGACCAGGAACAAGTCCTTCATTAAAGAATCCATAATAAAGAAGACCAATCGTAGGAACCGCGTTTATTATAGCAAACACATCGTTTAACTCAAACGCTCCTTCTCTTGGTTTATGATGAGACTGCCATTAACCAAATCATTTATACCAGTCACTCAACCGGAAATACCAATGAGAAACACAAATTAATTAATTACCTCATGCATGTTCCACAAAGAAGCATGCCAAAGAGCTCTATGAGCCCATCTTGCCCAATACTCCATCCCAACCTTCAAAATCCAAACAATATTTTTTTTTGTTTTAGCTACAAAAATATGTGAAATAAATCCGGAATTTAATAAGAAACTAAAACTTACTGCAGCACCAAAGGATAGAGCAAATGTACCAAACATTTCTGATACAGGCACTTCACCTCCCTTCAAAAAAAATAAAAAAAATAATCGAGTTTCAACTTAAAAAAATTCAGACAAAGAATAATTAAATTTCGGATTATGTTTTATTATTACCTTCATTTGCCAGTAAAATCGATAATAAACAGCCATAACTGCCATAGAAGTGATACCAAAGCTTGACATCACAGCTGCGATTAAATAAGTGAATCTCTCTAATTTTTTCTTCTCTGCTTTCTTGAGAAGCCTTGACGTTGCCAATATCTCGGAAGAGCTTGTGGTGCTTTCTGGTTTATCATCCATATGAGAGTTTTGTTTCCGCTCTTCAACGATGAAACAAACGGTGAGGATCTTTCGCCGTTGGTAGCTGTTGAATCTGAGAGACGGAGGGAAAACTGCGGCGGTGATAGGGTAGTTGAGACGGAAGTTGGAGGAGGAGAAAGAGTTGTTGAGTGGTTTGAGTGTTACGGTGATTGATGAGAGTCCTGTTGCCATGGAACGAGCTCGTTGGAGGTTTATGAAACTTTGAAAGAGAGCTATTCAGAAAATATGAGAGAGAGAGAGAGGAAAGCTGTGTTTATAATTTGTGTGGTGAAGCTCACAGTGACAATAGTTAAATAAAGAGAGGCCACCATTTTTTTTTTGCCAGACTTAAATTACAAGATTTTTTAAAAAAATTATCAGTACTATTTGAAATTTATTTAAATATAGAATAGCGTGAATTTTAATTATACCAAACTATACTTATCTTAAATGGGTTTAAAATGTGCATTTTTCAAAAACGGATAATATTGACGTTTTACATGTTTTGATTTTTTCAAATTTATTTAAAGTTTAATATCGTTTGTACAAACTTGAAATTAATTTTTGTTTGATCAACATATGCATATTAATTATTAAACAAATTTGAGTTGCATACTAAATAATATTTTTATTGAAAAAACTTATAGTTTATATAATTTTATAATCTCAAGTTCAACATTTCTATTTTTTTTTATATAAATTAAAATAGAAGGCACAACAAGAGGTAAAAACAGACCACAAAACAAATACAAAAAGGGACAAGAAATTGGTAGTGGCTTTCGACTTTGAGGTAACGAGAGGTTATGGCCCATTTCTAGGATTTTTCCTAATCTTCGAGAGCGAATCACTCCCACTTCTGTTGGATGGCTCCACGTGGCTTCTTCTTCCACCGAATAGGCATGGAGTATCACCATCTTCCACATGTCTGATTTCTATTGGTCTATCTGTTCCATCAGATTACACGCTTAACGCTTAAGAGCAACTGCATCGCAGTTTCTGAAGTTCTTCTGAATAAAAAGTAATAAAATATAAAGAAATTGACAAGAATAGTTTCTCACGGTTCTCTTATAAGAACTTTTTGTAATAGTGTAGGAACCTCAATCCGTGTTTGTCTTTTATTGGTTGAAAAAAATTAGAACAAAATTTTAATTTTTTTTTAATTTTTTGAAGAACCCTATCTATTATTTGCCCGATGGAGCTGGTCTAAGTTTATGTAAATGAGTTACAATTAGCTTCTAGTTCTCCTTGGTCCTCCCTGCGAAATTGTGACTTGAAAGGATCTCAAATTCTCAACCATATAACTACATTTGATTTAAATTGTAGAAGGTTTTAGCTTGATTTGATAGAGTTTTGACCATAGTTTCCAAGTTATTGTCAAAACAAATATAGAATCAAATATCAAAAGGTTATGAGTAAAGATATATGTGAGACTTTGAGTGATAGAAGTCTAACTACAGGGAAATATATTACAAGTCAGTTTTCAATTATTATTTTTTTTACTACAAATCATTCTTCTATATTATATATATATATATATATATACTTATTCATGATTTAAACACAGACACTTAAATTGGCATGAGGAAAAGTTGAGTAATCTTTAAACAAATATTAATGGTCACAAGAGCATGCAGATCAGATCATGGAAAAATGCTATACTTCAATCTGTAAGTTTTCGCATACATATTTTTACTTTTCATCTCAGAGAATAAAGTTTTAATCTACTTAGTTTTTTTATTTTGTATATGAAATCATAATTGAAAAGGAACATCATGACTGTAGAATGTACAAAGAGTTTTGGTTCATTTCTTATTGGACTATACTCCTCGGTATAACATTAAATTAACTCAAAATAAATAATAGTAAGAAAAAAAATCCGTTAAGATTTTTTTTTTTTTTTGAAAATAAAATAAAATAAGAGAAACTAAATAATAAAAACATGTGATAAAATTGGTTGTAGAAAAAGTATTCAACTATGTCATTTTACTATTCGATTTTTGATTTTCGAAGCATACCGTTGTTTTGGAAAACAAGATTCTTACTTGGATCGATTTGGTTTAATTTTGATTCAGTATTTAATAAAATAAAAAAATTCTTATTTAATTTGCATTTACTCAATTGTGAATATGAAGTATCTGTTTAGTTTTTCTCAGTGTCACCAAATTCGCATTAGCTACTACATTACTCGGATTTTTGTAAAGTTGACTGAATTTGATCCGATTAAAATTGGTCCGGTACGAGTCGGTTATACCATAAAACCGTCAATGGAAGCACACGTAGTTAGAATATTCCCAACGACGCGTAAGCTCTCGTTACTTCGTCTCCAGGGTAATCTCTTCTCTCATCGCCTCAGATCATCATGAGTATGGAAGCATCGGAGCTACAAGATCTCTCCGACGACGCCGATTACGCTGCATCTCAACAACAAGTTCGTTATCCTCATTTTTGTCGTTTTGCTTTCACGATTTTGATTCAAGTCAATCGTAAATTCCAAAATCAAAAATATTCGTCTGAACTATTTTTACATTATTCATTCTGTATTTGAGTCGAATCTCCAAGTGATTTTCGTGTTGGATTGATCATTTTTATTTGGTTTTGTATTGTCTCTTAGGGGTCGGCTAGTATGATGCGGTGCGATAGTTCAAAGAGAAGTTCACCTAGTGAACACGAAGACGCTGAATTGATTTATTTGAAAGATAATGTTGCAATTCATCCTACTCAGTTCGCATCTGAGAGGATTAGTGGTAGATTGAAGTTAACTAAGCAAGATTCTATTCTCTTCTTGGTTAGCAAACTTCTTGATTTTGAATTGATATGATCTAAGAATTAAGAAGACTAATTGATTGCTTGATTTATAGTTTTTCTTAATTAATTTGCTCACTTGATTTCATTATTTTTATTTGTGATGGCTAGTCGTGGATTCCATATAAGGGACAAAGCTCAAATGCAAAGCTATCAGAGAAAGGTAATTAGGATTGGTTTTAATTAGGTTATATTAAAGATAATGCTTTAACTAGTTTCTATATATTTTTTCTAGATAGGAGTCTTTATACTATCACAGCTGTTCCATTCACAGAAGTGAGATCCATTAAGCGACACACTCCTGCTTTCGGATGGCAGTATGTTATTGTTGTGCAGTCTTCTGGTAAGTTAAATCTTTGGTTGTTACATTATTTTTAGTATGAAAATATTTAATCACTATTTGGGATGATCAATTGTGTCAACAATATATCATCGAAATGATTTACATCTCTATTGGTTTTATAATTATATAGGTGGTTAAGATATTTGGAGTTCGTATTATCGAAAATAATCAGTGAATTAAATGCTAAAAAGCTGTGGTCTTTCTAATGGGGGTTTGACACTGGTTAACAGGACGAGATTCCCTTTTCCCTTCTCTATCGGAGAATTTTAAGCATTTAAAATGACTTTCAGGACTTGCACATCCGCCTCTGTACTTCTACAATGGAGGAGTCAGGGAGTTTCTGGCCATAGTAAAACAGCATGTTTTTCTTGCAAGGTTTGTGTCTGTTATGAGATAGTTAATTTATTCCCTGGCCTGTATTGATGTTCTTATTTATGGAAGGCATCTCTTTATGGTCTGTTTGGTTACTGTATCAGATTCAAACCAGGGTTTATCATTGTGTGGAGTGCTACAAAGAATATATTCAGAATTCATAGAATCATAGTCTTACATTTTATTAGCTTTTTATAGGTCGGCCGAAGATGCTAGTGTGTTCCTTGTGAATGACTTTCAGAGTCCCTTGCAGGTAATACTATTAAATCATCTCATGTTGGCTCAAGTGATAATATTGGTTTGTCTTGTGGGCTAATACATTTTATGATTATATCCAACAGAGAACTCTCTCTTCATTGGAGCTGCCAAATTCACTGCCTGTTGCAAGTGGACAATCTATATACCCATCAGTTGGAGGATCTCTTAATGAAAATCAAGGGAGAACAAGTTCAGATGTTGGTAACAGGGTTTCTAGTATTTCCCAGTATGGCTTGAGAAAGCACAAGAGTCAAGATCCTACTCGGGATCTGTCAATCCAGCTTCTAGAGACGTTTTCTCTGGTTACGAAATTTGCTCGAGATACAACCACTCAGTTGTTTTCCGAAAACAATGGCTTTGGTTCAGTCGACAGGAGATGGAATAACCAACCTGTGCATAGTTATCCTGAAAAGTTGTCGAATATTGCTGAGGAAAAACATCATGAAATCCCTCATAGTTACTCTGAAAATGACCTTCTCAAGGATGAAGAAATTTTTAATGACATTGATGTTCCTGCTGACCCTTTAGAGGTGAGGATCACTTTTTTTTTTATGTTATAAGCATTAGCATATTGGTAGATATTATGTGTATATATTGTGAATCTTCTTATCCGTCATGGTGCAACATGTAGTTTTCTTTCGCCTCTTGGATAGATTTTGATTTTTCTTTATTGTGCAAGGTGAAATTTGTACTTTACCTATTGGCTAAGTTCCATAAATTGCAAAAATTTCATTTGTCTGTAATTCATTCTGGTTAACCGATTGACATTCACCATGACCTTGTCTTACCGCGCTTAATTTGATCTATAGTGTGTGTGTTTCAATGGGTAGACTTATGCATGCATTTCAGTTGTGCTTGTTCTTTCTTTCAGTTTTTTGGAACACTAGTAACTAGTGTATTACTGCACTTTTTCTTGGTCTTGTTAAAGGTTGTTAAAAACACAGCTCTGAAAGTTCTTTTTTACTCAAGGGCAATTAATTTTTAATTAAGTATGTTTAGAATAGGTTTAAACACGCAGATTTAGTTGATCATCACTTCAGCAATATATATGAGGATGCTTCACATTGTACTGGCAATATAAAAGTTTGGATGGAATGCTTTCTATGCTTCATTAGCATCAAATATGGAACTTATGAAATTGTGATAGATTTTACCGTATAACTGTTCCTCTTTTGCAGTTTAATAAGCTGAGTTTGGTGTGGGGAAAACCAAGGCAACCTCAAATGGGGTCTAAAGAGGTAATCACTCTTATATTCTGTAACTTTTCTAAAGTTCGGAGAGTTGGGAGGAAATTCTCTGGGGTGCTGTGTTACTTTTCTAGCTTTCTTACTAAATTTTAGATAAGAAATGATATATCATCAAGCATTGTGGTGAAATGTAAAATACATCGACAAAGTATGTGCACCTTGATAGGCTGATAGAGAATTATGTTTTCTTTCTTTGTTTTCCAAATGCTAACTGTGTACACATATCCTTTCTATTTTGGTTTAATCTGTTTAATTTCAAACTTTTGGTGGGTTTTCAGTTCAAAGCATTCTTGGATTCTGAAGGGCGAGTTGTGGAATCAAAAGCTCTTCGAGAGAGAGTTTTCTATGGAGGCATTGAGCACCAATTGCGAAGAGAGGTTAACTTTTCTGTTTCATATAAAGTTTAATTTAAAGTTAGGCTTGCGTCACTATGTATATGCAGATTGATTATTGATTTTAGTATCATCATTATAGGTCTGGCCCTTTCTCTTGGGATATTATGCAGATGACTCAACGTATGCAGAGAGAGAATATCTTCGCTCTGTCAAACGGATGGAATATGCAACATTGAAACAGCAGTGGCAGGTTCGTTCATCATCATATTACTTCTTTCTTAGATCCTTAATCGGCTATGTAGTTACTTGGCCCACTGATGTACGAACTATTTATATAAAATTTTTGAGGCTTTCCTAGAGTAGCTTATTTCCCTCATGTTCAATGTACACTTAAAAACGATTTATTCTTTTTGACAGAGCATCTCCCCCGAGCAAGCAAAAAGGTTCACAAAATATCGGGAAAGGAAGGGGCTGATAGATAAAGATGTGGTAAGAAGAGTCTGAGTATATTTGTGTTATGTGGTGTGCCCTATTTATCCAATTCCTATTAATTAGTGTTTTCTTATTGTGTAGGTAAGAACTGATAGGGCGTTTGAGTACTATGAGGGGGATGACAATATGAATGTCAATAGCATGCGTGATATTCTGTTGACCTACTCCTTCTACAATTTTGACCTGGGTTACTGCCAGGTACTCATTAGTTTTCAAAGTTCATTCCTTGCACTGAATTACAAGTTGGCGATGTCCTTACTGTTTATTTTGTTTCGGTTGACCGCATTTAGCGTATAATCAGGAATGCTGGACACTATTCTATTTCTGGCTTTTGCTTTGAATCAATGAATTTTCCCACTCTGTGGCTTAACTGAAAAATGTTTCTTTCTGTTAGGGAATGAGTGATTATCTGTCTCCTATCTTGTTCGTAATGGGGGATGAATCAGAATCCTTTTGGTGTTTTGTGGCATTGATGGAACGCCTTGGACCCAACTTTAACCGTGACCAGAATGGGATGCATACTCAACTCTTTGCACTCTCAAAGGTCTAATTTTTTTTTCTTGAGATCACCTCAACAGTTTATATTTAGCATGTCTTCCTTTCTATCAGCGTTAAGCATCAATGTTATTGGATCTGAATCTAGAGCCTTTTCATTTTCACTGTCCTACAGCTGGTAGAGTTGCTCGACAGCCCGCTGCATAATTACTTTAAGCAGAATGACTGCTTGAATTACTTCTTCTGTTTCCGCTGGATCCTTATTCAGTTTAAAAGGTTTGTTTCTTCTTTTATTTGCCTCTCTTCTTGTTATTGCTTAGATGTTTGTACCACAACCCCATTTTGAGCTGGACAAAAAATATTGGCTACACTACCAAAATGGGGTATCCGAACTAATAACTATTGGTATTTCATTATCTGTTGGGCAATCAAATATCATTTGTCTTTTTGTGAACCAATTTACCTATCCTACAATACCTGCTCAAAATACTCAAATGCATGTCCCAAAGTGTCTCAACCGTTAACCTGCAATGTCTGAGATATCTATCTAATCCAGGAAATACGCCGTCTAAAATACCTGATAAATACAGTTGTATCACACTTTGAAAGTGAATGACGAGAAGCCCCAATATGGCTTTCTTAGTATAATTGTTTGCTATCTTGTATTTTGATTCTGATGACAATGTGTCTCAGGGAGTTTGAGTACGAGAAGACAATGCAGCTGTGGGAGGTATTATGGACTCACTACCTTTCGGAACACCTTCACCTATATGTTTGTGTGGCGATCTTGAAGCGATTCCGTAGCAAGATAATGGGAGAGCAGATGGATTTTGACACTCTCTTAAAGTTCATCAATGAGCTGTCTGGGCATATTGACCTGGATTCGACAATCAGAGATGCTGAAGCACTTTGCATATGTGCTGGTGAAAACGGTGCTGCTAGTATCCCTCCAGGGACCCCTCCTTCTTTACCGCTTGATGAAGGTATCTTATATCCTCAGGAAGATGATGTTTTGTAAGTATTACAAGTTTCCATTTTTCTTAAGAACGAACATGTTACCAAAATTTGGACATTTTACTAGAAATCTCATACAATGATCAAGTCAAAGGACGTATGTTTTTTTTTCTAGTGAATACTCTGGCGTCGAAAATAGTTAGAGACAGGTATTGTGCTAGAGCTTGATGATAAGGTAACGAATTAGGACTTGTTACATGAAAATTAATTCTTGCGTAGACTATGTTCCTCGAATGTAAATTGTACATAACTAAAGCCGAAATGATTCGCAAAGTCTATGCAAGAATTTATCCGTCGAGATGAATTCAGGAAAGTCCTAAAGCAGAGGATAGAAATCGGTGAAAGCAAAACATGGGTCAAACACAAGAGTGTTGTCTGGGTAGTGGGAAATGAGAGACAATGGAGATCCTATGTGGACGTCATAGCCAAAGCAGTTGTTGGTCTCCTCCATCCAGGTACTTCTTACAATACTGTCTTCTTCTCCTTCTCCTTCTCCTTCTCCTTCTCGTCCATGGCTTCCTCTCACTTCTGTAGACATAACTGGCTTATCATTGACGCTGATTGATTGAGGTGCATTATGTTTTCTGGGATTAGGTTTCTTGTTCAAATGAGTATTCCAGTAGTTCTTCACTTCGTTATCAGTACGACCTGGAAGGCGACCAGCGATCAACGACCATCTGAGAGTAAAGAATAAGAAGTCACCATTGGAGAAAGCTATGAGAGCGTAAATCAATGGTGAAAAAGAGGAATTAATAACCTGTTTCCTAGCAGTTTATGCATGCGTATTATGAGGTCTTGTTCTTGAGGTGACATGCTTCCTCTTTTGATATTTGGTCTTAGATAGTTCTTCCATCTTAACCTACAGCTTTTTCCTCCTCTTTTCAACCCTACAAAACATCACACAGAAACACACATATTCCTAACTTCAAAAAACTCTTCCAGAACAAACTCACTAAATGGAAAAATTTGGAATCGGACCGGATTTACGAGAAATGTCTGCCCAGTTTCCTTCACCATGAGTTTCAACATAGCTTCTCAATATCATATCTTCTTCAGGTTTCCACAAACCTCTCTTCACGTAGCACTTCTCTTCTTCTCTTCTCTGCTCCATCTTTTTTTTTTCTTCTTCTTCTTCTCTTTGGCTCCACACTTGGCAATTGAGACTCGTGTTATTAAATTATATGGCCATAAAGTTTGAGGTTCCAACTTTAACTCTTACAAGTAGGGACTATCTACCAAAATTATTGAAGGTAAAGAGAGTACAGTGTTTACACTTTCCCAACAGTAATATCACTGTAAATTCGTGCAACCTATAGCTGTAAAAAGCTCTAGTTCCTTTGTTTTTATCTTCAGTATTTTTCACAAAATTATTGGCTTTTTTTTTAGAGCAAACATGTAACCAAGGCAAACCAGAGGTTGGAGATTGCCATCAACCTCGATACCTGCGTAATTCCAATACCATTTCGTCGCTATCTTCATCTTACGAATATTTTCATTTCTTTTCTCTATACAGATATAACATTTCTGCAATTAAAGCAATGTTAGACCTAGAGAACTAAATTTCGTACATTTACCATTTGTGCGTTTACAGTTGTTACCCTGCAAGTCTGCAACACTTGTTATCCTCTCAAAAAAGTAAAAAACGCGTGCAGTTTCAAATGTTATTGATCTAAATGGTTGTTGGGACATGCCTGATTGAGAATATTGTATAATGAATATATAGCAGATTAAGATCCAACATTCTTATATAAAAAGGATATGTGCTTGGTATACAATGCATATATGAGTGATTTATACTAATACTATACATGATACATTTATGTTCTTGTTAACTATGATATCATACAATATAACACGATTTAAACTGAAAATTCATATGGGTAAATAACATCTTAAAAGCATTATAATAATATATTTGATGTTACAAAAACATCACTTTTACAACAAAAACCCATCCATTTTTATGTAATTTTTGGTTTATACGGCTTACAAAGGGCTTCCAAAGTTTGGTCAACAATGACGTGTCTAAATCTCGTTGTGGATGCTTTCAGTCTAAAATGTAAGGCTGAACAATATATCTGTGAATGTTAAATCCGATTTGTTATCCATTTTAATATGATTCAAAAATTTCATATACCATAAATTTGTAGAGCAAAGCAAATAGCAAAGCTTAATTATCAGCCAAATGATGACCAAATTACAAACACTAAATTTGACAACTTTCGGTATCTCCTTAGTAAAAATGTATATAATATTTTACTTTTTAGTAGGAGTTTTCTCTGTCCTGTCAGACCTCAACTCAAGCGTCTAGTTTTAATTGCTACCGTATATCATCGTTGTCATTGTCTTTCATGTAATATAATTGCTTTTTAAGTAACTCAACAAAATAATGAAACTCAAAATGAAACCTGTAGACAGGCAAACAAGCTAGACTCTCTAATCTCTATTATGTAAACTTGAGATCTTCTGCATAGTCTACAAAAGTTCTAACTCTACCACGATTCTTAGACACTTCAAAACCTTGGATTTCAACTTTCTCGAGTGTTCCTTTAAGGAAGTAGAAAACAAAGAATAGTTTAGATGTACTACAGTCCATGGGTGAAAAAAAAAAAGTAAAGGGAATGTTTGTGTTACATTTAGCTTAGGCTTACCTAAGGAGTCTTTTAGGCCCACAAAGTAATTTAAAATGCTGGGTGAAACTAGCTAGGGGAATAAACATGAGGTAACGTGTGAGTGAACCAGTTTGAAAGAAAACATTTGGGTAAGCATTCCGAGTTCATCATGAAAACAGTGGCTTTGACAGCGAGACGTTTGAGAGTGATGTTCACGTTAAATGTTGGATTAATGTTTAATGACTCACTCTCTTCTAGTTTGTTTGCAAAAGGGTAAGGTGTTATATGCGTGTCAAATTTTTAGTCTTTGAGATCAGTTAAGCTGTGTTGATACACGCAATTAATCATGTTTAAACAAGAAAAGTGACTCACCGAGTCCAAGATTAGATTATTTTGTATTGGACGTTTTCCCTTAACAACTTATTTAAGTCGGGACTAAAACAGCTGTTGTTTCAGGTATCATCCAACAATTTCTGTAAAAATAATCAAAAATATTGCTATAGAGGTCTTAAAAAAAACCTTTAAAACCATAATCTCATTACAAAAGAATGTGTTATGAAAATGCAATTATTGTTGGATTAAAACATTATATTAGTATTTGGCTTCCAAGTTACATCGAGAAGAAAACGTAACTAGAAATAAAACAATGATAGGCGAATAAAATGATGAAATATGTAGATGAGAAGTATATCGTTTACAGACAAACAAGCTAGCTAGACTCTTTGTTATATAAACTTGAGATCTTCTGCATAGTCTACAAAGCCGTAAACTCTACTACGATTGTCAAACACTTCAATACCTTGGATTTCAACCTTTTTGAGAGTGTTCTTTTCAGGATTGAAGTAGATGATAAAGAATTGTGATCTAGATGTACATTTCATGGACAGAACAATTTCACCAGTAGCAGTAACTCCAATGACAGAAACATAGCCCTCAACAACTACATCTACCCGCAAAGTGTATTCACGTTTCAACCATTCTTGTTTCTGGGCATCCTCAAGAATCCATAAACATAACTTAATTAACTACACACTCAGGTCTAGGAATTACATGGTTATGAAGACACTGGATCTTCCTCCATGACATTAGAATATTTTCTGAATCAAAAGATGATATCATGGTCAGTAGATTTAATTTGTATTGTTTGCCAATCGGACCATACCCTAATAAGCCTTTCCTATAGTGTTTTTACTTTTCCTTTGAGCTAATCTCGGGTACTGTCCCGTGCTAGGGTTACATTAGATGTCATTGTACTAGGGCAAGCCACAAACAGGCCCAAAAATATCTTCGCTAGATCCGGATAACTCCATATGAAAATCGGCATATGAGTAGAAGCAACATTTACCAAGTTAGGTTTTATAAGAATAATATCTCGACTCAAAATTCACTTGAGAAAGAATGGGCCGAAACATTAATGGGTCAAGTCAAAATCTACCCAATAGAGATTTTAAAACCTATAATTAAACTTTAGAAAACAAGAAATATTTCATCTTCATCTTCAGGGCAATGTTCAATCAAATTCTTCAATGCATAGTTTCTTCTCCAGTTATCTTTGTCCCATGCCACAGTTACCATCGAATTTGCGAGCTTCTACTTACTTCAGCTCGATCTAAATCTACTTGTTAAAGGACTTGAGCTTCATGGCTATATCGTTAAAATCAGGCCTTTTCTCTTATCCCTCTCGTTGCTAATTATAACCTCATTAATTTCAACTCCAATATCTCAGCTTCCATTTAACTATCGTCGAGCTTTTGAAGATAACCCAACAAAGAGCAAGACTACATAGAGTTCAATCATCTCTTTTTTTTTTTTTTTTTTGCGGAGAACGAGCTTCCATGGATGTCAATTGAGTTTCTTATAAACAAAATGATGGCGGGAAACTTTAGGCCTGATGATCATTGTGATATCGGCAGATTCGTTCGTTGTGATGATCATATTTATTGACTTGATCTTGTAACTGTGTTAAGCTTAATTGGACTATCTTCTCTGAATTTGTAGTTTTTGGTTATGAATTGAAGTACAAACTAACTTATTTTTTACTTGAAAAGATAAAAGGGAAACGAAAAAGAACTTTCTGGAATTCGTTGCTCACAAAAAAATACGGTGGCTCTCATGGGATACGATACGACGACGTTTCATCGAACAATCCAGAATCCACTGGCTCTCCACTAAGAATTCAAAAGAAGAGACTAGAACTTGCTCTTCCTCTATATACTTGCTCTTCTCCTCCCTCTTTCATCTCACACCAGCTAATTCCAAATCTCTCGAAAACGCTCTTTCAAACAAGTTCTCTCGTTTCTTCTTCTCTAGCATTCTCTCTTCGTTTTCGTTGAACCAAGATCGCTACGATGGCGGAAGTACACATGGCTGACGCGGAGACTTTTGCTTTCCAAGCCGAGATTAACCAGCTTCTTAGCTTGATCATCAACACTTTCTACAGCAACAAAGAGATTTTCCTTCGTGAGCTTATCAGCAACTCTTCTGATGTAACTTTTCATTTTATTATCTCTCTCTCTCTCTCTTCTTCGATTCCTCCGCTTACTATTTTCCTGCATGTTTTTTTTTTTTTTTGGTTGTATTGTTCCCTGGATTTTTGAATCGCTATGTGTTCCAAACTCAGATTTGGCTTGTGCATCAAGTTAGTTCACTATTGTGCCATCTTAGTGAGAAAGAGTTGTGAATATGGATTTTTTTTGTAGGCTCTTGACAAGATTCGATTTGAGAGTTTAACAGACAAGAGCAAGCTTGATGGACAGCCTGAGCTCTTTATCAGAATAGTTCCAGACAAGGTCAACAAGACACTCTCCATTATTGATAGTGGTATTGGCATGACTAAAGCAGGTGATGAATCTATGCCTAATCTTTCTTTTCTTTTTTTTTTTCTTGGTTCATTTTTTTTAGTTTTTTTTTTGCTGTTCTTTGACTCTTTTTGTTCCTTCAGATCTGGTGAATAACTTGGGAACCATTGCGAGGTCTGGAACCAAGGAATTTATGGAAGCACTTCAAGCTGGTGCTGATGTCAGCATGATTGGTCAATTTGGTGTTGGTTTCTACTCTGCTTATCTTGTTGCAGACAAGGTTATTGTGACCACTAAGCACAATGATGATGAACAATATGTGTGGGAGTCTCAAGCTGGTGGTTCCTTCACTGTTACTAGAGATGTGGATGGGGAGCCTCTTGGTAGAGGAACTAAGATCACTCTCTTCCTCAAGGATGATCAGGTGATGAATCACAGGCTTTGAGGATTGTTATTTTGGTGTAAATGTTTGCTGTGTTCTTATATGTGAGTGTTTAATCTTGCAGCTTGAGTATCTTGAAGAGAGGAGACTTAAAGACTTGGTAAAGAAACACTCTGAGTTCATTAGTTATCCGATTTACCTTTGGACCGAAAAACAGTTGAGAAGGAGATCAGTGACGATGAGGACGAAGATGAACCAAAGAAGGAAAATGAAGGCGAGGTTGAAGAAGTTGATGAGGAGAAGGAAAAGGACGGTAAAAAGAAGAAGAAAATCAAGGAAGTCTCTCACGAGTGGCAACTCATCAATAAGCAGAAACCAATTTGGTTGAGGAAGCCAGAAGAGATCAGCAAGGATGAGTATGCTTCTTTCTACAAGAGTTTGACCAATGATTGGGAGGACCACTTGGCTGTGAAGCATTTCTCAGTGGAAGGCCAGCTCGAGTTCAAGGCCATTCTATTTGTTCCGAAGAGGGCTCCGTTTGATCTGTTCGACACGAGAAAGAAGTTGAACAACATCAAGCTGTATGTCAGGAGGGTCTTCATAATGGACAATTGTGAAGAGCTCATCCCAGAGTACCTCAGCTTCGTGAAGGGTGTTGTTGACTCTGATGATTTACCACTCAACATCTCTCGTGAGACGCTTCAGCAGAACAAGATCCTTAAGGTTATCAGGAAGAACCTAGTGAAGAAGTGCATAGAGATGTTCAATGAGCTCTCTGAGAACAAAGAAGACTACAACAAATTTTACGAGTCTTTTTCCAAGAACCTCAAATTGGGTATTCATGAAGACAGTCAGAACAGATCAAAGCTTGCTGATCTTCTTCGATACTACTCAACTAAGAGCGGGGATGAGATGACAAGCTTGAAAGATTACGTCACGAGGATGAAGGAAGGTCAGAAGGATATTTTCTACATCACTGGTGAAAGCAAAAAGGCTGTAGAGAATTCTCCGTTCTTGGAGAAGTTGAAGAAGAGAGGCTACGAAGTACTTTACATGGTGGATGCAATAGATGAATACGCTGTGGGCCAGTTGAAGGAATACGACGGTAAGAAGCTTGTCTCTGCGACCAAAGAAGGACTAAAGCTTGAAGATGAGACCGAAGAAGAGAAGAAAAAGAAGGAAGAGAAGAAGAAATCTTTTGAGAATCTCTGCAAGACGATTAAGGAAATTCTTGGTGACAAGGTAGAGAAGGTTGTGGTCTCGGACAGGATCGTGGATTCTCCATGTTGTCTTGTAACTGGTGAATACGGATGGACTGCAAACATGGAGAGGATTATGAAGGCACAAGCGCTGAGAGATAGTAGCATGAGTGGTTACATGTCGAGCAAGAAGACTCTTGAGATCAACCCTGATAATGGAATCATGGAGGAGCTAAGGAAGAGAGCCGAGGCAGACAAGAATGACAAGTCTGTTAAGGATCTTGTGATGCTGCTGTTTGAGACAGCTTTGCTAACTTCTGGGTTTAGTCTTGATGAACCAAACACGTTTGCGGCTAGGATTCACAGGATGTTGAAGTTGGGTCTGAGCATTGATGAGGATGACAACGTCGAGGAAGAGGATATGCCAGCATTGGAAGAGGATGCTGCTGAAGAGAGCAAGATGGAGGAAGTCGACTAAGACACGAATAAACCTCCCTTATGGTTTTGAGATTCCCAAAATGGCTTGTCTTAGTGTGTGATTCGGTTATTGTCCTGGTCTGTTTTGTTTACTGAGTCTGTCTAATAACTGTTTTCCAGTTTTCGTTTTTCTTGTTTCAAGTGAATATTACTATTTAAGAATAGGCTTGAATATTACTCTTAAGATTTGTATACGTATCTTTCTTGCATATGGAATAAATTCCTTACTATTTCTGAATATTGAGGCATTTCAAGCATGGGATAGAAAAGTCCAAAACCTTTGGCAACGAGATGGCAATGTTACGTCTAACCGTCGATGATTTATCAAATGGTGGAATCATTTTTTTCGATGCTACGAGGAAAAAGGTAAGAGGAAAATGCAAAGTTAAATCGGATGTTTGCTCCACCAACAAAATTAAACTCAGATAGATTATGAAAGATTCCGGAATATGAATTACACAAGCAAAATTTAAAGCTGAAACAACTCCCCCATAGTCTTACTGCAAACTAAAAACCTTTCCTTTTCAAGGGATACCTGAACCAGATGGTGTAGCCGCACTGTAACCACCAGCACCACGGCCAAAACCAGGCCTACCACCACTTCCCTGCACAACAATAGACAAACCACCAAAGGATGTTAAGACAATTGGCAATAACATCATTAGCTATATCTCATTAAAGACTCTGAAACACTTCATTTGTAAAGCCAAGATTGTAACTAAAAGTGACCAAGATAAGGAAGTTCAGATGAGAGACTGAATGGTTATTCAATTAGCAGGTTCAGGAGCTCTGTGCTAAAGACATCTAAAACAAGCACGTTTTATCAAGTTTGTGTGCCAAAAGTCAATAGAAGGAATGGTCAGTGACAATTTACTTGGAAAGATGGCTGGTAATCAGCTGGAGCTCCACCCTTTTCGCCTCCAAATTCACCACCACCACGAGGACCTCCACGGTAACCATCACGGTCACCAAACCTGGGACGGTCTCCTTCAAAGCGAGGTCCTCTGAATCACAAAAAAAAAAATCACATATATAATGTCATAAACCAAAGCACAATTTCTTTGCCAGATACATCATGAGCTAAGCAAATCGTTAAACACCTTGGGCGATCCCCGGGTGGGCCACCAAATGGACGACCAACAGGCTTAGCAGACTTCTTCAAGGTAGCAGGAACAACATCAGATGGAAGGTTAAGGTAAGTTCTCAAGAACTCAATTCCTTCGTTGGTCAAAAACCAATAATAATGCATCCATGCGAATGTCTCTCTAACATACTCCTTGGATTTGAAACTCTGCATGAGCTTGATCACTTGCAAGTTAGGTACTGATTCAATCAATGGATGCTTAGCAAGATTGAAATCTTTCTTCGCATAGCAAACTCCTTCTGCAAAAACCCAGAAAAATATGATTAACAACACAATCTCATCATCCAACGCAAACATCATGATATAAATCCATGTTTCTAATTCAGAACTATGAACCTATAATTTAAACACAAATATATATAATAGAATGTATCAAAAGCCTGAATGCGAATATCAAAGTTCTTCCATAAGCAGATTCGGATGTAACACGAAACCTAAACTAATTCTAAACTCACAATGTTCATCAGTATGCGAGGAAGTTGAAATTAACCTAAATATGATTCAATTCGTCTCAATCTCTAATTAGCTCACAAAAGCTGAAGCAGTCACAAGTATTACAGATACAAAATACAGAGAGATAGCTAGAAATTTATAGAAGACGAACCTTTGAAAAGGTATTTGCAGATTTCTTTGCGGTTAGCCTCTGAGATAATCTGAGAGCAGAAAGAAGAATAATGGTTAAAATTCAACTAAACAACATCAAGTATAAGGGAATCGAGATATTGATCAAAACTTGAGCTCATGTGTACCATTGTTAACGGTGGCTCGAGCAGAGATGCACGGAACTTCCAGAGAGGAAAACTAGGGTTTTAGTGGCTATGAGAAGGCGACGATTTTATAGGTTTTGTTTTGGGCTTATAATGGATTGTTAATTCATTAAGTATGGGCCCTTAAGTTTGGGCAGTATCATAAGAAAAGATTGAGAAATAAACTTTTCTGAGTTTTTTTTTTGTTTTTTATGAACTGAATTAAGGGAGGCACGTTATTTAATTTAATCAATTAGAATCGTACAGATTATCATAACTAAACATTCTTTTGGATAAAATAATAACTGTAGACTTAACTTGAAATAATTTGAGTTATAATGAGAATTATGTGTTATGGAAACATAATTTTAAAGTGTTAATGAATTAATAAATTTAAAGTTTACAATAAAAACCATTATTATCAAGAATGTTTAAATAGTTGGATTTGAAAGTTTCATCAGAGATTTCATTAGATTTTTAATTAAAATACAAATAACAAAATCTCATGAGTTTATGTGGGAATCAAAAGAAATTATTAATAATGTTATTAATTTACTAAAATTTAACTAAATCCTTTCAGATTTTAATTAAAGTCAAACCATAAATTCAATACACCTCTTTATCACTTTTAATTAAAAATTTCAATCAGTTAATAATTTTATCGAGATGGTGTTGTTATAAATACTAGATTTTTAAAAAAATTAATATCAAATTACATTGTTAAAAAAGTTCCAGGCATAAAAAAAATATTTAATCTATATTTAAACAAAAAATATTTCAAAGATAAACATATTTCTGTCCAATATATATATATATTTGAGATTTATTGTATAGCTTATGAATATGATTTTTGGGAAATGTTGAAATATAAATTTATTACATTAGCATGCGTCTCGCAATTATGAAGCTAAGATATTTTCAAAACTAAATATTCTGTCCAGTTATATATATATATATAGAGGTTATGAGCAAGCTAGTAATTTGTAATCACATTCTTGTCCAAACATAATCATCTTCTCTTCTACTTCCAAACTTTTTAGGTTTCTTTTTCTTTTTTCCAGAAAATGGTTCGTTATTTTTCTTAGTAATCCCATTAAACAAAAGCTTTTGTTTCATTACGTTATATATCACTATTTCCTATTGTTGCTTAAATATATAATGAATTCACTAAACTTTTAGTTTTAAATCATTGTTTGTAGTCGAAGACGACTATATTTGAGCATTCAAGTTGTCCTGAAAAAATTTGGCGGAAAGGATTTGCAATTGCGGCTAGTTTTAAAGGTACACCAACACATCCCCAATGATTATTATATTGAACCAAATTAAACCACTTGTTTTAGGTATATATCTATTAATATATAAGTAAGATAATTTAAGACTCACAAATTTTGAACTGTGTGAATGATTGTCGTGTTTTTTTTTTTTTTTTGGTTTGTTAGGAGTTGATCGTTCAGTTTGTGGCATCATCCCAAACATAATAACGGTGAGGGGAAAAAATATTGATGAGGAAAAGTTACTGACTAAATTAAAGGAAGTTTTTAAATCTGTCGAGATCGTTGAGAAGCCAAGCCTCAGCTATCCTGATGATATTTTAACTTTTTATGAAATAAAACCTTAGTTCTTGTAATAGTATATGAATTTCTAAGAAAATTATGATTTCGTATTATGTAAGAATATATTTGGATGTTTTAGTGCAAGTCTAAAGACATGGTCATATTAAATTATATTATTATATTCTTATAATATTTTTGTTCTATAAGATTGATTTTCTTTGGATGCATCTTTTCTTATACCCGAGAACATGCCACTCACCTTTTGTTTTTGCGAAAAAAACAAAGTACACGAAAAGGAAAAGCTAAGACAACTTTGTAAAGAGATGTGGCCTCCATCAAAGAGACTGATGATACATGATTAAACAAAAGCTCAAACAACTTTGAGAGAAGACTAAATGGTATTTTTTTTTTTTTTAAACTTAGGATAATAGACTGTACATATACCATCCATAATCCAAAAAGACGTATATTTATAATATATAAATAAAAAAAACTACACCGCTCAACGTCACCTTCTTCTTCTTCTTCATATGTACAAACAAAAAAAACCCACATCAGAATCTCTGTATTCTGTAGCTAATCTGGATTTTGTTCATCTGAGACACTTCATAATTCTCCTCTTCTATTTAAACTTCAAGTAGAAATTTCGGGTGGGTCTTTGTTTAAGGTTTTACTCACTCCACCATGATCAGTCGCTGCCTCAGAGCCGATGTTATAGGACGAAAGAAGCCGTCTCTATTGTATTGAAATCAATAAGAGATTTTGAAGTTAGTTCTGAATTAGGGTAAAATTGTCTTAAGAGTTTGTGAAGGAAGATACTTACATGATCCTCGAAATCAGGACTAGACAAGTTGATGGATAGGTTTCTCATCAACAGTAACACCTGTTTGGTGGGGACAAAAACAAAGGACACAACTATTAAGTTTAACCACATGCTCCAATGGACCGACGTGGTTTCAACTGAGATTAATGTAAAATCTACAAGACAAGAATCGTACTGTTTCCACATCAATGGGGTCCATCTTCTTCAGCTTTTGTAGATGGTTACTCGCATATGGGTCAAAAACACTTCCTATGAAACGGTATACTTGGGCAAAGTCCGGTAAAACTGAAACAAGGAAGAAGGAACTGTCTAGTAAAAAATGGTACAGATAAAGAAATGATAAATAGAAGATATAACAATGTCTACCTCTTAACGAATGGCCAATATTTCCCTGGTCATTTGAGTCTCTGTTGGATCGTGGTCTTGGCATATTATCAGAACTACTAGAACAGTTGTTATTCGCTCCTGCTCCAGCTCCTGCTGCTTGCAAAAGAACATATAAGAACAATATCCTTCATTTAGTTAAACTTAAAAAGGAGATTATATTAATAGAGTTATAGTAATTGCATAATGCTTGTAGATGAGAATAGAACCTTTTGGGAGGGGCGTGAAGCTAATTGTTGTTTGCACATTATTTGTCCATGGAGCCGGAGCGGGAGTGGTTGGAGAAGTCATTAGCATTGAAGAAGACTCGGGCCTACACATATAACTTGGGTCATTTGATTCAGGTGCTGATTTGAAGGTTCCTGGTACTTGAGGTTGCACTGCACATTGCCATAAGAAATGCATCAATAAAATTTGACAATAAGCAAACAACATTACAACTTCAATTTTTTTTTCTGCATTAGCTAAGTAGCTATTACGTACCATTCTTGTGAGCCTTCTGAGGATATGGATGAGCGGCTTTCCTTTTAGGTCGAGGAGGAGGGAGATGTTCACCCGTCCCACTCTTTTGCACCTTAAGAAAGTACTTCTGAGCATGACTTCGTATCTGCAATATTAAATGAGTCCGTATAAGAAACCACAATAGAATTCAACAAGCTCACTTATCTACTGCAAAAAATTTCAAGAAAACACTTCCTTAAATTTCAAGGTGATCAGCGACTAATTGTTCAAAACAGTTTCAGACAATAAAGTTTTTTTCAAAAGAACACTTTGTAAAGATATCAAACGAGAAGAAACAACCTCAATCCAATATAAGACTGAGGGTCCAAGTGAAAGATGACAGAGTCCAAACAACTAGAGAAGCCCGGAAAACTCAAAAAGATATGTTTTCTCTTTACTGTACCTGAATCACTGTCTTTGACCCAATAAAAGCCTCAATCTTCTTCCAGTCTCTGTCAAACCTAAAATGATAAAACATACGCATTACAGATTTAGAATCCAACGCCAAACAACCAAAATATAGAATGTGTCTAATCCCACATGGAAGACTGTATGCATCACAATACAGAAAGGAATAACCAATGAACAGTACCATCATCACAGCCTCCACTAAAACTACTCCAAGACTTATCCCACTATATACCAACCTTGGTACTTCAATTTACTCCCTTACCAATGTTAAGACACTATTGTTACAAAAAATAAAAAGCATCTCAAATAGTGATCTTTGAACCCTCTTTACAAACATACATATAGTTCCCATCACTGCTTCCTCATAACAGATCCATGAATGTCTTGCCTTTTTCGTGGTTCACCATTGATGATCATTCAAACATATCAGCTCATCCAATTTCAATAGCTACTACACATATACAAGAAAGTCATTTTCATGTTTTGACGCACTGATCAAAACACCTAATTCAATCAAATGTGGAAACATAGACAAACCATCCCCTCTAATTTCAATTCTATATCCCAAAACCAACCTAATTCCACTGTTCATCACACAGCACATTCAAAAACTTTTTGATTTCAGTATATTGCACATTACCCCCAAATTGCAACTAGACTAATGTTCACGGAATTCAAAAAAGTCTATCAGAAACCCTAATTCAGCAAAACTGCAGCTAATTCTCACCAAACCAAAGCTTTAAAAATTAAAAAAACCAAAGGAATTTAGAAATAAACGAGAAATTGTTGAGCTCAAATGATAACTCACAATTGAAGAGCTTCAAGGAATTTGTCATGCTCAGGTTCCGTCCAGCTCTCCCTAGACTTAGTAATAGTATAAGGCTTCCTAATCTTCTTACTAAGATCCTCCGAAGAAGAAACGGTCGCCGTCGCATCCGCCACAGCCACGGCGGTGGAAGAAGTCGTTGGAGAGGAAGAAACAGCGGAGGTAAAGGAAGGTCCAAGGCCAGGACGGTCATACCGGTCGGATCCAAGAAATAACCGTCAGAAGAATTCGGATTTATAGAGACCATGAAATTTTTAGTTTGCTGTGTTGAGTTTTTCTCACTTTTGTTTTGGTTGGTTTAAAGTTTAAAGCTGTTAGTGTGTCGAGAAGAGAAAGAGAAAGAGAAAAAAAAATGTGGCTTTATGAGCATTTCAGTGTTTCACGAGAAACTCTGATTTTTCTTAAGGTCGGCAAATAGCCTTTACGACCTAATTATAACCTGCCACGTATTTGGAACGTATTAAATAAATATTTTTCCTTTTATGGTTTATACTCTGGTTGTACAAATAAGGGTTTTTAGAAGAAGAAAAAAAAAGGTTGAATTCAACGTGATTTAAAATAATGGTTAAATTTCATGTTCTAAAAATCTCGTCTAACTCCGATTATATCATGTTTAGTCGATAGATCCATTCTCGCTGCCTTGATTAATAATTAATCCTTTGAAAAAGTCAATCAACCCATTATTACCCATCTAATCCGATTAATTACCGTCTAATCCGATTATTTTCTGCCTAATCATCTATAATCTAATTATTTTTAAATTTTTAAGTATAAAAAAAATTGTTTTTGTAATACAAACATTTATATTGAGAGTTTGTGATGTTTATAATAAATTATGTTAGAAATATAAATAAAAATCATAAAATAAATTATTAATACTACATTTTCATATATTTACTATAATTTTTTAAAAAAATATTATTTAAAAATTTAATATAATAGATAAATATATTTTTAAAATATTAAAATAACTTAAAACTAATACCCGTTTACTTCCCGATTAATTCTATAGGCGTTACACCCATTTTCGCCGCCCGACTAGCGCCTAACGAGTTTTATAACATTGGTTAAATCTAAACCCTTTTCTAATTACCCAATATTTATGTTTCCAGTTTTTAAATAACGGTAAATTGGGTGTTGAGCATATTAAACCCTTTCGATTTGTTTATGACCAAAATATTTAAAATTTCAAAAAGAAAAAAAAAGACCAACATTTTTTTTGCTGATGCGCACTTGTTTCCTAATATATATTTGTTTTTTGACAAAAAAATGCATTATTAATTTAAAAAAAAAAAGTAAAAGTAGCCCACCTTGTTTTAGTGTTCACAAAAGGCCCATAGTAGAGATGTATTAACATTATTAAACAGTTAAGAATCCAACAATTGTAAATCCCAGTGATTAAGAGCCCAATTAACCTAAATTATTTTTGCTGATGACAACATGTTTCCTAACATTTACGCAACTATATTTCTCTCTTTTAATTCCTTTCAACCGATGGTGGCGTGATCTCTTTACGAGAATTTAGTTCGATGGTTTACGTTGGTTTACAGTGATACTATATATTGTTATTGGGTTATGTAGAACAAACCGGGTATTTGGCATCCTTGTTTTTTTTGTTATCATGCAAATTTAAAAACCTTTACAAGAAAGAAGCTCAATGTCTAAACGTTTCCTGTAATTAACTATACTATTCATATCCTCGACGAAGTTGTGAAGTCCTCAGAGGGTTATTAGTCCTTTTTATATTGACGAGATGATAAAAAAAAAAAACATATCGCATCTATATAATTATAACACGGTGTTTGTTGAAGCTACTAAAGTACTAAACTAAAAAGGAGCAGCCACATATTCTAACAATCTATTATATAGAAAGACTCAAAACTTTTTTTATTCATCCTGATTAAATAGTACTAAATTGGCTATTTAATTTTCTCTTGATTTGATCATTTATCATACGGAAAATTAGAAGAAG
Organism: Nasturtium officinale; assembly: GCA_963854855.1. NCBI lineage: Eukaryota > Viridiplantae > Streptophyta > Magnoliopsida > Brassicales > Brassicaceae > Nasturtium > Nasturtium officinale. The sequence continues at coordinate 11,712,699 of OY978505.1, forward strand.
AAAAAAAAATTTCTATATAAATATTCCAATCTCTTTTTCGAGTTTTTGGTTATTTAGTAGTTTACAAAGTTAAAATACTAATTCTAACAAAATGGGCAAAATCAAAGACTCTAATTAAAAATATATATATCTCTAAGATAAGGAAATTCACATTTTAAATAAATCATATTTTGATATTAAAAAAAAAAAATATATATATATATATATATATATATTCTTAGATATTAATTAAACATATTAAAAGTAATTTTACAATTTAAGAAAGAATATGAATATGTTGACATCATTGAGCTTGTACCGGGTCGAGAACCCAAAAAAAAAAAAAGAATCCGGTTAAAAAGCCTGAACCAAAAGTGAAGAAGGCACCATCATACCGTGGTTGGAAATTAGGTTTCTTTTAAAGTAATCGATTTGAAGTTGTGATCCGTAATAATTTTCCTTGGAGTACTGTATTTTAAGAATATTTCATTTCATTTTCAGAAAATATGTTTTGACCGTTGTTTGAAGACTTGTTGGTGCATGCATATATATCTATACGCCATTGAATTTATCAAGAATATTATCAAATATTCACACACACGTTTTAAAGATTACTTGCTTTCTTGAATCTTGGGTTAATCAAGCATTGAATCCTTTACTTGTAGCTATCTTGGTTTACAGTTTTTGTGTTTCTTGGTAGCACATTTACAGCTTCACAAAGTTGATTTATGTCATTGAAGCTTCACAACGTTCATGTTCTCTAATTCATAGAGCCATTTGCGATCTAAATGGGTTACAAGTTAATAGTACTTACTCGTGTCACATTTTAAAACCAAACTAAACCAATCTAAGAAATCCCAGGTTAAGCTTTAACCAAAATGATTACAGACTTTAAACTAAACCAAAATTTTAAAAATCCTCTATCTAGTTTTTGTTACATCGATACGTCACAACTCACAAATGACCGTTTGAAGAATAAGCTTGCGTAACAAACAAACGCATCACTGGAATTTGAAATTTGCTCATAGAAGCGGTTTCTTTTGTTTTTTCAAATTTGAATTCGTCCACATAACGGTGATAGAATGGGACCGTTAAAAGAAAAAGAAGAAGAACGAGTACAAGACTCCAAGACTATAATAAATTTCTCAATGAAATATTGAAAACCCCAAATTCTCATCTTCAAAAATTGTCTGCAAAAGTTGGAAACGACGTCTTCTTTGGGTTCGGCTAGGTTATGGATTCGAAGGTGAGTTTGTATACGAGAGATCCAATTCCAATTTGTGTGTGTTATCTGTTAATTGATTCGATTACTATTACTTAAGTTGTCCCTATCGATACGTTAATCTTCATGATTTAGGGAGTCTGATGGTTAATCGATTTTGTGATTTCATCGCCGATATATAGTTTTTGCTGATTCGTGATTTGGTTTTGATAGATGTATAAAACGATAGGCCGAGACTCGAAGATCATGGGGATTCTGATTCGTGATGAAAGGGAAACATATCGAAGAGGAATCGATGGTGGAGGAGGCCGCAATGGAGGTTAGGGTTTTGGTTTTACATTTTGTTCTGCAACACTCTGTCTCCGCTTTGCTTTTTCTTCTGATTTCACTTTTAACTGATTTAACTTTTTAATCAAAGAAGAAGAAGAAGACGATCCTCTCCTCTACCTCTACCTCGTCGATAAACATTTTTTATAATTTTGTTATTTATTGTGTTTTCTTTCTCCATCGTTTCAAATGGATCGATCATATTGATGTGTTACTCATATTATTCAGTTGCTTGATTCATTTTTGCTTCTTTGATTATTTACTTCTTTTATTGAATAATTTTTCTGCTTCTTTGATTATTTTCTTTTCTGTTTCCTTGCTTCTTTGTTTACTCATTTCCTTTCTTGAATCATTATTTAATCTTTGCGACAACATTTTCTGTTTTTTTTTTCTTTGATTCTCTGTTTCCTTGTTTCTTTGTTTATTTGATTCTCTGTTTCCTTGTTTTTTTTGTTTACTCATTTATTTTCTTGATTCATTGTTCGTTTCTGTTTCTTTGTTTCTGTTTACTCATTTCCTTTCTTGAATCATTGTTTGATTTTTTGAGAGACCATTTTCTGCATCTTTGCCTCTTTGCTTCTCTATTTCATTGTTTCTTTGTTTACTCATTTCCTTTCTTGATTATTTGCGAGAGCATTTTCTCCTTCTTTTTTTACTTATTTTCTTTCTTGAATCATTGTTTGATTCTTTGCGATATTAGTTTCTCTGATTCTTTGCTTGTTTGTTTCCTCATTTTTTTTCTTGAATTATTGTTTGATTGTTTTAGAGACCATTTTCTGCATCTTTACCTCTTTGCTTCTCTGTTTCATTGCTTCTTTGTTTACTCATTTCCTTTCTTGATTCATTGTTTGATTCCTTGCTTCCTTCTCTTAGTTCTTCATTCCTTGCTTAGTTACCAGCTTCCTTATTTTTTTTTGTTTTACGTCATTGCATGGTTGCTTGCTTCCTTTCCTTGTTTAATTGTTTGCTAACATGCTTAATTTCTTAATTTCTTAATTACATAATGTCTTTCTTCCTTAGTTATTGAACTTTTCTCGTCATTACTTTATATCCTTAGCTAACTACTCAAATCACAAGCTATTTGTCCACTAATTGACTACTCAGTTTATCTTAAAATATGTACAGACTATACATAGTTTCTAGGTTACTATTTGAAATATCATTACAGGTGGAGACTCTTAAGCGTCCATCAAGCAAACCCTCGCCGACGCCACATAGACCATCCCTTTTGTACATGTGGAACAAAGTTCACAAGTTCTATGATCATTCCTCCCTTTTATTTTACTAAAGACTTTTTATATGTATATGTACCAAAAACAAGGTGATCTCGACATTTTCTAAATATTTTATTTGTTGTTTTTCAAATTTCAAGGTTTCAGACCTGGCAGCTTACTTGCAAGCCGCTTCTGAACCAAGAGCCAGAGCCATTCGCTGGAAACACTTCCTAAGCGTAAGCATGTGTTGGTGAGTGGATATTTTTTATGGGTCTTCTTTTTTATGTATAACTGTCTTCATATTTGAATGGATTAGAAAGCAGAGTCCGCCTAGACTCTCTTCAATCTGTGGCAGAAGAAAGCATGTTTCGTCGAGTGTAGTGGAGTAGTATTAAATACTGAGAATGGTATTGTCACACATAATTTTAGTGAAAGCATCCTAGGAACACATTTTACATTTTAGACTATATGATGACTTGTTTCATTGATGAACATTTTCTTAGGAACACATCTCTGAAGCTTATGCTCAATCAAATTTGGCTACAAGTCTCTATGGGTAGAACTCTTTTACCTCTTTCTCCTCTGTGGATTTCAGTTGTAAACAAAATAATACTTTATAAGCTTTGCACTTTATAAGCAGACGATCAAGTGAAGCAAAATACCTTTATACGAGAAATATAGAGATTCGGGTTTGTTTTTCATCACATAAATATTTTAAAATACAATGTGACATCGATTTTATCTAAATATTTTATTTGTTGGTTTTAAAATTTCAGGGTTTGAGACATGGGCATTTACTTGCAACCAGCTTCTGAACCAATAGCCAGAGCCTTTCGAGTTCAAAGTAAAAATCTAGTTAGAGCAATCAAAATTCCTTTCAAAATACAATTTTTTTTTACACAGTAATTATGTTTGTTTTCGTTACTGAAATGGCAAAAGTGAGAATTACTTGATACTTGTGTGGTCTTCTTTAATTGTGAAATTTTACTTTTAAAGGTCTACTCCCTCTTACGGTGAAAGGAAAAAGTCTCTAAGAGAAGAAAGAGATCCGCTTCTCTGCATCTTCTCAGCTCCAGGTTTCAGTTTGACATTTCTTAAAAATTGTCTTTATTTTTCGTGCACTAAAAGTCAACATTATCTGTGCTAATATATGGAGATTAACTTTGCTTATATATTCTGAAGAACTTATGTAGTTTCTGTTGTATCTCATTAATAGGTGTTCATGGTGTCCAACGATATATAGCCTAGCTACAATTTTCGCAGTGAGATTTTTATTAGAAGTATTTCTTAGGAGTTGGAATCACAAGATGGATCTAAAGCAGATGAAAAGGTAAGAAAGGTTTGTCCTTTCTCTTGTAAATTTAATGCTCTTGTTCCTAATCTAATCCGTCTCAAATTTAGTTTGCAACAGGGAAGAAACACATAGTCACTGTCCTTTCTTGTTCTAAAAGTAATGTCATTTGTTTGAGTCCAAAACTCGAATCTCTCCCATACATATAATTTTCAGGATTGTGAAGTACCATGAAGCTGAGTATTGGAACTATGTAAAGGAAGGTAACAAATACTTCAAAGATCTAGGTTATCTCCAAAAGATCATGCCACATATACCAATGAATCAATTAAGTTATTTTGCTTCCACAAAACATTCTAGAACTTGTACGTATGTGTGCATATATACATTAATACAGTGCATGTACATGCATATTTGCTTTTTTGATTGATTGTTTAGTTCATTTGCATATTGTTTACTCAATTGCTGAATTTGTTTGCTTTCTTTCTTCTTTGCTTCTCTGATTGTTTGTTTCCTTACTTGTTTGCTTGCTTTCTTCCTTGCTTCTTTTGCTTTATTACTTAAATTGCTTGTTTATTTCTCTGCTTTACACGTGTTAACTTGTTTGTTTATTTGTTTCTTTGATTCTTTTTCTTAATTGCTTCTTTGTTTATTTGATTATCTGTTTTCTTGCTTTTTGTTTACTCATTTCTTTTCTTGAATTATTTTCTGATTTTTTTAATCATTTTCTGCTTATTTAATTATTTGCTTCTCTGTTTCCTTGTTTTTTTGTTTACCCATTTATTTTATTGAATCGTTATTCGATTTTTTGCGATATCATTTTTTGCTTCTCTGTTTCCTTGCTTTTTGTTTAGGGTCTATTTGTTTCTCCATTTAGATGGATCATTTAAATGAGAATGAGAATTTCTATTTGTTTAGTCTGTAAAATAAACATCATTTAATTAATTCATTTGAATGAGTTTTAAAAATCTAGCCATAAAATTCAGATCCATCTAATTGATTCAAATTGGACCATAACTGAACCAGTCAAAATTGTAAATTACAAATTTAACCTTGAAAGAAATTACAATTAAAAAAACTTTATACACTAATCTCGTCTATTTTATAAATCAGGAGAAGAAAAAATCTCAGATTTCTTTCGATTCTTCATCTCAAGTTTACTCATTTCCTTTCTTAAATCGTTATCTGGTTCTTTGCGACATCATTTTCTGCTTCTATGTTTCCTTGTTTCTTTGTTTACTCATTTCCTTTCTTGATTCATCTTCAGCCTCTATTCTTTTAGTTGTTTGCTTCCTTCCTTTTTTTATCTCTTCATTCCTTTCTTAGTTACCAGTTTCCTTGTTTTTTTTTGCCTTATTGCATAGATGCTTGCTTCCTTTCATTCTTTACTTCCGTTTTCCTTGCATACACACCTAATTTCTTAATTACATACTATCTTTCTTCCTTAATTATTGAAATTTTTTTCACTTCATTAATTTATGTCCTTAGCTTGCTTGCTATTTGTTCATTAGTTAACTACTCAGTTTAATCTTAAAAATATGTACTGGCTCTAATGTCTATATAGTTTCTAGGTTACTATTTGAAATATTATTACAGATGGAGACTCTTAAGCGTCCATCAAGCAAATCCTTTTGTAGTGGTGGAACAAAGATCAACAACTTCTATGATCATTCCTCCCTCTTTACTTTCCTAAGACTTTTATATGTATATGTACCAAGTACAAAGAAATCTCAATATTGTCTAAATATGTTATTTGTTGGCTTAAAAATTTCAGGGTTTGAGACCTGGGCATTTACTTGCAACTAGGTTCTGAACCAAGAGCCAGAGCCATTTGCTGGAAACGCTTCCTAAGCCTAAGCCTGTGTTGGTGTGTGGTTTTTTTTTTATGTATGACTATTCATATTTGAATGGATTAGAAAACAGAGTCTGCTACTCTTTTTCTTCAATCTGTGGCAGAAGAAAACGTGTTCCATCTATTGTAGTGGTTCATCAAAGGGGTTGCGGAATTGCTTCCTATGCCTTCCAAGAATTGTGTCTCGGATTGTGCGATTTACAGCTTTGAAAAGCTGTTCCGGGGTTTAAGAGATTTGTTCGAGCTTCATGCATGAGCTACCGTATTCTAGTGATATATCTCCGCATTTTCTAGTTTCCTTGTTTTTAATAATTATGTGGCGTTTATTACTTTTGTACGTTTCCTTCTTCTTCTTATTTTTTTTATCAGTGTTCAGTTTATGAAATCGGACGGCGCCGATGCGAATTCGTCGTGGGTGGGGCCGGACGGAAAGGTGTGCCATATTTAATAAAGGATTGATTTATTTATATTTAAGGGACCGTTTTCATTGAATGGAAACTTCAATTATATTATCTTCTTTTGAGTAAAATGTTATAACTTATTGTTAAAAGATAAGTTAGGAGAATGAAATAGAGGCGACAAAACGATGACAGATGTAGTGGAAGATCAACAAAACTGAGCGGCTAGTTTCTGTAAGAAGCTAGTCTAAATATGTCAAACTTGTAAAACCAATTAGAAGAGGCATGTAGTCCAGTGGTCTTCTACTTTGCTAGGCTCTCTCATTCACCAAAAGGATTTTATTTCTATCATCCCTCATAATGGGATTAATAAGTGCACTATAATGGTCCAGGCAATACAAAATATCTAACACATTTAAATTTTCGTCTCTACTAGTTAGTCCATTCAAAGGTAGGCACTTTCGTCACCTAGAGTTCAATACTAGCTGTCCACATGTGAGGCTCTGAAAAAATGAAAAAAAAAATTGAATAAAAAAATAACTGAATAACTCATTCGTAAAACTTCTATGGCAATTTTTTTTATGAAAATGAAATATTTTTTTCTACAAAACTCCAAAAGGATAATGTTTTTTTAACTGAATCAGCTTCTTGTGGAAACTGGCCCAAGCGGATTTTATCATCTCTTGTATAAAGTTTTGTCCCAAATCCTTATCTGACTAACCAAACCCAAATAACTTGAGCAGCTTAACCCGTTGACTCAGAGGTCATAAGACGTACTGTTCTTGTAGTACTAGTGATAACTGATAACATTCAGAACACGGATCTGGTTCATAGATTATGTCTCTAAACACTCCGACCACGTTTTCTTCAAGGAAAGGCATCGAAAACGTAACCGGCTAGGTAATTTTCTAGGAAATGAAGTCGAAATTGTACGTACTTCTTGGTTCAACACTATTCGTACAGTTGAAGACTTAATGCTATTAAGTCGCTGAAAACTTTTCGATTTATGCATATTAGTTTAATCAAATTCAACTGCAATCTCGCTTTCTTGGTCCCAATTGTTTTATTTGACTTAAATCTCCACCTAATTTTTTTTTTTTTTTTTATATGTTAGAGGAGACAAATGTCTCTCTCTAATTCTCCACCAAAATAAATACGTGCTTCTAAATGCAAATTTTTACTTGGGTGGATTTTAAATGCAAATTTTTTTTAAGAGAGTGTTATTTTATAGTTCGAGAAATAATTTTATGGTTTGGCCAACAATTACTCTTAAACATCGCTTTACATTTTATTAGAGTTACTAGAACATCAATATTTTATTTAAAAAACTAAAATTTTTATTGTATATATGCTATGGGAAATTTTAAAATAAAAACAGTTATAAAACATTTATAACTTTACTCGATCCACATATATTCCCACATTTATTGACAAGAAAATGATTGCATGCTATGCAACTCGCAACTGCTTATATAAAGGAAACAACATCAAAGCTCATTAACAGTACTCTACTTCTTATTTTTTTCCTGTTCTTTAATTAAATACGAAATGCAGGTTCGATTCTTTTTACATTATTATATTTTTCTCAGTTGAAGCATGTAGAATATGTAAAGATTTTTCCGAAATTTTCTCTTTTGCTTATATGTATGTATTAGCATTATATGAAACCTCATTATATTATTATAATAAATTGTAATTATATTAAATATTTTGATGACAGAAAGCTGTACTAAAATTGGATGTTCATTGTGAAAGAATCAAACAAAAAGCTATGGCAACTGTCTGTCGTCTCTGTGGTACACTAACGCTCATCAATTGTTTAATTTACAGTTTTGTTTACTTTATGCCTCAAAATAGTAAGATATTAATTGATGAAGTAATCATTTTTTTTTTTTTGCAATGAAGGAGTTCATTCAGTGGAGGTGAAGGAAGGTAAACTAACGGTGACCGGAGAGATTGATGCATACATGATTGTAAAGAAATTGAAGAAGATATGTTGCACCGAGATTATCTCGGTAGGACCGGTTAAAGAACCAGAGAAAACGCCTGAACCGAAGAAGCCTGAACCGAAGAAGCCTGAAGTGATTCATCATTACATCCCCCAAAGCCCTTATTACCATAATATAAACGGATGTTGTGTATGTCAAAATCCGGTGTGGTAGACTGGTAGTTTTTATAATTGTGGAAATAATAAAGGTCAAAATTTTCATAGATAAATCAGTGTAAATCAAATTAAATAAAACAATAAATGTTTTTAAACTGAGTGAATAGTGTAGGTTAATGTATTTGATAAAACACTTTAGACCCTTAAAATGTAAGTATCTTTAATTTTAATTTTATTTTATTGTTAAAATACTAACAAAAGATAGAGTGATAAAGATGGTCTGAGTTTCTGACCATACCATATTTTAGTTTGGCACGTGTCGGTTTAGTTATATAATTTTTTGTTATGTGAATATATTACCAAAAAGAAAAAGAGTTTGATTACATTTGGGAAGCCAATATCTTACCTTTCTTCCATAAAAGTTCCTTCCGGTGGAGTTATAAATTGAATATAAATTTTGAGACGTTTAAAAAAACCAAAAACAATATCTTGAGATTCGCAAAAATGAAATGCATTTTTATTTAATCTAAAATACTCGTGTACGTAGTGGTGGTTCTAAAATGATCCTTATATTGTATGAGGCATAAAAATTATTTCTTTTAAACATAGATTATTTAAGAGAAATTTGAAAAATATGGTAGTTTTTAAGTTTTATTTGTGAATTTGGTAGTTTTGAGTTTTAATTAGGAAAATTGATAGTTTTAGGATAGTTTTCAAATAAATACCCCATAATTTCCTAACATAACTACATACTTTCCTAAATAAAACTTAAAACTATCTAATGTTTCCCTATAAAAACTTTAAAACTATCCAATTTCAGAAAACACCCATTATTAATAATGTTATTCAGTATCAGTAAAAATAGTAAAACAAAAATCAAAATTTAAAACGATAATCTTTGAGAAACAGAGAGTAAATAATAGTAATCTACCATTTTAAAACAAATACATTTGTATAGTACCTTTTATATATATTCACAAAAAGTTATATCGAATTTGTAACAAAATGAAATCATGTGCATTGCGCATGGGTATTTACATAGTGAATAAGAGCTAACAAACTGTTCTTAAAGTATAGTATACTTACGGGAAGAAGAAAAAATAACATCTTTATAAATTATAAATAAACCGATCTATTTTTCTTAACCGTTGAGACTTCAATCTCGGTTAGATTTTGATTTTGTTTATTTCAGTTTTGTTTTAACAAGTTATTAAGTGACCGCAGAGTCAATAGAGTAGAAAATCAACATTGGCCAAGTCGTTCTACGCGGCATTCTGATTACTACACTTCAGTTTGATTTCGTTAATTTTCAACCAAATCTTGAAAAGTTCAAAAAAAATATAAATAAGGGAGAATGACTACTTTACTGGTCGTTTGCAATGCCACTGTCACTTATTATCGTCCAGAAGCTTCATATGCAATTTCTGTTTCTATATAAGTAGAATACCATAGTACTTGCACTTGTCATCAAGAAGCTTCGATATCTTAAATTAGCTCTCCTCTTAAAATAACGAAAAGTTCTTAACCTTTTCGATAGTTTTCTCCAGCCATGGCCGCGAAGGTACAACCTTATTTCGTTTTACCTCGATCTCTTAAATTTAATGTTTACCAAAAAAAAAGACACTATTTAATAATATAGTTATGGTTATGAAGTTGGAATTTATACAACTGTTCATATATACTGATCTTGGGTTTCAAATGACAGAAAGCTGTGTTGCAATTGAGTGTCTACGAGGAGAAAAGAAGGAAGAAAGTTTGGGTGACCGTTTCTAAATATCCAGGTATCTTATAAATTACTTTCAAAAGTTTACAGTATGGTCTTATATATGATTTTTTATGATTTTGATATAGGGGTTACTTCAATAGCAATGGATGACAAAACCGGGAAAATGACGGTAGTTGGAGAAGTTGATTTACCGGTTATTGTGATGAAGCTCAGGAAGATATGTAACGCAGAGATTGTTTCGGTTGAAGTTGTTAAACCACCTGAGAAAAAGCCTCAAGGGGAAAAACCGGATGCACCTAAACCGACTGAAATTCCGGTTCCGATCAATTGCGGGTGCCAATACCATCCTTGCTATGCACATAATTATCATCAACCATACGCGAGTGAACCAAACACTTGTGTGATAATGTGATTTACCTAGAGTTATTTCAAATACTGTTGTTATTTCTTTTTTTACAGCACTGTAATTACTGGATACTGTAATAGTGTGATTTTTTTATGTAGTGTAATTTTTTTTGGGGGTATAATCCTTAGTTAATTTGGAGAATAGGATGTGTTTTCAAAACTAATTGTAAAAGTAGGTCATTCACTTTCCCAGCGGCTTCCTACTATTATTCTTGAGACCCACTCGATCGGGTTATTTCTGCTTCGTGGATGCATCCTAGAATACAAGGGTCTCTCCACAGTGGTTTAGACTGGATTTACCACTTTAATGTGGCTTCAAGCCTTCAACATCACCAACATATATTAACTGATGAGTTTCTGTAGGAGTTCCGTAAGAGTTTTTCTCTACTCAATCATTTGTTACGTCGGCCCTAGTGGCTTATGTTTTGGCAGTTATGGAAACATTGAACTATGCTCTCTCAACCGGTATGCAAGAGATTCAAGTCAGATTTTGACCTCCTTTTCCCTCGGTTAATCTCATCAATTCAGAGAAGTCACACAAGGATTCACTAGAACAGTTATTAAATTATGTTTATAATATACTTAGATTCTCGGTAACATAGAAACTCTCACGGATGTCCGCTTCCCGTTTTGGAAATGAAATTCTCGGGAAATTTAGTAGGAACATGGTGGAATTACGTTTTTTAAAAGCCGCAATTTAGAAGTGTAATAGAAGCGTCTATTTTACATTTTGAAAACTCAATGAAAACTTTGTTTTTTAATTTAGAAATTTATTAAGTAAATAATTTAGAAAATGAAATAGATATGATGTTTATTATTTTTTAACAAAAAACAATCTTAACTAATATGAAAATATTAAATATCTCATGTTTTATTTTCTTTTTAAAAATAAACATAACCTAAAAATTAGAAATTTAGAACTATGAGAAAACCCTACAAGTTTTTTTCACAATGTTGTTTTAAATATTTTTTAAAATATATAATTTCTTTATTTATATTTATTCACGTTTCCAATATTTACATGTTTCCTAATTTTTTAAAAATATTGTTTTTATATCTCTACACGATTCGTTTCTGCATACCATCTCCATTTTATATTCAATGAATAAAAATAGCAATATTTTTCATGAATTGATCTTAAAGTAATATATAAGCACAATAATATCTAAACCATCTCCGTTTTCATGTTTAAAATTATGAAAGTACTTTTCAGTCTTTTCTTCTTTCTTTAACCTTTGAGACTTCAATCTCGGTTTGATTTCAAAAAAAAAAAACATTTTTTTTTTTTTTTTTTTTCAAATTGCAGCTTTGGTTTTGATGTGATTTAAATTTGCCAAGAACATTTAGATTGTATAGAACTTGTCTGACAAGTTCTTTAAGTGGCCGAAGACTTAGTAGGTCATAAAAGTCAACCTTGTCCACTCCAATTCCAAGGCGTTACGTCTCCTTTCGTTAATGTTGATATTATTAATTTCCAACCATATCCTCAAAAGTACCAAAAATAAATAATAGATATTGACTACTTTACTGGTCGTTTGTAACAACTGTTACTTAAAAATAGATAAAACTTTTGTGGGATATAATACTAAAATTTTATATAATATTCGGAAATTCCTATGCAATTTCTTCTATTTAAATCGATATCAAGAAATTGCAATTGTCATCTCAAGTCATCTCTCTTCTCTCTTTCTCTCTCTGCCTCTCAGTCTCTGTCTGTCTCTCTCATATCGAAAATTTCTGAACATTTTCTATAGTCTTATCTAGCCATGGCCGCGAAGGTGCGCCATTCATTTCGTTTTCTCTCGTAAATAATTATGAGTTTATTTAATAATAATTATGAGTTGATTTATCGTTATATTATATATAAATAATTAACTACGAGTATGTTTTTTAAATTCAAACTATGCAATTAGTCATACTGATATTGATTTCAATTGCCAGAAATCTGTGTTGCAATTGAGTGTTCACGAGGAAAGAATCAGGAAGAAAGTGTTTGTGACCGTTTCTAAATTTCCAGGTACATTATAAATCATCACTCAAAAATTTACAATATGATTTTGTTTAAGTATTTTTATTTATGATTATTTTGTTTTTTTGATGTAGGGGTTACTTCGATAACAATGGATGACAAAACCGGAAAAATGACGATAGTTGGAGAAGTTGATGTACCGGTTATCGTGATTAAGCTAAGGAAGATATGTAACGCAGAGATTGATTCGGTTGAAGTTGTTAAACCACCTGAGAAAAAGCCTGAACAGAAAAAACCTGAACAGAAAAAACCGAATCCACCTAAACCGGCTGAAATGGTTGCCTATCCGGTTCACTATCCGTACCAACATTATCCTTCCTATGCAAATTCTTACTATCATCAACCATACGCGACTTCTAGAGTTGTAATGGATGAACCAAATACTTGTGTAATTATGTGATTTTTCTTAGAGTTATCTCAAATAGCATATGTTCAAGCTCTTCAGCACGTAGTTTTGATGGAAGAGTTGTAACTGTTTTAGGTACTAAAATATACATTTCTCTTATGAGCTTAAGCTGAATATATTATAAACTTTGTCTCTACCTAGTATAGTACTAATCATTAATCAATTGGTAACTAGTAAACTAGGTACCTTTAAATCTTCAAAAATCTGATCAAATCCATCACTAATTCTTCGACTACTTTGTGACCGCCATATTCCGCTCTAAATTTTGTCATTGTAAAACTATGTTACTGCTATAGCTAGCGTGCTACAGATGTAATGTACAAAGCAACTAAAATGAACGTCCCAAATTTGTGACTATTTTAAAGATGACAGCGATAAGTCATTTATTTGCAACGGTAGAAAAAGGTGTTAGTAAGATTATGGTTATAGCAAAAACGTTGCAAAATTAATGATGGTATGAATTTTTGAACTAATTTAATCATTATATATATATATATCTGTTGCAAATTCGTTGGTAATGTGAGATGGTGATTGTGATGGAAAAGATAATAAGAATATTGTAATCTGTCAAAAAAAAATATTGCAAAATTTAGCAGTATTGTTGCGCAGATCAATAAAAGGAATAAGAAAATTCAATAAAAATAAAAAGTTAAGTTAATTAAAAAAATCAAATACGTATTTAGATTTATTATTTCTAGGAGAGGAAGCGAAACAATACTCAATTATTTAATTAAAATGAAATTGTTTTGCTGGAATAAAATACACCAAAAATATACTAAACTTAAAATTTTACTTCTAATTTCTCACTAACTCCGCCACTGATGGGAACCATGACGTAAACAAAGAATGGCCTCATCGACAGCAAGACGCCAAACAACAGAGGGAAAGCCATGGAAGAAAAGATTTGGATTCAAGAATTTGAAGTGATTTGACAAATAATATTTGTACAAAAATGACAAATTTATGTTATTCAACTTTGAATGATAAAATCAAATGTTTTTGAATTAGATTTTAGTATATACAATACAATTATATTTGCTGTTATTGGAAAGATTTTAATTGATTTGAAGAAATTTAATATTGTAAGTTGTGAATTTTAATGATTTGAAGGAATTGAGTGAAATTATTTAGTTAAAAATATTAAAAACTAAATTCCAAGGTTTTAAATGAGTTTGTATAAAACTTTGATAACAAATCAAAACAACTTCACTAATTTACCAACATTCATCCAAATCATTTAAAAACTCATTAAAATTCAAATCACTTCAAATTCTTGGTTAAATATATCCCCTAAGATAATTAGAATAGATGCATCTAATGAATAAATATGAACAACTTTATATTATTAACTGTTCTTAAGTAACACAAACAATAATCTAAATTAGTACACACCAAAACTTTTTTTAAGAAAAGCATAAAATTTAACATTCCAACCATAAAAACTAAAAAAAAAACATATTCAAGAACAGAACTCAACAACTTTTAAAATTATAAAAGTACCTTTTGAGACTCGAATCTCGGTTTGATTTCCGTTGAGACTCCAATCTTGGTCTGATTTCAATTTCAGCTTTGGTTTTGTTGTTATTTATAACTGTAGATAACTTGCTTGACAAGTTCTAAAGTAACCGAAGACAATAAGGTCAAATAAATCAACGTTGCCCAGGTCGTCCTACACGCGGCATTGTGAAAACTGAAAACTACACTTCCGTCTGCTTTCGTTAACATTTATTATTATTATTTTTAACCAAATCCTGAAAAGTACTAAAAATAAATAATAGGTATTTTACTGGTCGTTTGCAATGCATGATGCATATGTTATTTTTTAAAATAGATAAAAAAATTTGGGATATGATATTAAAATTAATATAATATTCGGAAAATTCCTATGCAACTTTTTTCTATTTAAATCGATTTTAAGATCATTCATTTGTCATCAAGAAGCTTCGATATCTCAACTCACGTTTCCTCTCTTTCTCTCTCTCTTTAAAAATATCGAAATTTCTGAAGCTTTTCTTTAGTCTTCTCTAGCAATGGCCGCGAAGGTACAGTCTTTATTTCGTTTATCTCTATTAAAATAATTAAGTGTTTGATTCATCGTTATACATATATATATATATATATTCATTTTATTTATTTATAATTATGTTTTTAAATTGAAACTAATATTGGTTTCAAATGACAGAAATCTGTGTTGCAATTGAGTGTCCACGAGGAAAGAATTAGGAAGAAAGTGTTTGTGACCGTTTCTAAATTTCCAGGTATCTTATAAATCATTTTTTTCAAAATTTACAAATATGGTTTTGTTAAGTTACTTTTATTTATGAATTCTGTTTTTTTTTAATATATATAGGGGTTACTTCGATAACAATGGATGACAAAACCGGGAAAATGACGATAGTTGGAGAAGTTGATGTACCGGTTATCGTGATTAAGCTAAGGAAGATATGTAACGCAGAGATTGTTTCGGTTGAAGTTGTTAAACCACCTGAGAAAAAGCCTGAAGAGAAAAAACCGGATGCACCTAAACCGGCTGAAATGGTTGCTTTTCCGGTTCACTACCCATACCAGCACTATCCTGCCTATGCGAATTCTTACTATCATCAACCATATGCGACCTCTAGAGTTGTTATGGATGAACCAAATACTTGTGTAATTATGTGATTTTGTACAGAGTTATTTCAAGTTATATATATGTTCAAGTTATTTAACACTTAATTTTGATGGAAGAGTAATATTTTTGGGTTTTGTAAATTGTAATCTACATGTCTCTTATGAGCTAATTAGAAGAAAAAAAATTTCAATTTATGTACGATAAATTTGATATAGTAACAATTAGTTTTTTACCTTGCGGTTTCGTTCATGTATATTTTCTCTTGAGCTGAATATATTCCAAAACTGTCTCTAACTAAGTATAGTATACTAATCATTAATCAATATATTCTGAACTGTCTTAAACTAGTATACTAACCATTAGTCTATATATAAACACACATACATAGTTAAGTCGCTCTCAACTCCGATGTGACCATGTCAAGAATCAAGATCCCTCACGTAATACATCCGATTGTGTGATATAAAATAATTTCGAACAACTAGCTAATGCGATAATGATGAGACTCAAATGGGGTTTGGAGATAGTCAAGACCCGAAGTCTTTCGTAAGAAAACAAAACAAAACGATATATATATAAATATGTACACTGACTTGGGGGATCCACATGTGAAATGCGGCTTGCGAGGAGATTTCCTTCTTCACTCAGAGATGGCAGAATTATTCAAAGTCTTCTAACCAAAACAAAACTAAAGTATCAATCGTAAGAAAATTAAAAAAAAACTGAAGTTTTGGATTTATGAATTTAGTTGATTTTGAATCCAACAAAGATCTTGTTCTAAGGGACCAATCGATAGGCAAATCTGCATAAGGTATGTTGTTGAAAAAAAAAAGAAAAGAAAAAGAATCTCTTCAAATATATGTATTCAATTAATGATTTTAAATTAGAAACTATATGTAGACGAGACAATAACAAATCATTGAGAATGTATTGTTAATAGTTAATACACATGTGCTGAATAATGAGAGCAGGGGAATACAGAGCAGCGGGAAAATCGATGCGCAATCTATCAAATGAACCGGTGAAAAAAACTCTGAACCGAGGACACATAATTCTCCTTAACCGTAAACGTCCGGTTTTGCTTATCAATCAATAATCAAGATCGCCACTATTATAAGATTTTAGGTTTAGTACTCAAATCTCTTTACTAATTGTTTCCTTGGTTAAAAAAATAATAAAATCAAACCAAGATCTAAATATTAAAACAGTGGACTATCGATTAATTTATGAATCACCAAGTCCCTAGACGCAAAAACATCAACAATAAGGTCGTTATCATCATCAATTCATCATCGTTATCATCATTAATTCATCCTCATCATTAGTCTTCTTTCCACATCTCTACCCAATTCTCCTTTGTCTCTTCGAGTCCGAAAAGAGAGCCAGTCTTGGTCGGGTCCAGGTTCGTAGACAAGCTCCCGTAAGCGATCCCAAGAGTCGAGGCACCAAAGGTCACGAGCGTGGTCAAGAACGGGATCCACAAAGGCACATCCCACACGTTTCTATCCTTCAAAAACTCGAGTAATTTCAAGATTGCCACTCCTAGTCCAAGTGGGGTCCCCACCGACACCACAATCCTCCCCATCATCCTCTCGAACACTTCTTGAGGTATCGGCGGGTCGTCTTCCGGGTCCGGGTCTGGCCCGACGGGTTTTTCAGAGTTTCTAGAAGATTGAAACCCCTTTGGTCCTGCATGGAGTTTGGATTCCCATCTTTGTTTGTAGTTAGGATTTAGAGTTTTTGGATTTTGAGGTTTGGGTTTGAGAGTTGTTCTTGAAATAAATGATAATGGTAGCGAGTGGTGTGAGCACAAGAGAGCTCTCATTTTCTTTACTATTTTCTTCTTCTTAGTCTTCTTCTAATGTTTTTCTTTTCTTATTTATCTTATCTACATTGTATTATATGGTTTCAGTCTATGTGGCTTATATTTTGTTTTTATCTTTGAGTTATTTTTCCTTGCCACACATTTCCTACTATTTTATCTTTCATTAATTTTCTTTTTTTTCAAGAAAATAGTACGACACGGCATATGTGAGTTCGTTGGAATATTTTCTTCAATTCTGAATTTTAAGAACATGGATGGAATTTATGAGTAGTCAGAAAATGATAAATTCAATTTTCTTCACTACAATTCTACGAACCATAATTTGATCTTTATAGCTTCGTATACGACTTCCTTAACACCTGCAAGGCAATACCGCAAACAAAAAGCAAAGGGCAAAATGAACTTTTAGCGCAAGAAATTAAGACTTTTAACTTTAAGGCAATTTCTTCAGGCTCACGTTACGTACCCTACTAGGAGACAAATAGTAATAACGCTGATTACTTTCCGGAGAGAGCACTGAAGAAGGTTGTGCCGGCGGAGAGGCATAAAGTGTTGGCCGGAGAAAAGGAGACTGACGGTAAGGTGAATTTATTGGTGACCGGAGTAGCGTCGAGATCATAATGCTCGGTAACAATGGACTTGAGCGATACAGCGAGTTAGGAGACGCCAACTCCGAAGCAAACGTGGCAGTTTCCGGTGATTGTGACCTCGAATTTTCCAAAACTGGCATATTTATTGTTATCCTAGGAAGAGAAAAACATAATTTTGAGTCAGGTGTAAAACGCAGTCTAGACTGATAAATGGGTGATCATACCTCTTATGAAGTTCGACGTACCGGTCCGTTTCATCAAATATTTCTTCCTACAAGGTTCATCAAATGGTTAATTCAAGATTATTAACAAAAAATTTATGTTATTAATCTAACCATTTGTAATAATATGGTATAGATTACCTGTATTAGTTCCTCCATGACATCTTCTAGAGTTATTATGCCGACGACTTCATCATCTTCATCAACAGTACTATCAACATATCGGATTGGACTTTGATGATTAGTTTCGCTGGAATTCATCTCAGGAATCTTCAGAACAACATTGGTGTCTTTACCATCCATTCCTGAAAAGAAAAAAAACACAGACAGAAATTTTCTTGTCTCATAATTTTATACAATTTTGGATTTTATGCTCTCTCATATATACAAGTCTCTTAACCATTGATGCCCTTGTCATGGACAGGAGTGTTAGTATTGGTATAGTTGGTCCTAACGACAGCAGCCATGTGGCTTCGACCTGTTTGGAAGATGTTGAGGATGTCGTAGAGAGGTAAGTTCATATTTACCCTGCTTGCAGAATGTTTGGAAGAAAAATAAGCTATGATCGGTCCAGCTTTGAAAGCAGTATAGTTAGAGAGTCTATATGTTTATATACCTGGGCATTCTTCTGATGGGGAGATCTCTGATCGGTGTCTCATCTTCAGGACGGACTTTAATCAAGTTCTTGACCTATTCAAACAACAACAACAACAAAAATCAAGTAAAAGAATTGGCTAAGTGTTTCTCAAGATTTGTTGCTTACTCACCAGAATAAATCCGATGATAAAACTACGATTCACAGAGTAAATAGGTATTCGGCTATGGCCTTCACTTGCTATTAATCCCATTGTCTTTCTGTGAAGCCCAAAGAGGATGATAAGAATAACGAACTAACTGAATATGTATTGTCGAAAAGCAGAACGAAGAGAAATTCCAAGAGAAGTACATACTCGTCGAGCCTAGAATTTATATCGAGTGAAAAAATCTCAGAGAGTAATGTCATTGCGTCTTTGGCACTCTTCTGAGACATGTCTAGAGCTCCTGATATGATTGTTGTTTCATCATGAGTCAGCTCCCCGCCTTTTCCTGCCTAATTAACAGAAAAAAAAAATAACAGAGAGAAAGAAGAAAAAAAAAGACATAGATTCACCTTACATATTGGCGCAAAATAAAAGCATCTCAAGTTCTTGACACAAACCTCGTTTCCGTGCATATACACAAGTGACTTTAGCTCTGCTCGCCTTAAAAGTGTAGAATGTCTTTTTCCAAGCAACAAATCTAATAGCTGAAGCATTGAAAGAAACAAAGTTTGAAGTATTCTTTTAACTTCAAATGATTTCTGTTTGATTATAAACTCAATTGATCCCTTGATGTAAAGCTGATTGATTTACCTTGCTGATTGGATAAGCTAATGGAAAGAAGACTATGATAATCAACCGAACCAAAATCAATAGCTTTGCCCCGATGCTCAGCCCGTATCGAGAGCATACAGCTTGAGGTAAAATCTATGACAATGGAAAAAGAACCGTAAGATTTTCTTTAATTAAGAAAATCAGATCAGCAGAGAAAGCTAGTTCAAATTCTGTTTACCTCGCCAAATGCAAGTATGAGAGTCACGGATATCAGGATAGCACCCCAAGCTGGAAGAAGGGAGTCGACAAAGATCGGTAGAGCCTTTTGGATTTTATCATTAAAAACATAGCCCAGTAAATACAGAATCAGAAGTTTTAAAGTTCCAAAGTGTGCACAACACAAGTAATTTGTATCCAAAGATATATGCATAAGCTTGCTACCTCCATTGCCAAAGCATTGCCTATGAGGAGTGTACACAAGAGAAGATGCTGGTTTTTAACGAGCGGCAGAATTTTTTCTGGCCATTTTGTTGCAATTTTTTAAAAATGGTGTTAGTATGAGTATGAAGTAGTAAAAGTATGATTAGGTCTATAGGTTCATAAAATAAATTTACCAGCGTTTCTGCGCTCGTTGGGTTCACCGGCTTTGATCATGACCTCCAGCTCGACGAGACTAAGGGACATGAGCCCAAGAGTCAGTCCTGACATTAAACCTGCAAAAGCCACTAGAGCAACACATACGGCTAGGTATACCCAGAACATAGTCTCACAGCAAGGGACATCATTTGCTGCCATTTCTTAAGAAAAATTAGAAGGTTAAGACAAAAGACTATGAATGTTGAGACTGAGAGTGAATGAGTTTGGGTATCATAGGAACTTAAATAGTAGCAGCAGATGACATAGTATACCAACTGCTACACCAGGAGAACAGAATCCAAGAACCACCATCCAAAATTTTATATTAAAGAAGTGATCCCATCCTGAATCAGCAATTAAACAAAGTGAAAACAAACCCTTTTGTAAGAACCTCTGCATTCACAATCAATTTCCGGTCATCAACCCACAAAACACAATTTTAATGTCCACTGTTTATCTTGATTGGTGAAATTATCATGCTCCAGTGCCCTCATACCAGACAAATGTGTAAGAGCAGTGATGTTGGCCAAAACAGCAAAGTAAAGCTGAGAATCAAGTTTATTGCTCGGCACAGAAATGGTGACAGGATTGAGTTATGAAACTATTTGGTTAGTGTTTGAGACCGTGTTACTTAAAAAGAGCACCGACAGGGGCTTATTAAACTGACTTAGTCAGATAATATATCAAATCAATTATGTGGTAGGATCCTCATATAAAAAGGTGTTAGGAGAACAAACAACATGCAGTCACTCGCATTGTCAGTTCAAGAGAGTAAAACTATTCACTAAATGTGGTCTTTTCCACCAAATCATTGACGTTAGGAGATTTAAGTTTTTCTAGGATCTTCAGAAACACTAATACAACATAAGTAAAGTCTAAAGGAGCAGGTGGTAAAGGATCAAAATCTTTGATAATACCAACCAGATAGCAAACAATTCGCTATAGAACCAAACTACTTCAAAGTACCACAACTATAATAATATCTGCAAGGGTCGGTCAAGATAAGAAATGACCTTCAAAAGAGGCTTTAAAAATAGTTAAGAAGAATCAAAAGTATAAAACTAAAAAGCTCTTTAAAAAAAAAAGCAAATGGAACGAAGACACAAAATGCTACATCATTCAAAATTAGCTAACCACATTAAACGATTAATCAACATTTTTTAATATGGGAAGAACATCACTATCTTCTTCATATTTTTTTTTCTGCTAACAAATCCTCCTCTATAATGAACTGTAATCATTCTCCACTAGCAATTAATTTATTCCTTTTGTCACATTTCATGAAAAATACACAATGAATATCAAATTAGCAACGTACCTATTCATAAAATTTTAAAATATCGTATCAAAATTTCAGGAAACAAAAAGACTGATTAAGAAATGTGACAGAATACTAAACCTAGATAATATTCACTTAGATGAGCTGAGAAAATTTTGTGACTCGTTATGAGATATACAATACCTTGGACTCGCAATACGCGACTGTTTCCGAGACGACTTCTCCTAAATTCTGATTCACAATCTAATTTGGTGTTCGTTCTGCAAAATCGAAGAACGCCAAATTGGATTGTGATGCAGCATTAAGAATTATCTTACGATCAAACATAATTAACGAATCTTTAAAGCTTCTTGCTCCTTTTCTGTTCCGGCGACTGAGTCTGAGCCAGTGAAGACGAAATGTTTCTTTTTCTGAAAGCAAGAAACTACACGGCGTGTAGGAGCCGAGGACGAACGCCACAGTGTGTTTATCTCCAATCATTAAACAGAAGGTAGTGTGTTACGTCTCTAAAGCATCTCTCCAATACGTTATAGACACGTGGACAAGATGACAATTTCGCTCACGTGTCAACTCCTCTTGCGCCTTTTTTAAGGTTTTTTTTTTGTGAACGGGAAAAAAGTTTTTTCAGTTTTGCTTCCAAAAATTTCAAATCCAATCGAAGGGGGAAATGAAATCTCACTCACAGAATAGGAGAGACGAAAAAAAAAATGAAGAAGAAACGTAGCGGGAACGCCATGGATGACGTAGATCGATTGTTCCAGTGTTTCAAGTGTGGAATTTCTCCGCCTAGTGAGTTTTTTTCTTTTCTTTTCGAAGAGAGAGATTAGTTGAATTGAACGCCTGGTTAATCTTAGGTTCTTATATAGTGACCTGATACTGATTGTTTGAGATCTTTGTATGGTAATAGATAAAGTTGAAATACGAAATTCCATTCTTTGCCATGACTTTTTGATTCACTGCATTTGATTACTACGTGTTTTCCAGGGACTACCATACCATATGTACTTTGATTTGGAGTTCAGTCAGAAAGTAAATGAAGGAAGAAATGTGGATTAAATGGTTATTCTAGAAGCCTTACATGAGAAATATGCTATTGAAAGAACAGAGGACTGGATAGTAGAGCTCGATTCCCCAACTAAAGGTAGCGCAATATATATTCTCTTCAAGTTCACTTTAATCATTTTGCTTACCGCTACATGAGTGATTGCTTCGTTCTCTGTTATGTGGTGTCCATTTGCCTCAGCTTTAGTCTCTGAGCTACCGCTTTGAAAAATGCTAGTTATTATAAAACGTTTCCTCTTAAGATATATTTCTATATAAGAAGGTTGGGTCTCTTGACTGAAGATTTCTTTCTAATTCATATGCAGATAAGTTCTCCCGTCATTTAGTTCTCCTCATTCCAAAGATTGCCTTTAAGGACAACTCACACATCGGTGCTTTTGTAGGAGAGGTATGCTTCAGTATATATTTCAATTTATAGTCTGAAAGATTTTTTTCTAAGTTGGAAGGTTATGTTGGGCCTGACTCACTTGCATCTTGATGTTTCTTCAGCTGTGCTCACGAATAGTAATTGCAAAGGAAAAGGATGAAACTTTGTGCAAGTTGTTTGTACACAAAGACGCTAATGATTCGACATCCCAACTTTTTGTGGATACTGCTGTTTACTCTAAAAATCGTTGCTTCCTTCTTGATCTATCATCTAAAGCTGGAAAAACATCGGATCTTCTGCCTACCGGACTATTCAAATGTAGAGATATGGTAAGCCCACCTTCACTCAAGTCTCTCTATGCCATGTCTCGCCTTTTTTTCATGTTTCTTTTGAAAGGTTCTTAGCATTTCAAGTCTGTAACAAGACATTGGTATCAAGCAGGGTGAAGAAGATGTATCCATGACATCCTTAATCTGCAATGTGGCATCAGACTGTGAGAAGCTTCTGGTTTGCAAGATGGAATAAGACTGCATGAAGACACGTCGGTTTGACACAGAGGTAATATTCATCAGTTTTGCCTTGTACTTGAGTAAAGATTCTAGAAAACGTCCATGCATTTAAAATGAACTCTTTGGGGATGGCAGGTGAACAATAACAATCTTGTAAGAGACCAAAACGCTCAGAAATTTCAATTGAATGCTTGTACAAGTGACATGTCAACATCGTATTTTGGGGGCAAGTCCCCGTTCCCATACCTGGACCAATTCATTGAATCCATAGCTTCCACCGGAGATGTCTCAGGTTACCTTTTATCTTTGTAAAACTTTTTGTCTTCTTGGAGAGAGATCTCAAAACTCATCTTCTTTAAATATATTCTTTGATATTTAGGGAAGATACGGTGCTGGTACTGGTTTTCAGAAGATAGCCTGATTTTGTACAGCATGTTGAGAAATAGATATTGTGAATGAATTTGCAGGGGACATAAAAGCAATCATGGTAACCAATAATGCTATGAGTTTTGTATTAAACCTATCAGAGAACATATTAGCATTAACTAAAACAAACTATGTTGTTACAGTGATGTACATTGTTGATCTCAGAAGAGGAATCTATTATCAAAAATGCTACGATCCAGACTGCCGAGGTGTGTATTCTATGCTTAATTACTTTCTTCAAGAAAAATCTTGTTCCTGATCCTTTGCTTTAAGAAATTCACAGCTTGTATTTTTGTCTTCAGATTATCGATATCCGATACCGTCCATTTCCAGATAATTGCCTTCCTGAAAATAATGTTTGCCATGAAGGAGATAGATAAAAATTATGTGACAACCTTGATTTGAACGAGAATGTTATATTGATAAGGAATGTGATTCAGATAGTGTTGCTAGCAGAGGCTCAACATGGTGGCGTGAGCTGTTAAAGTTGCAGATGAGCTTGAAAGCAAACCCAAGACACTCGAACCTCTGACCTGGGTTAGTTTACTTCAATGTTTTCATACAATGAAAGTACTATACACATTTATAAAGGAAACAACATGGAAATTGCTGTCATATTCTTGACTTGAGTAATTTCTCGTGTATATTAAAAAAACTTAATTTTATTTATTTTGGCACACATGAAAATTACGAGGAAGATGATGATGACTGGTGGGTAGATGCTGCAGAAGAGTCACTTGAAAAAATCTCATCTTTAAATCCTTCCCAAAAATGCCCTTTAATTTAGACATTTGTGACCCAACAACCAGATTCAAGACCAATCCGGGTTCGTCTTCTTCTCGTTTCTCTCCTTAAAACTACCATCGTCTCCTCCAAACCTTGAATCAACAAATCTCTCAAGAAGAATCAATGGCAGCATGCCCAGTTCTCATATCGGCAGAGTCATTTCCATCGATCCTTTCACATACAGCCTTGATCCATCACTTTCAGACCAATCTTCCGAAATATTCCTTAACTATCACAAGCCCTGTCCGGCAAAACTACATCGTTTCACCACCTTCGTCTCTCCTCCTCATGCCTTCTTGGTCATCTTCTCCATCTCTCCCTTACATGGGCGTCAAGCTTGTAACCTATTTCCCTCATAACTCCTCTCAGAACTTACCTGGCATCCATGGATCATACACTCTCTTCAGCTCCACCACAGGCGAAACCCTAGCTTCAATGGACGGTACCGTTTTAACCCTCTACCGTACTTCTTCTGTTTCAGGGTTAGCTTCCAAAATCCTAGCTAGAGACGATAGTCAAGTGCTGATCATGGTTGGTTCTGGTGCTCTCGCACCACACCTGATTAAATCCCATCTAGCTGCAAATCCAAGCTTAAGAAGAGTGATCATATGGAACAGAACTCACCAAAAGGCTAAAGATTTAGCTGAAACACTCTCTCATGATTCTCAACACAATGAGATCTCATTCGAAAGCCATGATTCGTTAGATGAAATCATTCCTCTGGGAGATATCATAAGCTGTGCAACAAACTCAACTGTTCCATTGGTTAAAGGTGAGATCTTGAAACCCGGAACTCATCTTGACCTTGTTGGATCGTTTAGCCATGAAATGAGGGAATGCGACGACCATGCGATACAGAGAGGAAGTGTGTTTGTTGATAACGACAGTGCGATGGAAGAAGCGGGAGAGCTCGTAGGAGCGTTTGAGAGAGGAGTGATCAAGAAAGAAGACATTTGTGGGAATTTGGTGGAGTTGTTAAAAGGAGACAAAGAAGGAAGAAAGAGTTCAACAGAAATAACTGTCTTTAAATCTGTTGGTTCGGGTACTGTAGATCTCTTAACTGCACAACTTGTTCATGAGACTTATCTCAACCGTTCTTAAGTAGTTAATCTTTTTCCGAGAGTTGTGTTTGCGAATATTCATAGTCTTCTAGACGAACTTATTAATATGATAAATTGGCATTAGCCCTTTGCTATATAGTTGCAGTATATGTCAAATTTTGGTTTTATTGACTTATAGTCGCAGGTGAAGGAAGATGACTTGTTGCTATATGAACTCAGCACAGTCCTCTCTGTTCTAACAATTTTGGCCGGTTTCTCCGGTTCAGGAACTTCAACCGAAATTATTTGTACATTATACATATGCTTAGTGTTACTCCAACTTTATCAATCAACACATTTAATTATAGATACACCAAATAGATACATGTACATTTTTCTGATTCGATAATACAACAATCTGAATGGAAAACAATTCGTGTATCTCCCAAATCCCAATACTAAAAAATAGAATACAACACTTGTTCAGATTCGATAAACCAATTTGTTACTAAATAAAATAATACAGACTTATAAACAGTCATCAAAGCCTTCTTAGCTCAGTGGTAGAGCGCGTGGCTTTTAACCACGTGGTCGTGGGTTCGATCCCCACAGACGGCGTCAGAGTTGACTTATCTTTTGTTTTTTTTGGTCAAACGGTTTTGTTTTTTGGCCCATGAAAGGCAAAACCTACTTCTCTAACCCTACTTCTCTAACCCTACTTCTCTCACCCTACTTCTCTCACCCTACTTCTCTTTTCACTCGGATACAACAACAAAAAAAACCTAATTTACAGGTGAGGGTTTTGCTAAACTCGTTGTCGTCAATGAGTATGGAGACGGAGGAGACAGGGATGGGGAAGACAGTGATGTGTCTGTTAACAGACCCAGAAGGAAGTCACTTAGGTTCTTCCATGTATATTCCTCAAAATGCTGGTCCTTTGCAACTTACTCATCTCGTCAATCAGTTCCTCAACAACGTAACACTTTTCTTTTAACTCTTAATTTGGTTTAAAGAATTGATTTTTCGTTTCTGGGTTAGCTGAAAAACTTGCAGGAACTTGAACACCTCTGTTTTGTATTGATGACTTTTTAGCTAATTATGCAATTGAATTTGGGTATTTTGTTAATTTATTCAGGAGGAAATGTTACCTTATAGTTTCTATATATCAGACGAAGAGCTTCTTGTACCTGTAGGAACTTACTTGGAGAAAAACAAAGGTAAAAACAAACATTTTGTATTAGGATGGATCTATGAATAATCTAACTAATGTTATTGCAAAATTGTGTGTGTTTTCAGTGTCTGTGGAGAAGGTTTTGACGATTGTTTATCAACAACAAGCTGTTTTTCGAATTCGTCCAGTTAATCGTTGCTCACAAACAATTGCTGGTATGTCTTAATACTTCTCATTTTGTTTTTTCTTAAGTTTAAAATAGATTAAGAATGTGTCAATGACTTACTTGAGTTTACTTGGTTTTTTTTTTAACCATAGGTCATGCGGAAGCTGTTCTTTGTGTTTCGTTTAGTCCTGATGGTAAGCAGTTAGCAAGTGGTTCAGGTGATACCACTGTCAGGCTTTGGGATCTCAACACCGAAACTCCATTGTTTACTTGCAAAGGTTTGAAATTTTCCTTATCATTATTCTTTGTTTTTTTTTTTCCCTTTGTAGATTCGTACTAATGGTTAATGTCTAATCTTTGCAGGGCACAGAAATTGGGTTCTTCAAGTTTCTTGGTCTCCGGATGGTAAGCATCTTGTGAGTGGTAGTAAATCCGGTGAAATCTGTTGTTGGAATCCAAAGAAAGGAGAACTAGAAGGCAGCCCGCTTACGGTAAAGTCTTTTTTACTTGATTTTGTTTATCTTGTGGAGTGTTCATATGGCATATGTTTTGATTTATTACTGATTACCATTGATCTTTACCGTTTTCTTAGGGTCATAAGAAATGGATTACTGGTATCTCGTGGGAGCCAGTTCACCTTAGTTCTCCATGCCGTCGATTTGTAACTTCTAGCAAAGATGGGGATGCTAGGATTTGGGATGTTACACTGAAAAAATCTATAATTTGTCTCAGTGGACACACCCTTGCTGTGACTTGTGTCAAATGGGGCGGGGACGGAATTATATATACAGGGTATGTTTCTAATAATATATGAAATGTTTCATAGGTCTGGCCTCTAGTGCGTATTGAAAAATATATCAATGTAATTTCTGTTTATAGCTTATATAATTTCATTGTCGATAATCTGTGAATTTTGTATTTGATAACCATATAATGAACTAACTTAAGCTCCATAATCGCCTTTTATGTACACAATGCTATGTTCTTCTCTTGCATTATATTCAAATATTTTTCTGTGTTTGGCAGTTCCCAAGATTGTACGATAAAGATGTGGGAGACTACTCAGGGGAAGCTCATCCGTGAATTGAAGGTAAAGCTCATCAGTGTTTTTTTTTTCTAATCAGGTGCATTCTTCTTCTGTCTATCATCTTTAAAGACCTTGCATATAGTACCAAAATGATTCCACTCTGACTGTATTATGAAAGTCTTATGCTACGTTTTTCTCATGCTCTGCATGTTTTGACCCTTAGTTTGTTCAGATTCACCTAGCATCACTTCTAACCACTTCAATTTGTACTCCGTTACTTCAGGGGCATGGTCATTGGGTTAACTCCCTTGCATTGAGCACAGAATATGTTCTTCGAACAGGAGCTTTTGATCACACTGGAAGACAATATCCTCCAAATGAAGAAATGAAAAAGGTGAGCTTCTCACTCCATTCCATTCCAGTCTTGATATCAAATTTATCCTTTTACCTTGATTCTCATCTCTCACGTTGGAATAATTGCTGCCATCTTTTTATTTTAGGCGCTCGAAAGATACAACCAAGCAAAAGGGAACTCCCCTGAAAGATTAGTATCAGGTTCTGATGATTTCACAATGTTCCTTTGGGAACCATCTGTTAGCAAGCAACCTACAAAGCGCTTGACCGGTCATCAACAGGTAAGTTACTTGAAACTTTTACTCTTTTCTCCTAGTTTTTTTGGTTCTCTTTCTGATTCTTTACATTTAAATATTGTTCAAATCAACAGCTTGTAAATCATGTCTATTTCTCACCTGATGGGAAATGGATTGCAAGTGCATCGTTCGATAAATCAGTTAGGCTATGGAATGGTATCACTGGACAATTCGTTAAAGCTTTCCGGGGCCATGTTGGACCTGTTTATCAGGTCAGTTGGTCGGCAGACAGTAGAATGCTATTGAGTGGCAGTAAAGACTCTACTCTCAAGGTAAACAAATTGCTTTTATACATAGTTTGACAGAACTCGATGAAATATCATTCCTACTCTTTACTCAGTATCTGAATCAGAAAGCTTGTTACTTCCACAGATATGGGAAATTAGGACAAAATCGTTAAAACAAGATCTTCCTGGTCATGCAGATGAGGTACTAACAGCTTCAAAGATTAAGTTTTTACAGGAAATTCAATCTCTTTCTTCTCGTAACTTCGTATCCCTTCTCTTTTTTTGGGTGATGGATAGGTTTTTGCTGTGGATTGGAGTCCAGATGGTGAAAAAGTAGTCTCTGGTGGTAAAGATAAAGTTTTGAAGCTATGGAAGGGTTAATTAAAATGGAACATGTTGGAAGATTTTGTTTAATCAGTCAATCATATATTTTATATATTATTACACATTTTTAACTCTTTTAACTTGTTTTTGTTTTCTTGACTGAGAGACCGGTTTTGTATTCTACGCTTAAGTTGTCACTGTTATGAAGGTTCATGCGTGCCCTAAAGACTTTGTTGGTCAAACTCAAGAGCCTATGGTTCGATCTAGCTTGATCTATTTTAAAACCTTGCAAAAAAAAATGGTCAGCACTAGATTAAAACTGTGAAAGCCATCATTTTGTTTCGGTTTGTGTGGTTAACTGCAAGTTTATTCCGGCTTTGATTCATCATTAGAAAAACATAATATTTTTCAAGATAAATCACCACTTTAATAACTTCGGATTACAAAAAAATACTTATAAATACGTACAACTAATAACACTAGAGTTTATATGTTTTAAAAAATTCATACCTAAATACCATCATTTTTTATATTCAAATAGAAATGCAAATGGAATACACTTTCCATAGAGTAAGTATAGACAGACATAATCATAACAAAAAGAAAAGTTACACATGAGGTTGATCTTTAATCGTTGTCGCTGGCCAAACCCATAAGAAAGGGGCCAAGGTTTTAGAAACGATCCTTGGCTCGTTTTCCTATGAAACGGACCAAACCCACAAATATCAAAAACGTGTTCATAGAAGATTTCACTATCAGTAACTAAGTGATAATGACGATCACATCATTTTATTCTTATTTCTCTCTTTCTCTCTCTATCTCTCTCTCTCTAATGGCCCCTCTTTGTAAGGACCAAAAGCTTCAGCGGGTTCTCTCTATCATCCATCACCTCTACCGAAAGGAGAAAAAGATATGAATGAATTCTTCTTATAGAGACAACCAAATTGACTCATAGAATGAGTTTGGAATCTGATCATCAAAACTCTCTCTTTGATTTGTTTTTCATTTTAGACGTAAACCAAACTATTTAAATCAAAATTATCTTAAAAAAGAAGTGAAAAAGGAACTGTAACCAATAACCAAACATCTCTCTCATTTCATTCCCTTTTGATATCTTTTCTAGAGGAAATAAAAAGAAAGATGATACATCAAATATGAAAAATCATTGTAGTGGGTGTGGTCCAAAAATCATAAGATTTCATCTTTATTTCCTTTTCTTATGTCTTATCATATTTGATCATATAACCTTATTGCCAAATCAAAACCACATATTTTTCATTTATCCAACATTAGGTTCTGATTTTTTTTTCCAAGTTCTAAGTTTGAAACACCTTAGCAAAAAAAATATCTTTTGAAACAAACCAATTAGGCTTTCTATTCCTACGTATGTTCCTAGAATACAACGTATTGAAAATAATTTGAAAAGAGAATTCATGTATTTTTGTACTTTAATCATTAATTAGTTTCTAATTGAATATATATATATATATATATTCAGAGCCTAATTTCTCACTATGTCTTGTGGACAAAATCGTAAATGAAAGTGTTCGTTTAAATTATTTTGGATAGTCCAGACATGCATCTGGTTGTCGTCCTACATTTTTGGGTTCTTTTTTTGTGTTGTTTTTGATGTAGAGCAATTTAAAAATGCTAATTACTTTGGGATGTAAAGTTAAACAACATTATCAATCACAAAAGTTACCTCTCTATAACTCTTTTCGTGTATTTTTGAAAAAAGGAAAAAAAAAAAGTAAAAAATGTGTAACTTTTGGGAGTGGATTAGTGATGTTCGGGTTTGATTCCTTATTTTCTTTCTAGAAGCATATATACCTCTTTTTCTCTCTTGCCTTTTTATTTGGGAAAAAATAAACAAAGGTTTGTAGATTACATGTAATGAAGCCATATTCTTTTTGGTAATCATAGATGAGAAACCTTTTGTGCTCATAAAGGGTTATATTCTCGATAATTTGTTGTAAAATGAATAACAAAATGGAATATTATTGGTACTATACCTTCTCTTTATTTTATTAAGGCATTCAATATTGTCCAGGAACTTTTTGATTCTGACCATTGATGGGAAAAGACTAATTTTGTGCGTGAATTCTTTGTGATCTTAAATTATCTCTTGGTTCCCATCTAATTTATATAAACCGATTTTATTTTTGAACTTTATATTAACAAAAGAAAAGAGCTAAATTTAATTTTGAAAATGTTGCCTTATCTTTCAGTCTTGAAAATCATCTAGCAAATTATTGTCATTGTAGCAAATTTAATAGGTTACTAGTGTAAGCAGTGGATGTTATGATTATAGTGGGAATTAATGTAGTCATGCCTCGTAATAAATAAGAGTGATGCCTTTTTGCTTCAACTTTTTATAGTATATGATGGTTGGATCATTTTTTTCTGCCATTTGTCTATTGTCCATCTTCCACTCGTTGATATGCAATTATATTTTACTCTACTGAATTTGGTCACGTGACATACGTTAGGCGCACGTGCTCGTGACGCTAACCCTATTAACGTGATTTTCTTTTTCCATTTATGAATTAGATTGCTTTGAACGGTGAAAGTTAGAATTTTGCTAAAATGATGATACGACAGCTTCTACTGATTTAACAAGCAAATTGCAATGAGAGTTTATGACCAACAAGGGTGAGGAAGGACTCGAAGATCCAAGTCGAGTCATTGACTTTCTAAAAAAATATTCAAATGAAATAAACCTGTTTCCCACTCACATGACCAACACATGTTTTCAGCCTGTCATTGCCTTCATTGGCATTGGATGGGGAGCATGTGACGTAAGATGGACATGCCTTCACCTGATTGCTTCAATCCCTACCTAGTACATACTGAGTTTTATTCTTATTTCTTTTTCACCAAAACACCTATATATTAAGTTTGTGGTGTGACTTGTGAGCAAAACACCTAGTACACTGAGTGTACCTTGCAAAACCAACGAAATTACATGGGGAAATATATAGATTTTCGTGCTCTTGTTCTTTTAATGAGATAATCCTACATATATTGTTATATTTAAAAATAAAACTAATGCTAAACAACAACAACAAAATGATTTATTCAAATCTTTTGATTCCGCGATATATGATGGGTGCGAAACCAAAAAAAAAAAAAAATCAAGTCGGTACAGTCTGTTTCAAAAGCAATATTGGTCAGAGATGATGAAAGCAAACACACTGAGTTTGTGTAGATATATGCAGCTTTAAAGGTCATAGAAGCTCACTAGCGTATATTAGAGATGATGAAAGCAAGCACTTCTTTCTACAAATAAAAAAATCTATAAATTAATAATCAATAAATTAATAATATTGATAAATATTTTTTGTTTTAAAATGAATAGTTTGATTCAATTATCATTTTTATAAATTAATATCTTAATAAATTAATAAAATATCATGATCTGTTATTAATTTATAAAGGCTTACGTTATTTTTCTAAATCACAATACTAGATGAAGTTTTCATCGACAACAGAAGTTGAACGTTGGAACAAAAAGAATAAATGAAAGAAAGAAAACAATCGAGTTCAAACCCTTTCGTACCTTGTGTATTTTCTATTAAATAGTGAACGTAAATATACGTACAATTAAATACAATTAGATGACTGACACGATTAATTGTGTCCTAATCGGCAGCAATTAGCCCCAAGAAGAATAAGCTAGTACAAGCGCTAAGACTAAATTAAACATCTAGAGCAATTTAATGACAAGATGTTTACAACTAAGCAATATGCATGATATGATCAGTGAAGGTTAATGATGTGGAACTTTTTACATGCAATTTATTCTGATGAAT
Source organism: Nasturtium officinale (assembly GCA_963854855.1). Classification (NCBI taxonomy): domain Eukaryota; kingdom Viridiplantae; phylum Streptophyta; class Magnoliopsida; order Brassicales; family Brassicaceae; genus Nasturtium; species Nasturtium officinale. The sequence goes on from OY978505.1 coordinate 11,745,733, forward strand.
TAATGATTCATTTATTTTAGAAGGAATTTAACTTTGTATCGTTAGCCACTGTTTAAGTAGTCCTATATGCCATAGAAGAATTTCATCTCAAACCCATTAAAATACAAATAGAATACCGTATGTTTTTCACGAAACTCCTAAGTTTTATTCTTGGTCATTGAAACAAGACAAGACAAGCCTCTTATTATAAAAAAAATCAGATAAGGAAAATATCTGTTTACGAAAAGCAAAGATTTTATCCAAGAACCAGGGCAAAAAAAAAAAAGAAGAAGCAAAGAATGATATTAGCTCGAAATCTCAACTCAAAACGATGTCTCATAACAACAATAACAAAAATAAAAATCTCAACTCAAAACATTTTCGGGAAAATTAAAAATGATATTTTTAGGAATCAGTAAAAAAAACCCATTACATGTTGTCGTTTACTTCACGTGTCATGTATGGACTCATGCACTCCTCATTGGGGTTTTTAATCGATTCCATAACTATCGATTCCATAGAAGCCATAATGGTGCATTGTGACGTGTTACAGATTCTATACTATACGAGAAGTAACATCCAATCGTTGTATGATTATATATTCTTTCCTTTAGAAGTCGCTGCTTTAACGGCGAAGTTGGTAAGTATTTATAAGAAAAATAAATTTGCAAGTCTTTAATTTTATGTACTCATTGTGGATTGTGTGCTTTAACAAAAAAAAAAAAAAACAAGAAAGGGTTGTGTGTTTATAGTTTTTAATCCACTAATTTCTTTTGATACTGTTACTTAATTTAAATTTGCATAATGCATGTTGTTGTTAATAAATTTATTTGTTAATTGTGTAAAACTGAGGTAATCTAAGAATATTGCCGTGTTGGTATTATCAATAGATTTAATTTAGGAATACTACTAATTTAATTTATCAATAAGTTTTTAATAAAATAATTATTAAAAAGAATATTTCCTTCGATGAAATCCTCAAACATAATTCACAAATCTTGTTGACGTCAAAAAAAAATCTTATTAAGGTACATCATTTATCAGATTTATATCAGGAAATGATCATTAATATTGTATTGTAGGATATATCTAAATTACTAATATTGAAAATGAAATGAAAAAAAATTAGTTATATATTAAACTTGTTTTCTCAATTGGCAAAGAAAATAATACTTGATATGATATAAATGAGATTTTGACACGTAATAAAGGCTTATACCTTTGTATTTAATCCCGCCTTAAAGCTTTGTTTTAATTAGAAAGGACAAGTCAAATTTAAAACGTTATTTAGTGGCTTCATGAATATAAAACCTTAAAACGGGGTTGAGACGTGGCTGATAAAAGCCATTGTCGTCTTCGATATCTATTTTTAGATCAGAACAAAAACTTATAATTTAATCAAACTCTTTTACGAATAACTTTTCTTCTGAAAGTACGCATATGTATTTTATACATATAAATTTATTTGTGGTCAAGGAAACCAAATGAGTGAAGAATAGTGTCACTGGGTCTAGTTAATTACGACAGGAAATTCTCATAATACACAGTTTATAGCTTTATATAGGATCTAACAAACCAAATGGTAATTATTTATGAGTTTTTAAAACACTGAAAATTTTTAAAACATTTTCGGAAGTCTAAAAGAATATTTTTGTACAGTTAAACAGATTATTATATTTTTTCATAATGATTTTCAATTCATTTTCGAAGTAACAGATTCCATCATTCCACCAATATAAAAGAATCGCTTTTATATATATATGGATGAAATGAATAAATAAACATGAACAAAATACAGCGAATCAAATTGGGTACATGTTGACACGGAGGCGTAAATCGCACGGCCCAGACGCGGGTGAGGACAGTAACGAATCAGAAAAAAAGAAGCAAATAAATACTGAAGCAGAGAATCATTTCCCTTTATGCTTTTCATCAAAGTGACTATTTTGCGCCATATCTGCTATTGTGCGCCTTAATAAGTTGGTCCCTACTTTTGACTTAGTTTATAAAGTCAAAGAAAAATAAGATTTTATGGGATAAGATTGCAGGAGAGAACAAAAATCTGTATCTAAATTCCACTAAGAAATTACGAGAACTCTGTGTAATGTGAGATAACAAATACATGTATAAATAAAGGAAAATAAAGGAGAGTGTGACAAGTGAAGCAAGTGCTTTGTTTGGTTCGAATATTATTCGTACTATTACCATTTTGTTGCAGCACACATATATTTACAATGTTCTTACTTTTTTTTTTTTTTTTTTTTGCGTAACGAATTAGAGGTGTGAAAGAGTAATACATTTCGTGCTATTTTACGAAAATCAGTGATACATTTGTTTGTGAGGATCCAATTTAAAGTATCTTTAGTGAAAGGTTTTTGATGAGTATCTCACACTTTTTTTTGGTTAAATGAAAGTAAGAACAGTTACACTTTTAATTTCCTTGAAATGCTCATAAAAAACTTTTGACACTTTATATAATTGGTTTAATTATTCTAATAATTGAAAATCAGGTTATCAATTAATTTTTATTAAATATATCAGTATCACATTAGTGAGAGACTTAAGTGAGTTTCTCTTCTCAAGTTCTTATATTTTAAACCAATTTATTTAATGCTTACAAGTTACAAATGTCTCTAAAGTCAGTGATACAATTTGTTTGTGAAAATCTACAATCGAACTTAGAGTATCTTTAATATGAGTTTCCGAATGAGCAAGTATCTTACTGTTAAAAAAAAATGAAGCAAAGAGAGAGAATGTGGTGAGAACCGTTACACTTTCAAAATTTTCTGAAATACTCACTAAAAGCTCTCTTGACATTTATAGTTATATGAATAGTCGAATTAATAATTTAGAATTAGAATCTTCAATTTAATTTTATTAAATATATTAGTATTATATTAGTGAGAGATTTTAGTGAGTTTTCCAATGTGTATAGAGGTGATTTTCTGTTCTCAAATTTTAAACCAAATTATTTCTTGGATTCTTATAATTGACGGTAACAAGACCACTGTTTAATGCTTACAAATGTCTCTAAAATCAGTGATATAATTAGTTTGTGAAGATCTAGATCGAAATTAAAGTACCTTAGTATGAGTTAATGACTAAGTATCTCAATTAAAAAAAAAGCAAAGAAAGAAAAATTGAGAAACTTAACACTTTTTAATTTGTTTGAAATACTCATAATCCATATTTTATCTCTTAACACTTATAGCACGAGGTTATTTAAACAATAAATATTATTAAAATTAAAATGTTGGAAAGAATGTGAGATACAACTTTCATTTGAGAAACTTTGAGACACCCGTTATAAACCTTGTCAAGCTTATTATTGGTTAATATTTTTTACAAACTAAAATTTAAATGCATAATAAAATTATATTAAAATATTATTGTAAATTGTTTGAGAACCACGTTAGAAACTCTTAACTGATGAGGTGCTATTATAGTTATATAATTGTTTTAGTTATTTTTAATAATTTAGAATTAAATTAAGCCAATTTATTTCTTGGATTTTTCTAATTTTATATTCTCATATTTTAAGCAAATTTATTTCTTGGATTCTTATAATTTACAAGAACATTTTTTTTAAATGCCTACAAATGTCTCTAAAATCATTTATACCATTTGTTTCTGAATAACTAGAATCTAATTTAGAGTGTCTTTAGTAGGAGTTTCTTAGTGAGTAAGTATCTATGTCACAATCTAGCTTTTACTTTTAAACTCATAAAACACTCTTGACTCTTAATCATTGTTATATAATTGGTTTAATCTTTTTATAACTTAGAATTAAATTCTCAGTTAATTTTTATTAAATATACTAGTATTTTATTATTTGAGAGACTTTGGTGAGTGTTTCTCACATATATTGTGTTTCTAAATTTTTTAATCATTTTATTCTTATAATTTACGAGAAAATAATGTTTAATTCTTACAAAATTTTAATATTGGCATATATACACATTCACGGCAATTTTTTGTCTATTTAAAAGAAATGATACGATAGCCAAATATTTATAAAACTAAAGTATATGTTTACATGTAGCTTGGAATGATATGAGGTTATAATAAACATTATTTTTATATAGTTTAATCATTCGGGTTAAGTCATAGACCAATCCGAAATAAAATAGAAGAAAAATAAATAAATACAAAATTTATATTATCTGATCAGATACAAAAAAATATTTGTATATACTTGTCTTTTAATACGAGTCTGATAATAAGAATGTCGTATATAACCCTTGATACGAAAATATCGTATATGTTTTTGATATAAGTAAGAAAAAGACACCGACATTGTTTTTTAACAGAAACCTACTTCCTACTATTATGAAAATTTAAATTACTATATTTTATCTATATAAATAGGGGAGAGGCTAAAGAAGTGAAAAAACATAGAAAAAAATAAAGAAGAAGAGACAAGACTAATGAATATTTAGATTATATTTTATATTAGAGATTTTGTTGTGTCTTGAGTTTGGTTTGCTATAATAATTATCTACTCAATAAAATAAATTTAACTACGTGTTTTCTCCAATCCTTTAAATGGATTAGACATTATTTACCCTAAACAAAATTTTTTTGTCAACCATGATATTACATATTATATATTCCTTTTGGTTAGGTATTATTGAGCATAAGAACACTACCATGAAATTTTACCTCTTACTACATTTTTAGGGAAAATCGGAAAGAATGATAATTAGGTTAATATATTTATATTGTTATAATTTTTGAAGTTTGGTGACATTAACTTTTTATTATTTGAAATTCAATTATTTCTTTATTTTTTAACAAATCAAATATTTTCATATAAAACTCAACTTCTAACTAAAACAGAATCTTTCAATTAAATATATTTCCACATAAATAATCGTATTTGCCTGATTTTAAGATGAATAAATAAACTAAAAACTCTTTTAATTAAACACAAAATAATTACATCTAATCATTAATAGGAAACCAAAACTATTAATCAGCTAACTAATATTTCTCCCAAACCGCCAAACTGATTTGAAGATGAACGAAATCTGCTATTTCCTTCCTTTTCTTTTTCTTCTTCTCTGTGTTGTGGTTCTTCTCGTATCTGCAACAATACTATCAATGTCCTCAACAAAAAATTGTATTAAAAGTCAAGAAAAAATAAAGGTTCTGAATTTCTCAATCACCTTAAAAACTAACTTGATGTTTCCACACATGAACAAATTCCCAATGTATCCTAGGTTTGAATCCTATATAGTAGACATAATATTTCAAGAAGAAGAAATGTTATACATGGAATATACACATCGTGGTGAAATTTCAGATCAATGATCACCAACAAAAAAAAAGTTCACCAATCTGCTGAAAACTATTATTATTCATATATCAACAACAGTTATTCATACATAAACATCAACAATGATCCATCACTTATAAATCTAAATTCTAAGAGCATATTTTTCACTATCTTCCTTTTTCAATAATTCAACAAACCATTATTGTCATTTTAATCTTTAAACAATTCTAATTACCAATATTGAAAATTTGGTTGTAAATAAGTAAGAAAAGAAAAACATCACTTCTTAACAAAAAAAAAAGTTTAAAAGTTTGTCTCCAAAACACACTAGAAAAAGTATCAATATGTAAAAAAAAATATCAAAACCCATCAAAAGTTCCATTTTTTATTTTGTGTGTAAAATGTATAAATAATTAAAAAGAATAGCAAGTCAAGTGCTCTATCTTTCTCCCACCCTTCCCTACTCTCTTTGGACAAAGAAAAAGTCAGCGCCGTCCTTTACGCCATAGTTTGTCTCCTCTCTCTCTCCTCACCAAACAGAGTCAAAAAAGCTAAGAAGCTTTCCTAAGAACTCAAGAATTTAAGAACACACCATGTCGTCCGAGGATTGGGATCTCTTCGCAGTCGTGAGAAGCTGTAGCTCTTCTGTTTCCACGGCGACTTTAAACACCAACTCTTGTGGTGGTGGTCATGAAGACGACAGAAGAAACTGTAAGCAACAACAAGATCTTCCTCCTTCTCCTCCTCTGTTCACACACAACACCCAAGGAGACAGAGACAAAGAGTCTTCTTCTTCTTCTTGCAACGAGTTACAAGATTCTTGCAAACCTTTTTTGCCGGTTACTACTGCTACAAGTTGGTCTTCTCCTCCTCCTATAGTTTCATCAGCTCCTAATGTCTTAATGAAAAAAGAACACGGACTTCTTGATCAGAAACCTCCTCTTGGTGTTAGGGCTTTCCCACCTTCTACTTCTTCTTCATCTGTCTTTGTTTTCAGAGGTCAACGCGACTCACTACTTCAACCACAATCACAAGCTCCTCTTCGATCTAGAAAAAGGTTCGTTCATCGATTCTATCTTAAAACTTTTCTAGACCCAAACTAACTAAGACCTATCTTAACTCAACGTTTCTTTCTTTAAAAAAAAACCAAAAAAAAACGTTTTTTCTTTCTTTCTTTAACTATGTTTTGTTTTGTTGCTAATTTAGCAGAAAAAATCAGCAAAAGAGAACCATAAGTCATGTAACGCAAGAGAATCTTTCTTCTGATATGTGGGCATGGCGTAAATACGGCCAAAAACCCATCAAAGGCTCTCCTTATCCAAGGTTTTTTTTCCATTAAGAAAAATATGATTTCTTTTTTTTTTCTTTATCTGAAAAAAGTACTAATTAATCTAGTTTTTTACTTACATATAAACAGGAATTACTACAGATGTAGTAGCTCAAAAGGATGTTTAGCTCGAAAACAAGTTGAAAGAAGTAATTTAGATCCTAATATCTTCATTGTTACTTACACCGGAGAACACACTCATCCTCGTCCTACTCACCGGAACTCTCTCGCCGGTAGTACTCGTAACAAATCTCAAAATGTTAACCCGATTCCTAAACAAGACTCATCAGGTCAAACCGTTACTCGATCGGATACATTAAAAGAAGAGAATCATCTTTCTCCGACGACACCGTTGAAGGAAAACGAAGACGTTCAGGGAACTAACGGAGATGAAGATATTATTAGTCAAGAAGTCAACATGGAAGATGAAGAAGAAGAAGAAGAAGAAGAAGTAGACGAAGATGAAGATGATGATGACGTGGGTGATCTTTTGATACCGAATTATGCGGTGAGAGATCGAGATGATTTGTTCTTTGCTGGAAACTTTCCCTCTTGGTCCGCAAGATCCGCCGGAGACGGTGGTAGATGATGAAAACGAATAATCTCAATACACAAAAGAAAAAAAGAGCCAGTTTTTAATAAATACTTACTTTATTAAAACTTGACATTTATTGTGTTATTAAAAAATTATATATCTAGAGACTAGAGAGAGAGAAAGAAAGACTAGTCATACCTGTTATTCGTTTAGTTTGATAGCTAAAATTAGAAATTAGTCTCTAATAATATGGGTTGATTACAATTGACATTGCATATACTAAATCTGGCTCCAAATGTATAAATCAGTACTATACTTTTTCCTATTTTATTTTTGATTTCCATCTGTGTTTTTCCGTCAATACTTTTTTTTATCAAATTTTGGAATTTAAAATTTGGAACTATAAATACAAAAAGTAATCAATTTCGTCAAACCCTGTATTTTAATTGGTACGAAGGTAAATATGGGTTGACGAAAAACAAAATGGAGGTATATCAGGAAACAAAAAATAAATAAATAGCAACATACTATAAGTAATTTATCTTGAAAACATAATTAAGCTAATTTAATGGCCGGGCCTATTTTTAAAAGTATTGGCAGCGAGAACCATGCTTAAAAAATCATACTATCATATTAGCATTTGATTTCATTTAATGTCGAGATAATGAAAACATTGGTTTAGTGTGATAATTGAAAAATAATAATGTGGGAAGGTAGCTTAGCTAGGCGACAGTTAATTCGGTTCAGACCGGAAACTATGACTCCGGTTTTTTGCTGGCTTTTAATCTCACGAGACAAGACCCCAAATCTGGCATCTTGAGTCCCACTTGTGCCTATGAGCCTTGGCTTCTATTAAATGGTCAACCATTTTTTATTATAAAAGTTTTTTGTTTACTATATATGTTATTTTGTCGTAATTCGAAGCGTCGGTCAAACATATTTTATTCTTTAATTTTCGTATTAGAAAAATCCTGCAATAAAACGTCTCTAGAATTAAGTAAAGTAGGGTCGTATTCGATATAATTAGAATAAGGCTAATGACGATTTAGATAATACAAAATTTCTAAAAGAAATATCATATATTATGGTCGGTCCAGATTCTCATGACGAAAGATAGGCATGCAAGTTGTAATCCCTCGTCTTATCTTTATTAGTTTTTAAAAAAGTGTTTTCGAATTACTTACTTTTAGTGTACAAGCATTTAATGTACCCAGAAAATCAAAACAAATTGAGGGGGAAAAGTGTTTATTTTTAAGAAAAATATCCAACGTAAGAGTTGGCCAAATTGGCAAATTGTATAAAATGTTCCCAGCTCATGAATTGAAAACATAACATATTCAGAATACAAATATACAAAATAATAAATAACAGTTGAATTTAAAATTAAAATTAATAATGCATTACCTATTCATCATCTCCAACCCAATCCCACTTTAAAACTCATACTAGATCTCCTATTATAAATTCATCCAATATGATTATGTGACTTATTATTACAATTAAATAAAAATAATAATTTAAAACTAAATAAACAAAACAAACTAAAGAGGTAACTAGTTGTTCATATTACAAATAGGAGTGAACCCAAATATTACACTAGTGATGTCCCTTTATGTGTGATGATATGGGGGTTTTCTCCAAAAGATCCATTAATTTTAATGGTTTACAAATCATATGTTTTAATCTCCTCGTTCGCCCTAATCTTTGTAGGGTTTATTACTTCATTGAGTTTACCTCCACATAAAGTAATAACCGCAAAAAAAATCCCAATAAACGATTCCATTAATCCATCCTATAGAGCGTCAAAAATATCATAAATAATAGATTTATTTTGACCATGAGCTAAGTCTTGGCTGATCGCTTTAGCTTGGGCAGATGCAGTGGTTTTGACATTCATGGTTGGACTTCCTTCAACATGAACAACGTAAGATACATCAGAAACAAGAAATATTTTATTCTGGTGGTGAATAAACTTTAACAGAAAGTGAATTATAATCAATAGTAACATGTTCGACAAGATCATCCTTAATAAGCAACATAATGTACATAATTGGATATTGTGAAGAATCAAAGGTCATTCGAGTGTCAATGCCATCCAGTAAATCAATGGAGTGTGTACTACCTTGAGAAGTATTCATAACCGCTTCACATAAACAGTTTCCTCCGGTTATTGATAAACTCACCTTGGCATTAGAATTGTAAAAGATTAGGTTTAACTCTGGTGTGACTCTTAGTGTGTAAACCAATGGATTCTTCGTTTTGATATTCTCACATTTGGTCAAAACCAAGAGAACAAAGAAGAAACAGAATGATCAACGAATCATCAGTGAAAAAAAAATAAAAAAATATTGAAGTTGAATGAGATTGGAAAAAGTGATATGGGATTTGATCAGCAAGACCTTTAATTAAATACTAATATAATTTGATAAGAGCTACAGACTTTTTAACCTTTAAATTCTCAAGTCTCAACTACCAAACTCACCAATTCTCTCATTGGATAACCCTCTAAACATATCGGAGTCTTACAAAGACATTCCCAAGACTACTATTCCTACGTCTCTTGCCAGCTCAGAAGCTTTCCTTGCCACGTCATATCTAAAATGCTATGCAACCAAAGCCTATTAAACACATATGAGGCCCATTTATTTTAATAAGAAGGCTCAGGCCCACTTAGCTCAATCCAAATTCTCTTTTTGTTTGTTTTTTCATCTCCACCTGAAAAGTGAGAGTTGACACTATAAAACAAACAAACAATTCTGAGATTCTCGCCGGAGTTAAAGGAGACGCGATCCAGCGGCTGAGATGTTTCTACGGTCAATCGGACGGCCATTATTGGCTAAAGTGAAACAGACGACTGGGATCGTGGGGCTTGACGTTGTACCGAACGCGAGAGCGGTGTTGATCGATCTATATAGCAAAACCCTAAAGGAGATCCAAGGTGTTCCGGAGGATGAAGGATACCGTAAAGCGGTGGAGTCATTCACGCGTCATCGTCTCAATGTGTGTAAGGAAGAAGAAGATTGGGAAGTTATTGAGAAGAGGCTTGGTTGTGGTCAGGTCGAAGAGCTTATTGAAGAGGCTCGCGATGAGCTCACACTCATTGGGAAAATGATTGGTTCGTAATTTGTTTGAATATATGATTCATTTGATATTTTGGATTTGGTTTTGGTTTTGGTTTTGTGAAGAGGTATTGTGATAGGTCGCTAGTTTGTAAATTTTATGATTAGATTTTGCTTTTCATTTCTGGCTAGGGAACATATTTATGAAAATTTGGTGTATGAGAATCTGAATTTTGAGGCTTTGGGGTTCGTTAAGTAGCAAAATGAACATTGAGCATTGCAAAGGTGACCCTTTTATTGGTTAACAAATTAGTGGAAACAAACAATGTGTTAGTGGTCAATTTCAAAAGTGAAGCTTTTTGTATTTTTGCCTAACTTATATGATAGGTGAAAGTTTGTATACTTCACTTAACTTTGGAATGGTTCGTATTGCTTCAGTGTCACATAGGTGTGGGTTGAAGCATGCTCTAAATTAGTGTTCTTGCTTTACAGTGATCTCTTTATATTAGTGTTAGTGCTTATGAAAAGCCTCTTTCTAGTTTACATGATCCTTTGAGTGAGGTTTCAGGGATCTTATTTCTTGCTCTTTTGAAATTTAGCTGTTGTTTGTAGAAGTAGCTACTTTCTGAAGTTTATCATATTCTTTGGTTGTAATGTGCTACTGAGCAAACTTTCAACAGTCTTGAGTTTTGGTTTGCTTATTCCGATTGCTGCTGCCCATTTTACAAGTGTTAATGGATTATGTTTGCATTTGCAGAATGGGACCCTTGGGGTGTACCAGATGACTATGAATGCGAAGTAATCGAGAATGATGCACCAATTCCAAAGCATGTTCCTCAGCATCGACCTGGTCCTCTTCCTGAAGAGTTCTACAAAACGCTTGAAGGTCTACTTTCAGAGGCCAAAACAGAAATCCCAGCTGCTAGCTCAAGTGATCTAAAGTTGAAGGAGTAACGATCCTGTATTACATTTTGTGTGTTTGTTGCTTTTTTTTTTTGGCTAGATTTGTTTCAGAGAAGGCCAGCCTCTAGAATAAAATGCTTAATAATTTTCAAAACTATGACAATGTTATATGTTTTCACAAGTGTTTTATCATTCTTATTAAAAACCTATGATCATACAAATGATGTTTCATCCTCTTTGCAAGAGCATTTACCATTCTTAAAGACATGTACTCGAGTTCCATCTCATACTGTTATGTTCTTATCGCCTAACCGTGTCAAGTTGGACACAAAATCATGGCAGTACTTACAAAGGATTTTGTTCTTGACAACATGAACCGGAGCTTGTGGTGATGCGTAAAGAAAACAAAACACAACAGCATGTTTCGCACTGTGAAAGCTTGCGTTTTCATTACCTCGGTATGAAGAACCTGACCTTTCAATCTCATACTTTATGATTCTATCTCTGCACAAAGAGCATTGTAACAGTAGATAGATCCTAATTTTGGTATTGAAAAATCGGCGACCAAATATTGGTGTTAATCTACAAAATAATTCATCTTTTTTTTTGGTATTAAGTAATTCATCTTATCAAACAAGTTGATGTGGTACCCTTCTAGGTCTTTGATTTACTATGATAAAAATTATTTTCCATAGTAAGTATCCATCCTTTTTAATCAAAAAAAAAGTAACATATTTTTTGGTAAAATTTAATTTTTCATCAGCCTTTTCCATCACTTATATTTTTTAGTCATGAATAAAGCAAAGAGAAATCCGAAGAAACCAAATATTTTATACTAAAACGATCATTACTACTTCACAGTTCACATAGTTAGAAAAAGTTGAAAGTGCATTTCAATCACCAAAAAATTAAAGAAAAAGTTTGATTCTTGGTTAAAGAAATCTTTCTGATCCGATTGGGAGATATACAAGTTTCAGCCTAAAATTTTATGATCAGATGCAGAGATATTCGGGCTTCGTTGTTAAACTCTTCGGTTTAACAACCATCAGAAAATACATTATAGTCCCAAAATATGGAGTCACTAACCTGAAATAACTTCCATTTTATCGGTTATGCTAACCATGTTTGGATACATGTTTTTTCTTTTCTTTTTTTGACTGAACCAGTTAAGCTATTCGAAGACTCGTTAAAGGAAACTAAACAATAACGACAAAAGAAGTGTTTGGTAACAATGGGATGCAGCGAAAAGGCGTTCACGGGCGAGTAGACAATGAACAAGTCCGTGAACACAATATTATATACAAAAAAACCACACATTTATATGCATTAGTGTCTCTATATTTGCGTGTACATTTTAATCATCACTACTCTTCCACTTGGAACTAAATTTAAAGTAAACAAACAAGAATAAAAGCGAAGGAGATGGAGATGGAGACTCGTGAAGACCAAGGTTTGTCTCCAATCTACAAGTTAACCAAAGCGACTCTTCTATGCCATAGTTTATCTACATTGCCACCACCTAAATCCTAGCCTCACATTTTTATTCGATTTAGTTTCACTACAAAAAGGTACTATTTTATTTTGATACTTTATATATATATAGACGACTAAGTCATGATATACAGTCTTCATATAAACAATAAACTGATTAAAATTGTATCTAGTGAATCTATCACATTGACTCATGCCATGAAAAAATATGTATTTCTTGTTATTACAAGCACCACTTTATTAGAAGTTAGAACTAGCTAGTAATTAAACTAGTGTTGGTGGGGTACTTATTTCATTTTCCTGTAATTAATAGAGAAAAAAAAACCATGTCCACATCAGACTATTGACGTTTTATCTCATTTTTACCTTCTGCATCCAAAGAATGATATGAATTTAGATACTAATTAAGATCTTTCTAAGAAACTATTTTGGAAACAAATGTAAGTCGACATTCGACAGGTGTACGAAGCGTTGAATATGACCTCTCATATCACGTATGTGAAATGTCTCCACATAGCAAACACCTAGTTAACATCGAGAGAGGAATATATATTGAATTATTGATATAGAATTCGAATTTTTACGAAAGAGACTATAATAGTTTCAAAAGACAATGGAAGGAAACGGAGAAATTTTGTTAATTTAAACTTAGTTTGGTCAGTAATGGAGGAACAAATTTACAATAACAAAAAAGTACTTGAGAAAAAGAAACAATCGTCATCTTTTGGAACCCGAAACCCTTCTAAGAAGAGCAAGAAAACATAACACACGATAAAGTACGAAGAACCCTAACAAAACATAAACATTTAACCACCTTTGTTTATCATGAAGTCCTTTCTTCTTCAACACGTCACCTCCAGTAACCACGCAGATCTTCTCTTGAGCTTCCTCTAACCAGACTAAACACTTTGAGGCCAAGCACGAGTACTCGTTTATAAGAAGTGCATCCAACGCATACTTATACATCGAGATGAAATACATGAAAAGCCAATACTTGGGAAGACTCTCCTTGGAAATGAAGTAGCCTGAGAACAAGAAGAAAGCTGCAAGAAGAACCGTCACAAGAGAGGTTCCAGCAATGTAATTTGGGGCAACAGAGCTCAAGAAGAGAACGAAAGAGTTTGCCATTAGGAGAATGATCCATATCACGAGAACAAAGTACCCAAAAGCTTGCCACGTGGGGCAGAGACCGACGAGTAAATAGACCGAAATAGAGTAAATGACTGAGATAACGAACAAGTAAGGCAAGAAAACGAATGTGTTGGCGAGAATGTGAGATGAGAGTCTGTAAACACCACTAGAAGTCTCTCTGAGAAGAATTGGACGCTCGTTGATGAAGATCGGGAGAGTTTCTGTTGTTGAAGAGAGGAGGAATGTGAGCGTGAAAGCGAAAAGGCCGAATCTTTTTTCGATTCCTGCTTTGCCGATTCCGATATTGATGTAGATAGTTCCTAGGACAAGACCAACTAAAAGGGCCTCCAATGCATTCGTAAGAAGCAGCTGTCTTGTCCTGTAAATGATCTTCCAGAATCTTTTCGAAAGGAGTCTTATCTCGGTGATTCTTGATGTTCTATATCGAACAGTACTCCGTTTTTCTCTCTGTTTTTTGTTTTCGGTAGAAGTGAGAGCGATAACGTGATCTGTGTTTGCATCGGATTCTCGAAGTTCTTGAAGTATTTCCATGGCGTATTCGAGAGAATTGAGCTGCGGAGGGACAGTAAATCCCAGGGAGAGCAAGAAACCTTCGAGGGAGTCAATACTTCCGTGGTACGCAACAGTTCCTTTCGAAAGAAGTAACAAGCGGTCGATGATAGATAGTATCTTGAAGCTAGGTTGGTGAATGGACAAGATCACGGTCCGCCGTCTCGACACAGCGATGGATTTGAGGATATGAACGACGTCAAAAGCAGATTTACTGTCTAAACCGGAAGTGGGTTCGTCGAGGAGGAGAAAGCAAGGGTCGTGAAGAAGGCTTAAACCTATAGAGACCCTTCTTCTTTCGCCACCGGATAAGCCTTGAGCGAGTCTTGTGTTGGCAAGATGTTTTAAGTTAAGTTCTGAGAGAAGAGAGGTTACTGTTTGAGAGACGTTTGATGGGTTTGGGAGCAAGAGACGAGCGGCGAAGGAGAAGGTTTCAGAGACAGTGAGGAGAGGGAAGAAAGAGTCATGTTGGGGAACGTAAGAGGAGATTTTGCGATAAGAAGAAGGGTTAATGGGAATGGAGTTAAGGAGGATTGAGCCAGAGGTTGGGGAGGTTTTGGAGGCGAGAATGTCGAGGAGAGTTGATTTTCCGGCGCCGGAAGGGCCAACTATGGCGAGGATCTCGGTTGGATGAGCGGTGAGAGTGATGTTGCGGAGAATAAAGGAGGGTGGCTCAGTCGCCGAGCAGCGGAGGAAAGAGAGATATGTTTTGGGTTTGACGTAGGTGATTGAAGAAGTGGTTAGTGTGTAAGCCTCCGTCTCCGGCAGAGGCGGCGAAGGATTTTCCATATGGTTCTAACTTGTAAGAGTTGAAGAGTTGCTTGAACAGTGTAGTGAAGAAGATTTTTATAATCAGTTTGTTTTTGGTTTTGTGATGATGTATTTTGGAGTTTTCTGTGTTGCAAATTGAAAATCAAAAACATCTAATTTTTAGTTTTTTCCCCTTTTTCAACTTCAAATTGTTTACTTTTTCTTTTGAAGTACACTCTTGGATTTTTGCAATCTTTTGTGTCTATTCAGAACATTGAGTTAAACTTTAATGGACCCTTTTCTTATTTTTGGATGTTTGGGTCGGTCGACAAGTGTTTATCTATAGCTAAGTCCTATGACGCGTGATAACATGTTTTCTAATTAAATCGAATTTTGATGGAGAACTACTTCCCAAAACATGTTTTCTAATTATAACAAAAAAATGTCAAAAAGTGTTTACTAATAGAAAGTTCGTGTCAATCTTCCACAAAAATTCATGAGACTTTTTATATATCATTTTAGTTGATATTAAAAAATCCGAAACCAAATTTTATAATGTCAATAAAGTTTTTATTAATATAAAATTAGTGTCAATCTTCCACAAAAATTCATATTAATGACTCTTCATACAAATAGTTTGAACAAAAACATGATATTAATTATACATAATTATTTTATTTTGTATCAAAGAAAGGATTCGACAGCTTTTAGAAAATTCTCTCCGGGAAAATGAAATGTTCAAACTTAAAGCCCCTAGTTGGCCGCAATGTAACCCATAACAATACAGAAGAAATTAAATGAAAGTCACCAGAAAATAATTAGTATATTTAGTTGTAGATAGAAATGAATAATTAGCGATATATCCAAAGAATTGGCAAGAATAATAAGTATGAAAAAGTACGAATAGATCCAAAGAATTTGACAAATAAAAAGGGGAAGAATAAAGCCAAAGAACGAGTTAAAATTGACACATGTGGACGAAAAAACTTGAACAATATTATATATACTCATATCATATGCTAGCAGGCATGAATACAAATTAATAAATATGAGTAAATATATGGGGTTATATGCATGTGTATACATTGATTAATGGTTCGAGGCATAGAAGAAAAATACAAAGAAGAACGGATTGTAAAAAGGTCACGAGCCTACTGTTTTCTATCACACTTCTCCTCTATTATTATTTTTACAATCCGTGAACCCTGTTTTAATTTGGCACGCACGTCGGAATGTTTTTTTTCAAATTGTAAATATTTCATTGAAAAATGAAAACATGGATTTAACACCTAAAAATGATGGTTCCATGACAAAAAAAAACATGGAAGCATAATTGCATAAACAAGAAACTCAGTCCATCCACTCAACATAAGCACTAGGCTAATGGATTTAGATGAGTGAAAATGATTTTGGAAGTTCAAGGTTACCTAAAGTAATGTTTTGGTTATACGTCTAATTGTTATCGTTTTTTTGAGTATCAACAGTTTTCGTTTTTGTTTTTGGTAGTTTGCTTTAATTATCTTGTTAAAACAGAAAATTTTCTGGTGATAATTTATTAAGTAAATATGTTTATATGATTCTGCGTATAACATAGTAGAAGTTCACTGATTCAATTGTCCTTATTCTAAGCCTTCATTACTTCGAGATTTTAGAACAAAAAAAAATAGAGACTATGCCGAGTCGAGACCTTTTTGGTAAACATCGAGTGCTTACCTTAGTTGCAGTTGTTTACCTTAGTAAGATAACAAATTGTACACGATAGTAGAATCATTCATTTTTAAATACTGAATTTGAGTATGTGTGGTTTATATTTTTGTGTCAACAATCAATTTGAGTATGATCGTTAGGGCCCCTAACTTAGGGGGTAAATGATGAATGAATTATAACACTTCCAAATATACAATGAATCACTACTTTCATATTTAAATTTTTTTAAAGGTGTTATGGTATACTAATGAATGTCTTTGATCAAAGAATACAGAAAACAAATGTATTTGATTATCTATTGTAATAATTATCAGATGTCAATCATGTCATACATGTCTTTTGTATACTAGTGTACCTAAAAAGTGAGATAAATAAACTTGGAAAAACGGAGATCCCCATGCTTCAAATAAGTTTCAAGACTTTGTATTTTATTTTTAATATATATATATATATATATGCATGTGTGTGTTTTATGTATATATGCATATGTATATATGTATTTAGTTAATTATCGTAGCTGCCACATTTTTCTTTCTATCAAATCTTGCAAAACTTTGAATTTTGTGACCAACAATTCAAAATTTTCTTTATCGAAAGAAACATTTCACCATTTTTTTAATTATTGAACCAAAAATCGTAAAGCAAACATGTATAAAGGTTACGTAAAATTATATAAATATTATTTTGATAATTTTTTTACATCAACTAGAGAATATAGGTTATGAGGCCCAGATAGAAAAATTACATATGCTTCTTCATTATGGGCTTTCTGAAATTCATTTCTAGCCCCGTAAATAAATACATTAACGAGAACCAGATTAGAATGACAGGATCAATTATTAAAATAATAAAATAAAACAAAGTATATAGAGGGATTCCCTATTAGAGATGATGTTTCGTTGAAAAAAATGATGTTTCGTTGCAATGAGACAAAAGCCAAACATCAATTTTATTAATTTAGCTTATTGTATGAATTATGATTTATGTCAAACATCAAGTAACCTCAATTGTAAAAAACTTCATTGGTGTAGACTGTAGTAGTCAAGGCTTTATAAATTTCTATACCATATATAGGATTCAGATCCTAGAAAATACATTTTTTGCATATGTAAAGCGGTCGAAAATTTTAAAGCGGTGCAACCTAAATTATCTATCATGGTCTTGCATATTATGAATAGTGCTTTCCGTTGTGGATATAATACATGTAAAATAGTCAATTGCTGAATAATATTGTTGCAAGGAAAATTGCACATCATGGAGTTGTTCATGAAACCGTTTATCATAATCGTATGTACTGGTATAAATTGATGGATTATTCATCATTTATAATAGAAATAAATCAAATAAATTTGTGATGATGATATAACAGATGAAAAAACATTTGATTGCAAAATCTAAGTTATAAATTCTTACTGCCAAATGGTAGAGTTCATCTCGTAACAAGCTCACCCACCGTACCCAAATTTTATCCCTATCTCTTTTTCGCTTGTCACCGAAAATTAAGGTGTTTAAAATAAACATAATGGTATAATTGTTTTTAAATATATGAAAATATTATAGAGAAAATAAAATGGTGATATGCGAGCAAATTAAATTAGTCAAACGTGTTCTTTACTCCAATTCTTCTTAATTCAAATTAACCCATGATTAGATATAATAAGATATGACCTTAATCGCCAACAGTCACATGCAATGCATTCAAAATCCCATGATAAGCATAGAGACCTCGAGAAATGTAAAAGAACCTCAACTCAAACTACCATCTTCGCTAATTTAATTATAGA
Organism: Nasturtium officinale; assembly: GCA_963854855.1. Classification (NCBI taxonomy): domain Eukaryota; kingdom Viridiplantae; phylum Streptophyta; class Magnoliopsida; order Brassicales; family Brassicaceae; genus Nasturtium; species Nasturtium officinale. The sequence goes on from OY978505.1 coordinate 11,764,247, forward strand.
TGTGGTCTATCGATTAAATAGAGATTACTAGGGATAAATATCCCACATCGAAATGTTAGAAGGGATCTCGACTAATATATAAAGGATATGGGTCAGTCCACTAATTGTCAATTGGTTTTGAGTTGGAAGCCCATAGAATCTAATATGGTATCAGAGTCCGATCCACACATGTCCAGACCGATCCATAAGCGATCCGACCCAATAGTTGGTTCACTGATCCTTGCCCGAACTATCGAGATTTCTGGTTGAAAGGAAACATCATTTCGAAAAGACGTATTAAAGATAAATGTCCCACATCGGATGGGATCGTCCATATAATAATTCATATTGCAATATGAACTGATTAGTGTATTGTGTATATACATAAACAGACAGATTGAATTTTTCGCGGGACAAACAGACTAGAAAACGCTATTAAACTAGACTGGTCGGAGACATGGCCCCACAATAGCATCTAAAGAAAATCTAAGAAGAGGGGACAATCAAATCTACTTAAGTCTTATGAAACTAAAATACTCAAAACTAAACAAGATTTAAAATTCCTTTTGGTTCTATAAATCTATGTACTAGAAAACGGTGCCGTGTAGCTTCTCAGGTGCAACGTATTCTTCCTCTTATGGGCCCTTGAATCTGGCCACGTGTATCTTTCTCCGGCGTCGATTGCTCTATGTGTGGTGGATGTTCTCGACATCATTTTTATTTTTTTATATTTTTTAATATTAAGAACTTCTATGCCAAACCTCGTAATCTTCTCAGGCCCAAAACAACAATATGTAATAATAATATAAGTTTCGTATTGTCACTCAAACTAGTGATCTCTAAATTAAGTTTATTTAGTTATAATGTCGAGATCAATGAATTGTCTTTTTCTGGTAACTGAATCAATTTATTTTTATGGTTAGTCTATCGAACAGAGACTTGAGAACCCAAAAGATGATGTAAATATTAATAAGATCTGGAGATCCTCCACTTTTCGTTATTCTCTTTTTCTATAAGAAAATTGAGGATATAAACAGAAAAAGTTACATGAGAGAGAGAACTAGGTCAAATTTTATTTGAGTGGTTATCATCTCTACCTAGACTTTAGACCCAACACTTTTTCAGTCGGGCTACTTCTGAGGTCAACATTTTCACACCATCTCTTATTTTTTATTTCGAAAAAGATAATACATTCGTTTATAATAAAATAAAGAAAGATAAATATATGCTACTACTAACGTAAATTATTGACATGTTTCTCAAGTTAATATGATCCAACATTAAGCGATTTCCTTGTAACTTGAGCGATTGACATGTGAAAAATAAAATCCCAAAAAATGAAATTAAAGTAACGAGGCGAGAAAAAAATAAAACTACTATAAAATATTAAAATGAGTGGAGGAAGAAGAGGACACGATGTAGAGCTTGTAACGAACGCCAAATTGAAGTGGAGAGAAATTGCAAAAATTTATGTAACGCGTAAAGATGTTTCTTTAATGATGTGTTTCACTACAAGTATTTCTCTCTCACACTTTGTTGGAAATAAATGTTATAACCCTTGTTGAAAATTCAAATCCACATTTATTATTCACCTACTTGTTACAAAATTCGTTAACAACTGATGATATAATATTTTTTATGAAAATGTAGTTTTCACCAAGGCCATCATCTTGGTCTTTTAGCTTTGACCGGTTCGGTTGGAACAAAGCAGATGGCTCGTCTCGTGGCTCTAAACCTTTTTTCTGCGAGCCTTCTTAAGCTTTTCTTTTGAGTTTTGAGCATGTGCTTCGAAGAGCACGTGGTCTCTGTTAAAGCTCATTCTATTTATATTTTGGTGTTTTCTTCCTGAATGGGTAATTTATAGTATTTTAAGGATATGGTTCTTTTATGAATAGAATCTATTACTATCTAATAACTACGGTTAGGAAGGATTTAGTTTTATGCTCAAACATAAAATATTCTGATATAATTCCCTATTTCTTATCTGTTAATAGATAAAATTAATTGAACATATATCCATAGTTGCTAAAAGCCAAACATAAGGTATATTTAGTGTTTGAAATAGTTTTGTTTTTATAACTAGTTTAAAAATTTTATATTTTGGTAAAGGGTTTTAGACTTTCAGTTTACAATTTTTTTATGTGGCAACTTAGACACATTTTAAACTAATTTTGATTTTCGAACATTTGTTAGGTGACTCTGGTCGGTTGTTGTGGTGGGATCCAAAACCATCACTTACAAGACTTTTGTAATATCCTTAAATAAATATCATTTTTTTAAAATTGTTAGACGCTAGTAAAGTGAGCCTAATACCTAGAAAATTAATTAGAGAGTAAACGAAGATTAATCGAAGATTAGTTTTAGGTTATTTTAATATTTTAAAAATATATTTATCTATTATATTAAATTTTGAAATAATATTGTTTTTAAAATTATATTAAATATATGAAAATGTAGTATTAATAATTTATTTTATGATTTTAGTTATAATTTTAACATAATTTATTATAAAACTTCACAAACTCTCAATATAAATGTCTGAATAATAAAAAAAAAATTACACTTCAAAATTTAAAAATAATTAGATTATATATGATTATGCAAAAGATAATCGGATTAAATAGAGATTAATTGGATTAGGCGGTGAGTAATCGGTTGACTGACTTTTTCGAAGAATTAATCGTTAATCGAGGCAGCGAGAATAGACCTAACGACTAAACAGAGTGTAATCGAAATTCTGCGAGAATTTTTAAAACATGGATAAATACTAATATACTATGTCACTGTTTTGGTCGTTTGTTAACTCATGTATATAATCCAAAAACAAATCATTCTAGTCAAGAAAGGAATGCATTCTCTAACTCTATTATAAGTTTTAACAAATGATAAAAATATTTGGTTGACTAGTCTATATCAACAGTTTATAAGTTCACACAGGCAAACATACTATACATACACTGAAAAATTCATAAATGATAAAGTATATATAGAAACATTCTTCGTCCTGCACTTCACCCAATTTGTTGCCGCCCAAAATCTGAAACTTTCAAATGGAGCAAAAATTTGGATATAACAGTTTTTGTTTTGATCTCAATTTAAAATATTTTCTGGAGGTGTAGTAGCCTAGTAGGTGACAAAACTGAACAATTGTCTCAAAATATTAGATTATGTGAGTAATGACAATTTTAAAAGGTAAGAGCAATCTGATGGATATAGACAGAGAGAGGTCAATATGATGAGTTAGCACTGTCAGATTTACATATATATTTTCTTGGAAAGTAAAATACAGCAGAAAATAAAAGCATCGAAAATGAAAAATTAATGGACCAGTGACTGTCAAGTCACTTCCAAATGCGCTAGTGAGTAAATTTTCCATTAATATAAATCTTTAGTTTTATTATTATTATTTTTTTTTTTGTAATACTTTCGCTAGAACTAGAAAGTGGATGACAATTTCTAAAATAGCCTATTGCATTATTCGTTTGATACTGATTTTGGTTCATCTTGAGTTTTAAAATATCTCATGCCTCCAATTCGGATACACACGATGATAGAGATCAATGTTCAAGAAAACGCTAGTCGATAGTCGGACGATGACCCTCTACCTAGAGTTTAGAATACCTAATCGGAGCCTAGACGATTTTAGCCAGTTTATGTAATTTTATAATAAATATATATTTAAACACATATATATTAACATAATATAATATAATCAAATTATAAAATTGAATAATTTTAAAATTTTAATTTAAAAGAACGTGAAAATATCAATGTTTTATAATTTTAAATTTTTTTAAATAACATTTTTTATTTTATTTTTATAAAAATATAGATATTAAATAATTTATTAAATTTGTATATTCCACATAGTTCATAACTCATATAATTAGTGTTTAATTTATTTAATTATCGCTTATTTTACTAAATCTAACTATCCGTATAATCTAAACCGATATTTTAAAATTTAAGCGGTCTAAACGTTAATCAGGCGGTTTAAGAGGGCCTAGCGCCTAAACGACCGTCTAAAATGTGTTTCAGTATAAGTATAATGTTTATGTATTATACTGAAACGCATTTTGCAGTTCTTCTGTTTATAATCATTCGTTTTATACCTAATTTTAGCAAATTCAAAAAGTCAACCAAACTATTTTTGTGTGTGAAAAATTGGTAATAAGAGATTTTTTTTCTTATACGTATTTTACTATTATGATACATTATGTAAGATGTGTGACAAACGAAGACGACAGAGATATGTAATAAATATATTTTTACTATATATATTTTCAATTCTCAAGGTGTCAGGATTCACATAATGATCCATCACTATACAAAAGCCAAAACTAGACCCTTCACTAATCTGAGGCTCTGGCACTGATCTTGCAACAAGATTTGTCTGTTTTTTTCATCATCATCCTCATTTTAAACTAATTTAAACAAATAACTAAAAATCCTGCAAATCTAATTTTTTTTTCTCCTCCAGCTTCTTTAAACTTAAACCCTATTCGCTATTCGCTAATCTTCTCCCGCTGCTCCTTAATTGAAGTCAGGCTATCGAATGATTTCTCCGACATTGACATTGAATCGTTTACAATCTTTGAAAATAAATACGAATCTACAACAAAAAATAAAAACATGAACAAAAATTTAATTAGCATTTTCCATAATTTCCTTCAAACATAATAATTTCATTTAATTACAGAATTTATAATTTACCTTCAGACGACGAAGTACTAAGCTTCTCTCGCGAGGAAGATTCACTCGCAGATCTCGATAACATAGAAGATTCTGAAATCAAACACAAACCCATTTAGATTAACTATAAACCCAATAATTAAATTTGAGAAATAACAGAGAAAGACTCAGTTTTTTTTTAAGTGCGTACCTCTGGAGCTTTGAAACGATTTCTTGCAATGGAGAATCGCACTTTGAATCTCATCTTGTTGCACTTGTAAAGACTCGTCTATTCTTCTCGCCGGAGACATTACTCCGATCACCGCAGAAGCTGACCTGCTCTTCCCAAGTTGTCCTCGTACACTTCGAGGAATATTATTCCTCTGTTTCTCCCTCGCCGGAGAAGTAATCGACGAAGATAAACCACTACTAGTCTGTTTCTTAGCCGATTTAGTGTATAAAGGCTTTATGAGACTGAAGAATCTCTTGGAAGAAGAGGACGAAGAAGAAGTTGAAGAAACAGAGTCGCCGTCGTTGAACACCGTGTCGTCTGTTTGATGTGATCTAGAAATGCTTGTCGTTTTTCTGAAACTTGTTTCGTCGTCGATTTTTAACCTTACGTTAAAACTTGTGTTTTTGTTTTCTTTCTCCTCCGTCGTCGTTGACTTTTCATAGTCGATAGATTTTGACTTCTTGAAGGAGAAAGCACGAAACTTTTGACCGGATTTAAGGAGAGTGGTCGGAGATTGAGGTTCGACGTAAGGAAGGATTTTGCTTTTGCTAGAGACAGAGAACGTCGTCGTCGTTTCAAGTCTCTGGTTTTCTTTAGGGGTTTTGATTTTAGTTTCTTTAAGGCAGAAATCTGAGAGAGAGATCTCGAGCTCGAAGAAAGAATCATCTCCTTCACACAGCTCTAATTCAGGATCTCCCAATGTAGTGGTGGATCCAACGGCGGATTCTGAGATTCTAATGTCACGGCGGGGTTTGCCGTTGGTGGTGTTGTTTCGCCAGAATTTCATAAAGCTAAGAGCTTCCATTTAAAAAGAGGAAGATGAAGAACAGAGAGAGAGAGAGACAAGAGAAGTTGGCTTTGTCAACGGAAATGAGGAAGTAAGGATTTATATATACAAAAGGAAGAAGAAAGAGAAGGTGAGCTTTTCGAAATGGCTTTAATATTTTTCAATAATAATAAAAAGAAATTGGTAAAAGAAGAAAAAAGAGAAATGAAAAAATGGCATTTGAGAGAGAAAGAAAAAAGTTATTGTTTTGTTTTTTTGTTTGAGGTTTTTCTCTACTTTTTAATGATCCAGCTCCTCTCTTTAATTTTTCTTTTACTTTTACTTTACTTTTTATTTTTGGCACAGGTTAACACATTTGTTCTATCTATTGTCCTGATTTATTTATCATTCTATGCGATAGCACACATACGGGAGTAGCTTTTCTTTAAGCCAAAGTACTTTATTCTCTGGAATTTTAATATATATATATACATACGTATATTTAATAGAAAATATGGTAGTTCTGAAAATTTTATTTTGTGAATTGGGTAGTTTTTTTTTATTAGAACAACTGCTAATTTTAAGGGTAATTTTTAAATAAATAGTCTTTTTAAGTTTTGCTAAAACTCTCCCTTTTCATGTTATAAAACATTTTTCTTCCTTTATATATATACAATGAACAATTTATTAAATTAATATAAATATAGCATAGAATTTAAGGTAATAGTTTTGAAATATATCTAAAATTTAAGAAAATTAGTCTATTGTTTTAAACAAAGTATTCTAAATCTAAACAATATTTTCAAAATTTGAACCCTAAATCTTAAGACATAACCGTAAATTAACCTTACCCCCCCCCCCCCCCCCCACCTAAATTGTACACTATAACAGTACAATCTAATTAAATAAAGTGGCATTTTCTTTATTTTTAAAGTTATAAACTGTTCTTTAATTCATATTTTTCCAATGATCACAATTATTATATTTAAGTTATACAAATATTTTTTTTTAACAGAGAACTGTTATTTGACACAAAATATTTAAAATATGTCACAACTGTTATTTGACACATAAATCTAAAATAATATTTCACATATATGTTTTGTAGTGTTTTTTCCTAGTGTTTTTAAATTATGGAAGTATTAGACTTCGGTTGAGCTCTCGACGTCCCATATGTCTTTTGTTCATCGTCATTTGCTATGTACATGTTTTGCTTCTCTTTGGTCCTGCTTCATTTTGCGTGTGTTTTAGGTTTAAGTTGAACAAATGTCGAAATGGACACTGTCTCGAGTCAATTCTTTTGGGTGGTCACCTCAGGTCTTGTTCCATTGGTTTTGACGTGTAGTAGGAGTGGATGAACCATTTTCGGTGGGCTCTCACCTTGCAGTAAATAGTAGCGTGATCTCGTACAATACTTGAGTGCCTTTAAAATAATTAAATGTTTGTAAAGTCCATTGTCATGTGTGGCAAAAGTATTTTGCTGTGGGTTGGATCATCAAGTTAGGCCACACGAATCACAGCTGAAATTATCTTTCCAACAAATTTGGGACTACACTTCGGTTGTTTGATGTTGTTGCTTAGTTGTATGTTTATTAAATCATCCCCAATAATAAGTTATATTATTAATTTTTAATAAGATTTTTATATAAATTATCATTTTAGCTTTACAAAAAAGGTATTATAGTTTTCATAATCAATAGTAATTTATAATATTTAACAAGATTTTTTTTTCTCGAAGATAACACTTTTGACATCTCAAACATATGAATCAAATATGAAGATCCTCCAATGTTGAGAAAAGATGGTTATCCAAAATAATAGATTGCAAAAAAAAAAAAACATTAACAAAGAGAAAAGACAAAGCCAAAATGTAGTAATGGTCGATTGTCAGGATCTTCAAGCTTTGTTCATTCGCATTAGACATATTCTTTCTCTATGTGCTCACTATCCCTAACCCTTGCCACACTGGTAAATATTTTCTTGCAGAGAATGGACAATGTCTTAAGAAGAACGCTGGTATGTTGCTACATGTTCTAGTGAGAAATGAAAAATTTCTGGAATATTCAATTATGCTTATCATAATAAAAGATAAAAGTTAAGTTAGTTGTTGTAAAGTTAGTAAATCAATTTCCCTAATATATTTTAACACCACCAAGACAATACGAAGACAAAACCATGAACCAGAAATGAATAAATTTGTACTGCGCTTGAGGGAAGATCAATTTCCCTACATGTTTTTTACCTTGTAAAGTGACTTCAAGAAAAGTTTCTCATCAAAACATAGATTTGTACTGCGCTTGCTGGAAGCTGGAAGCCATAAAAGGCATAGATGAAACAAAGAGTCGTCAGCACCAAAAAGTTGAAGACAATGTATTAAGAAAATATATAATCAGTTCCCAAACCTAAAACAGAAGTCGAAGAGCGGGAAGATGTGCTACTGAAATCAGAAGCAGCAGAAGCATTTCTCTTGTGTATGGGAGGACGATCAGAGTTCTCTATACTCCTGCATTCAAAGTAGAGAGTGAACTCACAGATACAAAAACGATAAAACTAACTCCAAGGAAAACAAAAGACAAACCTTGATTTGAGGTCATTTCCACTGGTGTGTCGTCGTAATGTCCCTAAACATTAGAACAACTCTATTTCTTTAGCTCATGTTAAAAGTAATAAAAGGAAAAAAAAGTAGAGCTTTTCTTGTTTTATACCTCTTGGATCAACTTCGCGTTGAGAAAGCATAGAGAAGGAACCCATCAAACTCGACACTTTGTCTAGTGTTAACTCAGAAATAGACCTCTTGTGAAACTATATAAACCAATAAAGAAAAGAAAACATAATTATTTCTCTGAAATAATCAGCATAAGAAAAACACAGGGCAGGTAGTAACTTACAGGTTCCTTCTTGGTACATCCATATTTACTCTGTATCTGTTTCCAAAGAATACAATAGAGAAAGCTTACATTAAGCTATTCTATTTTATTGTGGGAAACACTAAAGATGCAGTGATTGTTTTTACCTTAATAGAGAAATCAGTTACATCTAACAGCAATAGCTTTGATTCAAAGTAATGAGACAAAGCTTTTGCAAGCATTTGCTGATAAAACTCTGCAGGACCTGAAAGTAAAATGGCTTTACTTGCAGGTGCTAGATTCCGAGTGTGCTTCGAAATATCATACTCTTTTAGATGAACATACGCTGCACTTGTCAATAATTCTCTAGTTCTCTTGCTGCCATTAAAAAATTAAACAATCATGATTCAGTAAATAATCATTCATATCTGCCAAATGCAAGATTCAGGACCAAAAAAAATCATCTTTTTCATATGGAAGATGCAATATTTACATTTGACAATGTCTAATTCACATTCCTAGAAATGCAAGAACTTAAAGCTTTTTTTTTTTGTTTTTAAACTTTGCTAAGCAATCTAATATATTAGAGACTGGATTTAAAGTGAATCCAAAAACAGAGTAGCAGAGAAAAATAATTAATGAAAGTGATAAACTAAATTAGTAGGATCACATGTGAGAATCTTTATATTTCTCTATGTCTCTCTCTTTCTTTCTGTGTGTATCCATTTGCCAAATCACCCACATGCTTATTGTGCAACTAACCTACCCCACTTTTCATCATTTTTTTTGCTAAAACACTTTCCATCATTTTCTTTTCCAATTTTTCTAAAAAAATTCTTGGGAAAAAAGCAAACTTTTTTCTTCACAAGAATTTCCCATCTCTATCATTCTCTTAAAACCAAAAACCCAGAGATTCTAATATTCTAAGAGAAAAACCTTAAATTTTCTTGGGAAAACAAAAGAAAAGTCTCATCTTCTCCCCCAAAGATTCAATCTTTTTGACAGCTGGAAACATAAGAAAAAAAAAACAAAATCGTAGTCAACTTGCCAACTTGGCATTTTTCAATCAAGCACACTCTTATCTAATATCCACAGATCTGAAAAATCCATAATAAACATCGAATCCTCCTGTTCTTGATTGAGGACAGAAAAAGTTTTTTTTTTCCTGAGTTACCTTAAGAAATACGGAAACTCATCGAAGGTGACAGTACTCTCTTTCCCATCGACGATTTGTCTCATCAACTCTTGCTCAATTTGTTCTCCGGTGAGTCCAACTTCTACAGAACCCGACCCGTTTGCCCATCTACCCAGACTTTGACCCGATGCCAACCCAATTCCTAATCCAACACCAACACCTAAAGCTGACAACAATACGCTTTTCTGCTCCATATTTTAAATAATTAGAAGAAAACCCTCGATTCTAAATCACACGATTTAGACGGGATTCAACGAGCATTCCTCGGAAATCAAGAAAAATTGAAACTTTATTTTCTCAAAAAAATCTTTGTAAAAAAAGGAAGAGTTTTTATTTTTCTTTTTGGGGTAAATAAGATTTTAGGTGAACGATGGAGAAGAGATGGATTTGACGAGTGTGCAAACGTTCCATCTCTATTTATAGCGACGTTTGGGTTTAGTCTATTGGTCGTAAACCCTTTCCCGGGAAATAAAACAATTTAGGTAAACAAATACTAGAAAAAGGAAAGAAATCAAAAAACGTATATGCAACTATATCATTTGAGTTTTAGGGGAATGTATTCAAACAAAAACTGAAAGTAATCTGTATTAAAATGATAACATATTATGTTATTTGGATTAGCTAATTTGAATATATTTTAAGTTATGGATTTTATGTGATTTTAAGAAATTTAGTGAAATCTCATAGTTTACATGAAAATTCAGAGAATTTCTATAACAAACCACAATTTTTGTTTTTGAAATTTACTAAAATTCATCAAAATCATATAAAATTCATTGAAACTCAAACCACTTCAATTCTTTGCTCAATACACCCTCATTAGTAAGTTTTAGATGATTCAAGTAATTTAGGTGGATTTAGTTAAGTTGTCATGATTTGATATTAAAAAAAAAATTATTATAACTAGAAGATTTAATTTTTGTAATGTCAACTAAAGCTCCTTCTTCTCACTCCAAAAAAAAATGAATCCTTCTAAAACAGTTTGTTATAGAGGTGTATTGGATTAATACACCAAATATTTGGAAGAAATTTAGTTTTGATAAGTTTTGAGATGATTTAAATGAATTTTGATGAATTAGAAAATTTGATATGATTTGTTATTAACATTCTCTCAAATCTCATCTAAACCCATACAATTTGTATCTTTGTATTTTAAAATTAGAAACTCCACCAAAATAGCTTAGAATCAGTCAAATTCACTTAAAATCCACTATTTAAAATGTTTTTTTTTTTTTTTAATAAAAATGGATTTGATTGCACATTTTTAAATAATTAATCTAATAACATTTGATTTTAGAAGATTTTTTTTTAAACTCATGTTTAAATAACATATGATTTATCAGTAAACTAAAAATCACTTCAAATTGATTGAATACACCCCCTAATTTTATATATTTTATGTATGCGTTTGCAAATAACATAACTAATAACATTAATTTTATAAGACTTTAAAAGTTATGATTAAATAATACAGAATATATTATTCCCGAAAATATAAGAAAAGCTTGTTTAACCGATAACACCATATAGTTCGGCTTTCTAATTTTTCGCGTATTTTTCTTGAACTTTTGTTTGCCTCTCTTTCAAAATTTCTTCTTTTTGGTCGGTCTTTTCTTTTCCTAAAGAAATAAAGTAAGTTATTGTTTGGTAGGGGTTTACCAGACGACTCTCATGCAGTTATCAATTCCTCAAAATCTTTTTCTTAGTTTCTACTGTAGTTGAAACTACATAATCATGGACATAGGTATGTAATATTAGTACGGTTAGAAAAATATGTAAAATTAGTGAACACCCTTAATTAACAAAATCAGTCTAGCCAAATCTTTGGATCACTTATCGGATGCAAGAAACTAGACTCCACAATTTAATAGTTCCACCACCATCTTAGAGCAAAATTAATAGGAACATATTAGATGAATCTCCCATAAATAATTTTTTTTTTTAAAAAGGAAGAAAGAGAATCATATATAGTTCTCATATGGTAATTATGAAAATCTATTCCCTTAGTTGTCAATCATTGATTGACTTTTTAATTTGAATTGAATTATTTATGTTTAAAAAAAATTGTTTGTTTGTTTGAGAGACTCAATATATCTCTCGTCAATGCACCTGCTCTTATTCAGTTTCCTCTGGATTTGCTTTCTTTCACAGAATTTAACTGTGTTTACCATTTATTTGTATAATGTATTTGGACTATTTCGGTATTTCTGTTCATTTGCGTACAACTAGTAATTTTTCCCACTTTAACAAGAAACATTATTTTTACCAAACAAATTAACATATAGTATAAAATTAATCCAAAATAGATATTTTTGAAACTGTTTAATTTTACCCATAACCATGCCTTATACGAGAGGATTTAGCGTTCGAATTTGACATATTATATGGATCTTTTCTTCGACTGTGAAGTCAAACTCTTGCTTAATTGCTGGATCTGAATATTCTCGTGCAAAACGAATCTTTTTTGTGTGTGTAGAATCTATCATTTTATGCATCGGCATCTGAATCTAGATTCCTTAGTCTATAACGCAAACGACTCAATCTTTTATTTTTCGAGCTTAACTTTACCTTTTGTTGTCATCTTTTATTTGGTCAACAATTTTTTTGTTGTCATCTTATAGTAGTAATTGAAAGGTAAAAGTCATAGACTCATAAGTCATAACTAAACACTCTGCATCCCAATAACATAATAATGTATTCTTCATCAGACAGTTGATAATATGTTTTTTGCGATAATTTATTTATTAACATAATATATAATATGTTATACTGCTAAACACTGCTACAGTGTTAACAAATACATTATCGTTAGCAAATTTATTCACAATATGCCGGATAAATACAATATCATGTTGACGATATATTTTATAGCATGTTAAATAATAATTATTTTATATCAATTTCATATAAAATTATATTTTTATCATGTTAAAATAATAATTACTCAGTTAAATATCTAATTATCAGATATTTTTGCTTATAAATATTTTGCCCCTGTCTAAAATCAATTATTGTAATGAGAATTTGGGATAGTTTGCTCGCTAACCTACCTTTAAATTAACATGCGGCAAGGTATTATATCTTTATTTTAAACACTGCATATTTAGTAAAAATAATTTGTTGATAACATCTACTTTTCTACTTTAACTTATTTTTTACTATTTCAACCACTAAAATATTAACATTCAAGATTATTATTATTAAATTATTACCTCTTGCAATATATTTAATTATTTCTAATTGCACCATCTTCTTTGACTAAAATATCTTTAAGTGCATCACTAAAACTTTAATCATCATCATAGTCACTTCTGTGAAAATAGTAGTATGTCCATTTTACATGCCCACAAAGACAGATACATAAATATAAAATACTCGTGTGTACTGTGTAGTTGCTTTAGAAGGCAGCACATGGATGGAGATTGAGTTGTAATCGAAAAGACTAATTGCGGGATGATTCCACTTTGCATTTTTTTTCCTTCAAAAACTACCAACAAAATGTATCGCTTTACACGCCATCTTCATCTTTTAGAGGTGGCTTTAAATTATAAAAACAATTAAAGAGTCAAATAAAAAGTATATATAAAATAACAATAACAATAATACAATATGCTTTCTTTTTTGTGTGTGTGGCAAATTACAGCACTAAGAGCATAAAAATGATGCCAAATTAATCATTGCTCTCTAAGCATATACTTTATTATATATTACACTAAATATCATTAACTGCTCAAATAAAGATTTGTCTAACAGCCACAACATCTACAACTTTTTCATGTATATATGAAGGGAATGGTATGATTGAAATTTTACTGTGTTAATTAGGTTAAAATTTATATATGATAAGAATTTCAAACCAGTATCTTGGAAACAATATGTCTGTGTGTTTAAGAGCACCTTCATAGTATCTCACAAAAATAATATTAATACGTTTACTAAAAGATTTCTTAAATAATTAAACTTAAAATAAATAAAGTTAAACCAATTATAAACAAAAACAACAATTTCAGAGTGTCTCGTAAAATTTAAAGATAGTCTCTCACATGATAATATGTTTTGCTCCTCTCTCTCCTCATTTTTTATATAAATAATTTTGTTTAGCGATGATAACACTCAACTATACTACAAAAGAAGATGTTCTTACATGTTTCTAATGTGATTAGAGTTATCCATTATTTTGTACGTATGTTGTTAATTGTGCTAAAGGAAAGTGCCAAGTTGTTTTCACATTTTTCATTATAAGAAGAAAATGTATATATATATATATCGAGTAGCTATGTAATGGCGTTGCATTTTATCTATGTAATCTTAAATCCTCCGTACATAAAATTAGGTATGTAGAACTATTATTATCAAACTTATAATATGAGTATCTGTTATCAACTTATCATATAGAAAAAACTGAATTATATGTGTACTTTTAATTATTTTGGAAGACTAAATAAAGCTAATGTTGCATAGGTCAGGATTTTTATTTGAATTCGGTGGAAATTTTGAGAACCATTGATTTTTATGTGCTGTATTATATGCTTTACACATATAGAATGTAATATAATATTTGTGTGGTCACTGGCCAATGAGAAAGCTAGCCTTGACCTGGATGACAATTGGCATGTTTCTTAGTGTTTTAGTCTAATTCAAAGTACCAATCAAATTATATCTAAATTTACTAATTCCAAAATAAATAAAAATTAATCCTAAAAATATATCACAAATAATACAAAATATTATTTCCTGTAGTCTTTGCGTTCTGTAAAGTTTGTGAGATTTCAAGTTAAAACCAGTTGGCCAATATATAAATTGATCACTATCTTTTTATGTAGGAAAAGGTAAAAGAAAACAAAATATCTCCAACTTACACGTTACAGACCAAAAGAATAAGTTAGAAATCTTTTTAAATAACTATTGTGTTCGATAATATTGTAAAAATATGAGAAAATCACACATGTGATGTTCTTGAAATTTATATACATACAAAAATGTGTATGAGTTCTGGTAAAACAATATATATATATCTAAATGCTTTATTAATAAGAGAAAACGTAATCACGTTTACAAATAAAACTTACACATGAATGAAAGATATATATATATATATATATACTTTGTCAGCTACTTTTAGTAAGAATTTATATAGCATTTCTTTAAATGTAATTGAAAATTTTGAAAACTAAATCATGTACAGTAAAAATAAACATTAACTAAAAATTAAATTTAGTTATTTAAAAAATATTCAATTTTAGTTTTGTACCAAATAAATCTTCATCTTTGATTTTGATCGAATTAGACCCAATATTAGTTATCCTTAACACTCCATTAAGTTTGACTAAAGTTAGGATTAATTCGACCAAATCAACACAAAGTTGAGAATTTATCTGGCCAATGAAGAATTAGAGATTTTATTTGCCAAAGTTAAAAACCTTTTTTTTACCTGTAGATGAATGATACATCCTTGTCATCATCTATAATTTATTCCATCAATTACCCTTTGAGTTCATTGGTTAACCACCAATAAAAATATTGACACATACTAGATTTTTGAGAAGAAAAAAATGTTCTGGGTTCAATAAATTTAATAAGGAGTGAGTTAAGATAACTTCTCTAATTATCAACAAGAATCGAAGTACTCCCAAACTATTATTTAGCATTTTATAGGAAAATAACAATTAAATTAGGTCAAATCTTCAAAATCTGGTACAATATTTCAAAACTATTGGCTCGGTATAGAAGAGACCGAACGGTATGATGCTCTCGGCTTAGAGGGGAGGACGAGAAGGGCGACAGCTCCAGGCTTCAATCTCTGATTTTTATATATATATATATATATACATATAAACTAATTTTTTTTTAAATAGATGGACGAAGACCAACAAAATATTTTATATGTATATATTTTCATTATAAAAACTACAGAAATTAAAGAAATTTGTTTTGGTCAAGTACCCATGGAAATGTTTTACCGATCTTGCATCGATATAGGAGGTGGACCATAAGTTTCAAAACATGGACCAAAGGTTTAAAGGGGGGGAATCTTAAAGTAAACATAGTAAGGCTGTGATATACAAAGTAAACATAGTAAGGCTGTGATTTTCCCATCTCAAAAACCTGATTATGTTACATTTTTTTTTGTATTCATTGTATGGTCCATATTATTTATTTCTAATCCATCTTAATTTGCCTGTTGTGACAAGTGTGAGACAAACTTTGCTATCAGTTATATTATATAACAATTGGGTTTCTTTCGTATTCATTGGTAAAGTATTCTGTTATATCCTTTTTAATTTTAAAGCATTGTAAAGTCGGGATTTTGTGTGTGTGTGTATGTAGATCTTTAACTTTAAAGAAGATCACATGACAAAAAGCTGTTAAAAATAAGAACATAAAAAGCTCCAATTAACTATTTTCTTCTTCCTCTCCTAATTCATATTGGATCTGGTATGGTCTAACTGGTTTCGTTTGAGAAATAAAGATTTGATCAAAAGTAATAACTTAGACAAAAAAAAATATTGAACAAGTATAAGAACCCTTGAGTCGTATTGATGAACCATGCCTTACAAAAGAATTCAAATGTTTGGATTTGAGTGACTTGAGACTTCACATGCTCTTACACAAAGCTATAAAAATATTGAATTCATGTATACAAAGTATACATCGAATTAAGTCGTTATTTGTTCGCTTAATCAATTATAGTTGCATATTCCTAGACGTTGCCTTTATTAACGCATCCCTTTCTATCGTTTTATGGCATAATTTTCCAAATCAGCATCACATGCTTTTTTTTTTTTAAACAATATTATTTTAGGAAAAATGTGATCGAAATATGACAGTGAGAAACAATTAAAAAAAAGTATTTTAACTTTGGACGACACGCAATACAGCCCGACCTTTCTATTTGGCCACGAAGACACGGTCTTCTTCAGTGAAGCAACTCTTTGATCTTTTGACTTTTCTTCCACACATTTTTTTTTTCCTTTTTTGTACTATTTTTTTTTTGTTTACAAGGATATTTCTTTTGAATTATATTGTTTCGTGTGTTCTCTTTTTTTCTAGGGTTCCTTCTTTTAAAAGTCTTTCTCAAGCCCTATTTTAAAAGGATTAGAAATTTCGTGTCACTAATAAATCTGAATTAGACGTAACATCGATTGCTTTATAAATTTCTTAAGATTCAACCGTCACATCGATAGTATGTTAAGAGGATGTTCAATGGGGTCTTTCACTTAGAAAACCTTA
Source organism: Nasturtium officinale (assembly GCA_963854855.1). Lineage (NCBI taxonomy): Eukaryota > Viridiplantae > Streptophyta > Magnoliopsida > Brassicales > Brassicaceae > Nasturtium > Nasturtium officinale. Next base: position 11,781,166 of record OY978505.1, read on the forward strand.
TTAAAAAAAATTGAAATTTTTATTTAAAGATTTCAGTTTATTATTAAGAAATTTCTGTTATTAAGAATTTTTAGTGATACTTGTCACTCTTTTATTGGTTTTCCTTTTTAATTAACAAAACATTATTTTTAAAAATGATCGAAACTCACATAATCTCTATTATTAAAAATGCTCTTATATTTTTATTAGGGTTCATACTGATCATGTTGACCTAATTTACATTGACTTTTTCCGCCTATATTAATCAATGTAATTTATATAATGTACACCGGATAATAGCTATTGATAATTTACATAACTTTTAAAATTCAATGTAATTTACATCGGACAATAGCTACTGCCAATAGTTCCTCATAAACTTAGAAGTCAGGACCGATGGTAATTAACAAAAATCTAGGAAAAAGAAGTAACCATTTCACTCGCACTCTAAACTGTTTTTCAAGAAGTAACCATTTCACTTGTATTCATGGTGGTCTCGTAGTTTAAAGATTCATTATGAAATTTAGAAAACCTTGATACTCCTATAAAATTTTCAAACTCCGAAAATTATCATGAATTTATGTCGGGAATAATCCGGTTATCAAAATTATATGCATAGCAGGAAAAGTAGTCTGCTTTTAAATAGTTATTGACGTAGAGAATCCACTATAAATTTTTGTTGTTGTTGTTGTTGTGTCCACTAAGAAGTTAGGCCATGTCTCTTTTTCTGGATTTGTCCATATTAAGAGTTAATATATTTTGTCAAACGACACACTCTTTTAAAAAGATTATCTTCGTCAAAATCTAAGGTTACAACTTTTGTAAAGAAAACTATTGGTAGTGATCTACGAAAAAACTATGTCTACACATCCGTGAATAAAAATATGAAAAATAATTGGTAATAACTGATGAGAGTCTTAGTCAACAAAATTTAAGACTGCCGCAGCAACGAGAATGTGGGAGACTAAAGCCAGTTTTATAGGTCCTCCTGCTTTGGAATTGCCATTTTCTTTTCTTCACTTCTCTGTCACAGTCAGACTCGAATAGTCACGGATTCCAGTAGCATTTCGGCAAGAATCCGGTGATACTCCCTCCGGACATGCAACTCGAATAAGTGATGGAGGTCGAGTATATATTTATAGAGTTGGAGAGAATTGGGCTCAGTCACACATCATACATATTTAACAATAATTCATAATATGTTATTTTCTAATTTTATTTTTCTTTCCTTTTTCAACCGAAAACTAGATTAAGATTCTAAGCCAAGCCAATATGGAGTAGAACTTACCAAAAATAAACATTGTAATGACCAATAGTTGTTTTAGCTATCAATTAAAAACCAAAATCACTGTTTATAAAACTTAAAGTGTTGTTCTTTTGGCTATTATTATTTTTTTGGTCTTGAAAATCTTTCTGGTTGATATCATATATCTATCTGTATGATCACTCTATGTTTAGAATGTAAATAAATCATGTTCAACCCTGAGATAATCTGTGAGACCAAGATAATTTTTGGCATGTTAGTGAATGTTTCTGAACTCGATCAACACAAACTTTTTCTTATATATTTTATCAAGTGATTTTCTATTTATAAATTTAAAAATATATACTTCCAAAATATTGAGTTTTGATGGGACATAGAAAGAATGAGAAGAACCAAACTATGGTTCGAGGAACACCGTCCTTTTTCATAACTTTTCTTTCATATTTTACAAAAAGCGACAAATATTGGTATCCACTAATAAAATAATTAGGGTGCGAATCTTAGATCTAAATAATAACAAGGAAAAAAGACAAATATATTTCTGTGCAAATAAAACAATTGATATATTCATTTTCTATTGCAGAGTCATTGGCTAAAAGTACATGTATCATGTATTCCTTGCATACAACGCAAAAGCCAAAAATAGTTGCTATGGACGTCTTACATCGGCCTGCATTCTGAGTCCCGTTCTTGTTTTCGGCTTACTATTGATTACAATTTACAAATAAAAAGGCTCATTTGTAACTTGTAAAATATTTATTCACATGATATTAGCAGTAAGATCATTTCAATAAATTTCAAATTTGGTGAAAGGTGGACGGGAAAATGCTCACTTAATTCCTCAAGTTTTTGAAATCAGCATAGATATTCTCAAATTCAGGAAATTTGAGAAAAACAGGAAATCTATAAACTTAAGCTTCGACTCATTGATTATGGATTATTATTGATTTATTGGGGTGTTTACATGAAAAGGCATTGCAAGTAGTTTATATAATCAGGTTTAATACCTTCTTCATGAAACTAGAGAAGGGGATTACAGAGTAGGTCAAATACTAAGTGAGGCAAAAGCTCAAGTTGAGGACATTTTGAAAACGTAATCTCAATTTCAAAACTCATTATTTGTTTTCATTTTTGTACTGGACAAGTTGAAATGATGTTATGTGAGAATTACTAGCCAATAATGAAGCAATCATCCTTCTCGAACTCCTTATTCTAAAAAGGCTAAAACTGCTTGGAAAATATAATTACAATGTACATAAATAGTTAGCAGATTAAATAATGGGTTCATTTATCTCGTTGGAGGCTTGGAGCCAAGATAAAAAAATGAAATGACTTTTACCTTGTGAACGTGCAATGCAAGAACAACTTCATGATCCACACTGTCGTATACTTCATAGATTTTGGTTATCAATGTGAACCATTGACAATAATAAATGTATTGAGTATACTATTATCGACTATTATCTAATATCATTATTTAAATAAAAGTATTATTTTATTATCTTCGTGCTTGATCTCATTTTAAGGCGTTTTCGTTATTTTTGGTTTGATGAACACAAAGAATGCGTATAATGAATTTTTAATCTTCCCTTCTCTTGCTTGGGTTGCTTTGGTGCGTTTTTGGGTTAGTTAAATCAGAGTTTCTGAAAATTAATTTTACATTTAAAAATGTCATCGAAAAAAACAGTCATTGGAAAAGTCATTAAAAATTAGTGTTTACAAGGGTTCGAAAAAACCCATTACAAATAAATTAAAAAAGTCACCACCTTTCAAAAGTATCTATAGAAGAGAAACACAATTTATTGCGTTAAACCCATTGGATCATATCATTCATATACATATAATCATCTCCTCTAAACAAAAAAAATGAACCACATTTTCTTACAATGGATTCAACTAGTCAACAAGACATGTTCTCGATTCTACCGGATGTTCTTCTTGTTCTGATCATCTGTTTCTTACCATTCAAGGAATATGTAAGTCCTAGTGTTCTCTCCAGGCGACGGAGGTATCTCTATCGTTTCGTGAATCTTTCTGTCTCTAATCAACATTCCAGAATGGATGCTAGGCTAGGGCTTCCTTTTTCCGTTTTATGCTTCATTGGATCTCTAGCATTTAAGATCAAGTCAGTTTCGAAATTGTTTGAGTTTTCTCCAAATTTTGTAATTTTGGGACATGTACGGATGAACTTTTGGATGATTTTAGAAAATTTCCTAAGATTAATAAATGATTTTTTTTTTTAATTTTCAATTTATGCCTAAAAATGAGAATGTGAGAGAACCAAAGTTGCATAACTGTGAAGGGGGAAAAACTAAAGGCAAGATCTAAGCTTAAGTGTCAAAGACCAAAAGTAAAATGCCACAAAAGAAAAAGAGAGGCTGATAAGTTTTCCACCAACTATCCTATCCAATGAAGAAAGAAAAAAAGCTGTTCAGTTCTCAATAATACGAATAGCTTCTTTGATGTTTCAATCCACTTCTTAAGAATTATTGTCACCTACTTGTGTTGTTGCCTTTGGGAAGTCACTCTTTGAAGCTGCATTAGGTCCTTCTGGCTCTTTCACTGCTTCTTCTCTTCCTTCAAACAAATTTGTCAAGAACTCACTCTTTGATGAAGCAGACTGGTCAGGATTTTCTTCACCAGCAATGGCTGAAGCACTCAATTTTTTGTTGCCAAGCTCTAGCTGAAGCTCCTCTGGCACATCATCAACGGGAGAAGCCGGTTTTTCCTCCACTCCACGAGGTTCAGCATCTGCATGAGATTTCACAGCCTCAATTCCTGATCGTGAAGTCTCATTCTGAAAGAGTTCAAGGCTCAGAGTAGAGCTGGATCCTGTGGCTTGCAATCGAGGTGCTGGAAAAAAATCAACCAAAGCAGTAGAACCGTTAGCAATTGAATCTGTAGGTAAAGCAGTAGTGACAGGAAGTGCTGTCTTACTTGCAGCAAAAGCTTCAGATCTCAGGATAGTATGATCGTCTTTTTTTGTAGCATCACTAGCAAACTGTGGCATAAGAGAGAGGGTTTGGCCTTCAGGTTCAGTAAGTTTCTCCTCTGCAGAAGAGACACCAACATCTTGCATCTGTGTATCAATAGGAAGATTCCTCCCATCAATAGCCTCAGAACCAACATCTCCATCACTCATTGGATAATTATTGGGCAGCGTAGTCTTATCAGCATTCAAGTTATAGGTTTGAGGCACAGAACCAATGCCATCAGTTTGACTCCCAATGTTTTTCTTCCCCTGATGCGGAGTTTGTTGGTTTAAAGAAGGAATTGGGATATCTTCTCTTGCATACATCCTAGCTTGGGGAAACAAATCAGTTGCTGAAGTAACTGGAGTGACTTTCTCTGGAAAGAAAACAACGCCTCTAAATTGCTTCTCAGTATCAGCAACCTTTACATTGAGAAAATAGCCAGCCTCGAAAGAACCTTCAACCACACCAGAAACAACTCGACCAATCATATTCTCATCAGTATAAGTAACAGGAGGCGGGTTCAGTTGCTGCTGTATCTGGCCTTCATCTCTGCGAGGACGGCCCCTTTTTCTCTTATTTGTAAGTAATGAACTCGAGCCTTGGTTTGGTTCTTCCATCTTCTAATAGAATATCCAAGATTTTTCCACTTCAAAATCCTTCTTCTTGATCAACAATTGTCACCTGGCAAAATAACAAAAACAGAAACAAAGTTTTTTCTTCAGTTTCATCAGTGTGCTCATAGCCAAACTTCATTATATTATCTGTAACAAGCACCTGTTGATGAATTTCCAGAAAAAAACATAAGAGATTACATTAGCCTAAGAAAAGCATCCACTTCAATTATAAGCTTAACGCTTCAATAAATCTATGCTCAAAATAGATGAGAATGCAAGCACCGCTGTAAATGACTTTTAATGCTACAAAGCAACAATTTTGTTACCCACATTAAAAGACGACAACTTTCACTTAAGGAACCAAGTTGCCATTTTTTATATTCAATCATATATATCATTCAGTAAATGCCAAAATAGTAACTGTTAGAGAAATGCACCTTCAACGTCAAGTGCTTTATAGAGTAACACAGATCTCAACAAAAACAAAAAAAGGTTTAAATTCAAACACTTCATATAACAAAATCTCATAAACAAAACAAAAAAACGAGAAAATGATCCTAAAATTTTTTCTACAAAGCAAGAAAACGACTAAAATTACAGTTTAAAGAATCAATTTTTAAGTTACCCATGATACCAAAGATTGATGCATCAAATAATTTAATGATCATATCTCATATATATATATATAAGCCATGGGAACAAATAATGGAACTAAAATCTCAACGATTACAAGATAACCTCTAAAAACAAAAACAAAAATTCTCAGAGAATCTAACAGATAGAGAATAAAGAAAGTTATAAACCCTAGATTCGAAAATGACCTAAAAAATACTTAATTCACCATAAAAACCCGAACCTTTCCGGGGGAAATCAACTGAGAAAATAAACACTCACCGGCTTAGATTACAAAATCGGAGGTTTTTTGGAGGGTAAATCAATTTCTCTGACGTTATATAGCGAGAAATGAGCACAAACGTATTCGTTAGATCCTCCGTTCTTTGATTCTTCTTTCTCCGTCGCTTCGCCTTCCTCTGTTCTTCTTCGTCTCGGCGTAAATCGTTTTTAGGTGAATGTGGAAAATAATTAATTAATTATAGTTTGAAATTAGACATTAATGGGCCTATTATGGGTTTCTTATTAAGCCCAATAAACTCTTATCCATTCAAGTCAATTATATAATGAAATTCGTTTTGAGAATGCTTGATGCCTTTTATCATCGTATTTTTCTAAACCGTATCGTTGATTTTTTTCTACTACAGCTAATGAAATAATTTCTTTGATATATAATCTTGTATTTTTCTTAAAATGTGTATATTTGTATGGGATTTTAGTTGACAAAAGAAAAACACAATACAAAGTACAAATTATGCAAATCAGAGGATTGTTTTGTCTCAATGTCTAGCTCGTACATTTTTTTATTTTCATTAATATGATATTGGTGTCACATCTTTATCTATGTTTCGTTGAAGAATTGGTGTAGATGCTGCCCGGATTACAAGAAAACTAGGGGAAAATGAGGGAAATTATATAATTTTGTCAGAGAGAATATATGCCAAAACTAATTAATGTCTTATCCACATTTCCTTTCAAACGATTCCCTTGGTCTACATTTTTTGCACATTAAATAATACAAACACATATATTTGCACTTTGATAAACCTATGTATGCTGAATTCATAAGTCACGCAAATTTGTAAAAACAAAAATATATATATATATATATATATATATATATGAGTATACAATATATATATATACATATTATTGCTTAATCGATCATTATGACAAATTGACAAGCTAGCGAATTGATTCGACCCCGACCAAAGGCATGAATTCATAAATCACGAAAATTTTAAGAACAAATATACAAATTCTACTTTACCAAAAATATATATACATATTATACAGTTGTTTAATTGAATATTCTGACAAGTTAACGAATTGATTCTAGCCCAACATAAGGCATGAATTAAGATAATGGTTTTTGTTGGCTTAATTATTAGAATCTATCAATCTTTTCAGCCAAAATTTAGATAGTTGATCGTGAGTTGACCAGTAAGCAACATAACCCTTGCACCGTTTTTCTTAAAATATTCATATTTACAAAAATAAATAAAACATTTTGGTAAGATAATTAAATTTTCAAGTACAATGATGTGATAATTAATCATGATCTAGCTAGTTCTAGTGTTTTCTTGTCGGGAATTATCGGCATAATTATAACAACACATACATTTTGTTCCTTCTCAGATTGAGATTTTTGTTGTTGGTCTGTGACTTCTGTCCAAAGATATATATCGATTAGGTGATCGCAGTCTCGAGTTCAACGTCGCCCATATTTTATCAGAGGTAATTTTGGCGACTATAGTATTCATTAATTGGCTATAAACTTCTAGATCAGTTTATATATATATATATATATATATATATATTTATAAATTAATTTTTGCTTAATCATCAAACACTATAAAATAATAAATTTTGCCGGTCATTGTTCTATACAAAAATTAATAAAATTTGATAAGATTTTTTTTTTTGAAATAACTATGTAAATACATGGTCATATTAATATTATAAAATAATAATATACATACAATATATATAATATGCTTTTTTATATTTTTAATGTGTTTTTAAATGGAATATCATTAGAATTTAATTTTATTGTATTGTTGTGTTGTTTTAAATTATCAAATTGTAGTAATATTATTTTATAAATTTGTCATCGAATAGCCAATTTCTTAAGCTTTTAATTTTTAAATATGTATCATTTTATTTTTAATTTTATAAGTTGTTATAATGGAACATATAAGACATTTATCTGAAATTTAAATTTATGTATATCATTTGCATAAAATGAAGTCATTAATAGTTTTTATTATTTGTCATCAAAAAAATATTCTAAAGTTTATAAATTGTAATCTAAACTATAGATTTATACCATCTAAACATTGATTTTATTTAAATCAAATTATCTCAACATATATTTTATAAACTTTAAGATAAAAACAAAATAATAGAATATTGAATCTAATATTTATATAAACCAGTAAATATTAGTTTATCTCTATAAATTAGTATCATTATAAATTTATAAAATGTTGGAGTCATTTTATTGTATATTTATGATTCGATTATTTTATAAACCAAAATATCCTCCTTTATCAAATGTTGTGACTATATTAATTTATTTTTTATTTTTGACAGAAAATAATATCATCGATATTCCCAATTACAAAGTCAGTATAAAGAACTTAAAAATAAATTATACTTGATAAAAAACATTATGACTGTATTTATTTATTATTCTCTTAAAAGGGGTTTATGTATTTATTTACTCTACAGTGTATGAAAAGTTATTTACTTAATGATTAGAACGACGTATGGCTACTGCTGTAGTCTTATAGATGTTACTTTTTGTCTGATATAATTTTACAAGAAAAAATGTTGGTCTGAGACACTATTAATTGGTTTATTCTGATTCTTGATGAGCTGTGATGTTTCGTGTTTTCATAACTGTACACGAATCTCTGCTTCGAATCTGATTCATTCTCTATTACTTAGTACGTAACATCGAGAGGTTTTATTTCTCCAATCACTTTTTTCTCTTCCATTTAGAAGATAACCATCTGACAATTTGGGTAGTTATTTTTTTTTTTATCTTCTAAAACTTACAAATACGAAAACAAATTATCGGAATTGAATTTGAATTATAAGAAAGCAGCAATGTTTTACAGTATAAGGATGTATTGAACAAAACATTTAAATGGATTTGAGCGAAAATAACAAATTATGTGTTATTGAAACATTAATTTTAAAATATATTTTAAAATAATGTTTTATTGAATTAATAAATTTTAACTTTACAATAAAATTGATTGTTATTGAAAATATTTTAAAAATTATATTTAAAAGTTTCGAGAAATTCTTTTTATTTTACAATATTTCATTCATTTTATGGCATTTTATAATATCCCATTTATTATTTTATTTTTTTAAATGTTCCATTCATTCAGCATAGTCAGTGTAGTATATATATATATATATCTTTATAATAAGAATCTTTTTATTAAAGTATTTTATTATCATAAATATTAAAATACGGAATAATAACATATTTAGCTTTTTAATGCATATGTGTTTAAATGAAAAGATATTGAAAAATTGTCACAAATACCATTTTTGCCGTACCATTTTTCAAAATTACCATTTTATTTTATCTTTTAAAAAATACCATTATAAGTCACAAATGCCATTATGAATCACAAAGACCGTACTAATCAATAAATTTGATTAAAATTACATAACTATTTTTTACTTGGAAATTATAGAATAAGTTTTGGCGGAAAAATATGGATATAATTTTAGTGGAAAGATACCAAATAATATTTTGACAGAAATTTATAGATTCATTTTTGGCAGGAAAATGTTTTTTTATAGAAAATTACAAATTTAAAAAATTACAGAATCGAGTTTTAGCTGGAAAATTACTTTATAAAACCATTATAAACCTCTTATAAAAAAATTAAAAAATTATAAAACATTTACAAACCCTTTATAAAATATTATAAACTCTTAAAAATCTCCTGAGATATGTAGGATTTATAAGGAAATTTATAAGGATTTATAAAGATTTATAAGAGGTTTATAAAGATTTATAATGATTTATAAGGGGTTTGTTAGGATTTATAAGAGTTTTATAAATGGATGTGTAAGAGATTAATATAGTAATTTTCTGCCAGAAACTTGAATCCATAGTTAAAAAAAATCTGTAATTTTCTCGCTAAAAAAATAATTTGCAATTTTGATGCAAAAAATTCTGCAATTTTCTCGTTAAAAACTCAATTCCATAATTTTCTGCCAAAAACAGACATAGTTTTCAACTAATAATTTTCAATAAAAATTAATTATGTAACTTTGACAAAATAATTTTAGTACTTTTGTTAAAGGCTATTCAATCCAAATAAATAACTAAAAGGGTATAAACGAAAATGATATCCTTTCAGTGGTATTTTTGAAAATAGACATCCATATAATGATATTATTGAAATTCTCCAAACATCTTATAGTATGATAAAATGAATATATTTTGGTGTTATATCTAACAGTTCCACTCGACGTGTTGTGATATGAAACAGTAGTGTTTTCGTATCATTTATTGTTGTAAGATAGTATTAAAATTTTTGTCTTCGGAAGAGATTACATTCCAGATACTGTGTCAATTTTGCTGCGAAAAAGTTTCAGCCCCGATGGGGTATTATATATTTATGAGCTTCAACCAAAAAATCTTCAATTAACCAAAAACAAAATCAAAATCAAAATAACAGCAGTGGGTGGTAAACATGCATCTTGAGATCATGCAATGTGCAACAAAATACGTATACGTGCAAAAGATATAAATATATTTCAGATCGGATGGACAAATCATTGCACTAATTAAGGAGAGTTGGAAGTTTTTCCGATCTTTTCTCATGTCCTAAATCCTAATTATAAAACTATGTATACATTGGATAATAATTAGTTAAAAACAATGATATATCATCTACCAACCAAATATTTAGCTTTCTATCTTATGATCTAACGATCTGGTATCTGTCGACACGCGTCCAATGTATGCTAAAAATACTGAACTCTCTTATTAGTTGAAGTATTGAACTACTTGTTCTTTCACATTCATTGACACCGAATGATCTCTTTAGATCACAATTCCATCGTTTATGTAATTATCTTCTTGTAATTAGTGTATTATAAGTTATAACCTAGGCACTTGAAAAACCATAGATTATCTATGTTGAATTGTCTCTTTTCAATGTTTGATCAAATCTACAAAAATTCCACGTTTCGTATATGATTTCACTATATCATGATCTCATTTAAGGTTTAGAAATCCATAAAAATAATTACTATACTGATCTTCCGCTAGATATTTTAATTGATATATGTCTACCGCAAAATGAAACGGTTGAAAATAATCTCATTTGTTAAAGCATTAAAGATAAGATAATCAAATCAACAAACCCATATACACGTAAAGAAACGCTACATATAGTTTCCATATGAACATATAGAGCATTAAAATTGACGACAGATACCGAAAACATAGCTAGATACAATCAATCTAGTATATAGACATCTCTCTCAATACATTATGACAAAATAAAAATGACCTTACATATGTTTAAGTGTTTTTGGTCCCCCAAGAAGAAGAAGATGAAATATGAAGAAGGTGAAAAAGAAATGAAGATAGAAGATAGGAACAGTGTCACGAGGAATGCTTTGGATCTTCTCGGAACATATCTTGTCTATATGTCTCCTTGTTTTTGTCTCACCAGCACGTGAGATTAGAGTTTCTTCCTCTTCGTTTACCCAATTGTATTTCTCTCGTTTTTTCTAAGCTTTATTTTTGTGTCATTCACTATTCAAGTGGCTAATCCTGACGAAGCTTCGGTGTTGTTGCCTAATTTTTCTGTATGAGTTTTGTCGGATATAATTCGGTACAGTGATAAGTGACCCTATAGGTGATGTTTAGGACATCTTGAGTTTGAATTTGTCTCCACTGTGGTGTGTGGTTTAAATTTGACGAGAAAGATATTTTTGTTGTACTCCCTTGTTTAAATAGTCTTATGTCACATTTAGTTTTTCCAAGACATTAAGATGGTATCACCTTTATAAGCACTAAGCTAATTCATGGAAATATGGGTTTACCAAAACAATAGCTATCTAAAAAAAAATTCCGTTAACTTTCATAAGCATTTGATGATAAAAATGTATAACTAAAATTTTAAGTGAATGATTTCTCATTTGTAACTATGAAATAAGCATTTTTCAAATAACTATAAAAATTGGCCAAAATTTGTTCCACTGAAATGAATTAGTTACAACAAATGTGCTAACATTTATCTATATAGTTCTTAAACCAATTAATTGGTGGATTTCAGCTAATACAAAGTGTAACCACTGTTGTACAAATATATGTATAAAATGAAAAAAAAAAGATCAAATGTCCCGTTGGTTGTCGCTAGTCGTTTAAAACCTTGATAGAATATGATTGTAATTAACTTTATACGACAATCATTTTAAATCACACTTTGAGTTTTACATATAACTAATATATATACTTGTTGACAAGATAAAAAATCATATAATTCATACTTGGTATTTTTCTCTAAACCTAAAAGTAAAATAAAATACACATACTTGCATTTAAATTTGTAACTCTTTAGTCTTTACCATCCCTCCATGGGTCCTAAAATCTTTTGACTTTTTAGTGTGTGTGCAAACTAACTTTTATTGAAATTAATTTGGGATTTACAACACAAGCCGAGATCTCTTTGCCGAAGAAGCCAATGTTACCAATGGACTATCTCTCTCTCGCTATGAGATTGTACCCCAAATCTTCTTGGACCAATAAATTTGCAGAAGATGAAAGGAAGAAAAATGATGCCTAGGGAAATCTTTTGCCTGTCTTTTTGGGTGAATATGTCCTTTGCAACAATAATATCAAACATTAAAATATCTTTATTTGAAAATATTCATTTTAGTTTGGAATCTATCTTGTCTCTAATGTTATAGGGTCTATTAATATATAATCCCTTTATATGTGGATGTGCAAATCTTCTGCTACAAAGTTGCTGCAAAAATATGGGCAATTTTATTTTTATAAAAGTGAATTACTTTAAATAGGTCCTTAGTCTATGGAGTATACAATATTCGAACTTAATTCACTTTTCTTATACGCTTAAATGAAAACCATAGGTTTGTCCCCTTCCGGATTATAGACTACATTTATGCAGCTTTAACTGTAATGCGATAGAGCTGTCAGAAGGAAAACAAATGGAATGCGATAGATATATAGATAATATATGATCTTCTTATAATAATGATAATCCAATGCTAATGGAATGCGATAGATATATAGCAATATATAATCCTATTATAAAATTAAAAATCCGATGCGATTGATGCACTGAATCAACAAATGAAAATCCAATTTCACATGTAGTATTTTATGTATATGAATATAATCACCATGGATGTTTTGGCCGGGGAACAAAATAACATTATGGAATGGTGATTATATTATTAGAAGATTAATAGATAATATATAAATATACTAACTACGCAAATGATAAATGACATATGCCTCTTACGTACGGTGATAAATGTGTAAACAAAAAATAATAATACATGTCTCTTAATTTATGGTTTCTAATTTTCGTAGACTAACCTTAATTAGATATAAGCGCCAAGTGTCTTTCATTTTTGGAATGGACCAGTGGTAATTGATGATTTCTAAAAATAAAATATAATAAAATAGACTCTTTTGTTTTGGTTTTTCATCATCGTATTTATTCTGATTTAGATTTTTCAAAGATTCTCACTTTATGATAGCAAATTTTTTATATGTATGTATATATTAACATGTGATAGATTGTAGATTGTCCGGTGTTTTAACTAATCCCACAGAAAATGCTAAAGCTTCATATAATTGACGAGCACAATCATACAAAACGAAAGAATATGTAGATTACGAAATCCACCTACTTATAATATCCTGTACCAAATATGCTATAAAATATGAATGTATATATATTTACATATACATATCTGGTGAAACAAAATAAAAAAATCGTTTTGTTAAAAGTTTAAATAAATCCCAAAACTGGCCCAATCACAACCTCTGTAAGGACCAAAAATACAGCACTTTTTACTACGCGAATGTGTTCTATACTGAAGTCAAAAAAAAAATGTGTTCTCTACGATTTTTTGTTTGTTTGGAGTATAGTCAAACTTATATGCTCATGAAAAAGTATTCTCTATGATTCCTCTTAATATATATAATCGGCTTTTATGTAAATTAAACTTCAATAAGGATCAAACTGAAGAAACAATATAAGGGACAGAATTTTCGAGATTGGTCATGGTTTTGGCTTACACAGCTGTACAATTGCTAATATTTTAGTTTGAAATTGCTCAAGATATTGGTGTTTGTGTTTCTGTGCACGTGATTTTTCTCATGTTTGTGTAAATAATTAAATTTAGATATAACCATATTATTTTGTAGTTCTAGTTGATTTATTGAGCATATATGCGAAAAAGAAAAGAAAAATTGGACACAGGCACGACACATAAACACAAAAGCAATAAGATATTGCTCTTTATATGTTACAATAAGTTTTCATCCACATTTTCTTGTTGCATTTGCAATACATATTTTTAAAAAGAATTTTTGTTTTTACGGATTTTCAAAGTGTTTGTAACAGTCAATCAACTCTTAAACTGAAATTTTCTTAGCATGCCTACCATTACACATTTTTCTCAAATAAATATGCTTATATATACACGTTATTGGAATCACATACTGACATAAGTTATTTGAAGCAACAAATTATTGTGGTGTCCAAAACCAAACGGTTCAATCGATAATGAATTCTGACCCTACGCCTTTTCAGAAGTCACGAAATCACCACTAATTTTTTTTTTTGTGTGTGTGTGTGTGTTTTTTTTATAAAGGGATTTTGAGTTTTTTTCTTCTATTTTTCATTATCTTATTTTATTTGTTACGTAACTTGTTGTGTGTGTTTGTGTTATATTACTTGTTAGAATATCATACAAGTGTTGTGGTAAATTTATTTTTCGCGGTAGAATTTTATTCAAAATCTAAACTAATTATATCCAGAACATCCATATGTATATATTTGCAGATACTATAATTATAAAACAAAAGATTCCTCTAGCAAATATAAGTTTAGAAATTTTCTTGGAACATACATTGACCTTAACCTTTAAAAGTAGCATATATGAACTATCTTCACTTGGTTATGAAATAAAATATATTGGTATAGTTTGATCAACAAAAATAATATTGATATAGTTTGGATATTATTGAATTTTTGTTTATATAGAATTTCCTCTTATTCCTTCGTTTAGCTCGATTTAATTATTTGTGTTACAATTATGATAAGAAAAGAGTTCAATCATGCATGATGACATCCCCGTATGATCTCTAAGACAAGAAAAGACAAAATTTGCGCAAAAAGTAATAATATTCAAACACAACTGGACCAGGAAAAGTAAACATGGGTAGGCACTTACAGTTAAAAAAGGAACTATTTAACCCACACTGCAATATAGATATATGGAGAAAAATAGCCAAGAAAATCTGAAAAAATATTTTCTTGATTCTGCTTGCAGCATATCTGAAAATATATGTGCCCACTCATGTAAAAAAAAAAAATAGAAAAAGGAGAAAAAACATTCTTGATCCACATCAGATGACACATTCACATGGATCATTCACATCAATCTCTTTAATTCAAGAGAGAGAAATAACAAAAAGACACATCACAAGTTGCTCTATCTCTCCCACTCCATGTGTAACGTGTTAATGCAATTTGCTTCTTCATCTCTACTCCTACCAGCTCCTCTTTCATGGACTATTTTCATTTCTCTGTTCAAAATTAACAAAAACGAATTAAGATATAATCTAAATATATATATATATATATATATATATATTTAATTAAACAACAAAAAATGTTAAATATGTCTATTACATACCAAATGATTTCTTGCAATGAAGAACAGCTTCGTAAATTGAGCTCTCAGAGTCACAAGATCTTCTCCAATAATAATCATCTGCAACACTTATTCTTGGCGATGTCGACGTTTCATCTGAATAAACTCGGCTCCGTGAGGACGTCGTTACACGGATCCTCGAATCCATACCGATACTTCCGTTTGTTCCAACGGATCTATATCTCTTTAATCTTCTACACAATGGCGTCAAGAAATCAAGATACTTCAACAAAACCCATTTCGACACTCTCCTTAGTTTTCTACAAGAAGAAGAAGGAGACGACATGCTCTTAACGCCACGTGTCTCAATCTTCCCTGTCGTCGTTTTATCCAATGGCGTAGATTCTTCCTCTTCGTTTTTAGCTGCTGACGTGGCTTTTGATCGATAAGGCACGACGTACCCGTCACGGAAAAGCTCATCGGCGTGAACTAAAGAGTGATCTTCGTCGGAGAAAGAGACGAAGTTATCGAACTTGAAGCTACTTTCGTGGGATGTTTTGATGAAGAATCTTCTAGAAGGAGGTAATCTTGGATCCATCTCGATGAAGGAAGAAGAAGAAGAATAATCTTCATAGGTTTGATGATGATCATCAATGGAAGCTTCTAAAGAAGGAAAGTTTACTAACCAACTGTAAGAGAAGCTATCTATGGGAACTAATGGCATTGAAGCTTCTTGTTGATCTTGTTCTTCCATCACAGACTTTTTTTGTTTATTTTTGGTTTGGGATATGTTTTTGACTGTGTTAAGAGAAATTTGTTTGAGACAAAACAATGTTTGAATTGGGAACATATGTTTCAGTGTATATATATAGAGAGGGACATACACACATAATTTTATTTTAATTTTATAACGGTAATATATAAATATTTATGTGGTTAGTTTGGTAAGAAACAATAGGTATTAATAATTGGAAAGGAAAAAATAAAACAAAAGAAACATAAGAGTTTGTGAGCCCATACTCACCTCTCATTATGTGCTGTTGCCTTCACTTCTTTCCCCCTTTTTTGTTATTATTTTAGTTCTCTTTTTCTTGTATAAGTCTATTTTAATTATATATTCCCGGTGGCATCATATTTATATATTAATTAGGAAGATCAAGACTTGACGCCAAGAAGAAAATTAAGAAGATCAAGACACCAGTCAAAAGACGATAAAAATGACATTAATTATCTCCTCTTATAAACCATGACTCTTTTAATTTGTTTGAAATTATCCATAAATAGTTACAAAAACAAAACTTGTTTCATGTTTAACATTTAACTCTTTTGGAAGACAAAACAAAATATTACTACTATACAAACAAACATAAACAGGAACACATAAAACAAATAGTTATATTACGTTTTAATATGAAATTTTCAGAGCATTATTATACGAATGAGAAGGACCACGAGTTTCAAATGGTAGAAAAGAAAACTAAAAAAGAAGTCATTTTCATAAATAAGAAAAAGTTAAAAAATAGAGAAATGGGAGAGGGGAGGAGAAAGAAAAGGGGGAGAGACAGAGGTCCCGGGAAATGTCGGGGTACGAGACGAATGTTGTCGAAAGTTTAGGGGACAAAAGCCGAAAACAGAAAGTGACGTGGAGACTCATCAAAGTCTTATCTCTGGGCCATTTTGCATGATCTTATTATTATGGTTACGTTTGAGAGACTCGAAATCAGGTTTTAATTAATTAGTATTATTTTGAAGATGTGCATTTAATGATATGAATCTCTCAAATCTCAAAGAGAATGTTTGTTGTTGGTCGTCTTTTCATAACACAAGGTATACTATTTAATGAACTTTGAGACATAAATATCTTCTACTTTTAGAGTGGCATATTAATTATGAAGTTTGTAACAAGTTTTGATCGTTGATTGACTTGTTACATGTTTGCAAGTTCTAAATCCAATTACACGCACCTAAGTTTTTTTTTTTAAATTAAAGGATTTCTATTTAAATGCATGAGAAAGAAAATATTACCCGCACCGAATTAAGTTTAAATACGGAAATTTCTTTATATGGAAATATCTTGTGGTTGATTTTTTTATACAAAATGAAAAGAAAAGACAGAAAACAAATTGATTGTCTTATATATCTATCGACAAATTTTATAAATTTTCCAAGAGACTAACAGACAAAACTAGCATGTGAAAACGTATAAAACATATAACCGCTGCATTATATATTGTAGAAGTATGTTATACTCTTTGAGACTTTCTTATTCAAGGAGTAATTTTTGACTGAGATCTCTATACGTATTTATATTGCCAAACTCCATAATCGTAACCATCAAGGCATCGACCTTGACTTTTATACCAAGAAAAAACATTGCTGATTTTACAAAAAAAAAAAAAAAAAAAACATTGCGGAGAATTTTATTGTATGACCAGGAGGATAGACCAGAGGTGATTATGCGATAAAAAAATCATGTCGAGTAATGTATGGGAGATTTCAAGTAAAGAAATTAATTATTTCACTATTTTAATGATAAAATTTACATTCGCATAAATTTTCATATTACTGCCAAAGTAACTTCATACTTAAAACTAGAATGTATGTCGTTATATAAAATAACCCTGATAAATTGAAAATTATGTAATTGTTCTATTTAAATGACGATATTTATAAACATTAATCGATTAAATGTCTACATATATTCATGTTGCAAACAGATCCGAAAAGTATATTTTAATAAATTTACAATCAAATATAGACATACGAAAATCCAATGCTATGAGCCTATCTACCTATGGACCAAGTTTGAATTAAAATAGAGAGTGAAAGTGAAATAAGGAGAGACCGAAAACTCGTTAGGCGCTAGTCGGGCGGTGAGAGTGGATCTAGCGCCTAAAAAATTAATCGGGGAGTAAACGGAGATTAATCAGAGATTAGTTTTAGGTTATTTTAATATTTTTAAAATATATTTATTCATTATATTAAACTTTTAAATAATATTGTTTTTAAAATTATAGTAAATACATAAAAATTTAGTATTAATAATTTATTTTATGATTTTTATTTATAATTTTAATATAATTTATTATAAAACATCACAAACTCTCAATATAAATGTCTGAATAACAAAACAATTTTTTTTTATACTTGAAAATTTAAAAATAATTAGATTATAGATGATTATGCGGAAAATAATCGGATTATACGAGGATTAATCGGATTAGGTGGGAAGTAATCGGTTGACTGAGTTTTTCGAGGGATTAGTCATTAATCGAGGCGGCGAGGGTGGGTTTAGCGACTAGGCGGAGTGTAATCGGAGCTAGGCGGAGATTTTTAGAATATGGTTTAAAACTAGAATGTATGTCGTTATATAAAATAACCCTGGTAAATTGAAAATTATGTAATTGTTCTATTTAAATGACGATATTTATAAACATTAATCGATTAAATGTCTACATATATTCATGTTGCAAACAGATCCGAAAAGTATATTTTAATAAATTTACAATCAAATATAGACATATTCGGCCTATCTGCGTATGGACCAAGTTTGAATTAAAATAGAGAGTGAAAGTGAAAAAAAAGGAGAGACTTAAGTTAGAATCATTACAGTCAAAGATGGAATATTTAGTCTTTTTTTGTAGGATAAATGATTTAGATTGCAATAAAGACTTGCATTTGTATGTAGTAAATTTAATCTTTATCTTTTTATTCACACGCCATATGAAAAAAACACACCAATAAAAGCACTTAATATACAGCTTTTTATAATTATGAGCAGAAAACAAAAACAGCTTTCTAAAAAATCAACCAAAAAGGTGGTTATTAGCTTGACCAGAATCAAATACTATGAATATACGCGTTGCATATTCGACTTCGTTTAGTGTTATTGTCACTGAACATTGGACCGTAAGTATATATTTCTAACAAACCTATTTACACACATTATTATTTTCTAGAATATCGCGATGAGAGACTCTAACCGAATTAACGTTTGATACGCTTCTACACAATTTAAACCCACACAACAAAAAAATATTCAAGAAATACGAACACGAAATCGAGAAACCCTGGGTAAGAAAATTGCGAATCAGTTAAGAAAATTCAAAACATGTGTAAGAAGAAGTCAAACAAAATTGAACCTATAATTTTTTTTCGCAAGGAATCACAGTGTTGTCTTTTAAAAAAAAAAAGGGAATCACGGTGCTTTGGATGTTCTGTCTTAACTTATAAATTAGATATTTAGAAAGGTTGAAGTTTCCGAATTAATATTTACTGTGGGATGATACTATTCTTGGAACAAATGAAATGTTAGAGCAACCACATCCACGACCACAAAACAAAAAGCAAACACTACAATTCACTGTAAATTTTAATTATATCTTAAGATACTGATTATATATACCCAGCTATCCATTGGAGGTGATTTTATACTCTGGCGTCTGGAGCTAGTGTTATAGTCTCTGCAATCTTGTTGGATCTGTCCTCAAGATCTGACGAAAAGTTGTTTTGATTATAGTCTCCGTATCTACGTAATGAGAATTGATCGTGAGGAAACTAAAATATTGGTTGGATTTAATAGTCCTGATTATTATTTTTTGTTTAGTCTTTATTCTATAATTTGTTTAGTTACTAAAACTGAAAATTTTTGGATTAAAACCTTTGATTAAATTCTTTAAAAGAATCGGTTTAACGGTATAAAATGATTAATGAGAACATGAATTCCAAGTTAAGTGTGTTCACTTATTATCTATACTTTTTAATCAACCAATCAGAATTTGACATCTAATCTTATATAAAATAGTATTACTTTTAAAAAACAATTAAATTAAATCACAAAAACTCAAAATTAAATTAATGGTTGGACAATTAATTGTATTTTTACTTTTATATCTTTATTTTTATTAGTTTTTAATAATATATTTCTTGCAATAAATAAATAAATAAATTAAGAAAAATAAAACAAAAATTTAAAATATATCCTAAAAATGCAATTAAGTAGCCATAATATAAAAATTATATCTTAAGAGATACAATAAAAACAATAAAATTATATCTTAAGGAATTATAGCCAAAATACAATTCACCGAACTCAAATAAAATAATAAAATGAATTGTAAAAATATATAAAAATATATATTTTAAAGGATACAACTCAATGGAAACAAACTTGCTGAAATATAAAAATATTTTTAATAGATATAAATCAGGGAATCCACATCAAAACAAATGACCAAAACATAAAATGGTTTAGACTATGTTGTAAATGTTCAAATATTATTATAATTAATTTCTTATTTTTTGTTTACTTTATAGAAGATAATATTAAAATAAAAATAAAACTAATAAAAGTAATAGATATACATAAAAATACAATTAATGACACCACCATTAATTTAATTTTGAGTTTTAATGATTTAATTTAATTATTTTATTTAAATAATAATAATTATTTTATTTTATTTGATAAAATTAGATAAGAGATTCAGATTGGTTAACTAAAATATGTGAATAAGAGAGTTTTCCAGAATTGTTTCTAATTTTACCTATTGAAAAAAAAATTACCTATTGAAAGTATGTGATTTTGACCCATAACAACCCTAAACTCTCAACATAGCTTCCTTAGTTCGTCTGCATTTCTTTGTTTCTTGATCCAAGCCATCTCTCTTGTCCTCCAAACTTCGTACTCCTCAGCTTCATTGATGTCATCATCCGTTTTAACATCTTCAATACTTGCTTCTTCAAATAACATCTTCTTCCAAATCTCTTCATCTTTCCTAACTTCTTCAACAACTATTTGCTTTGTCTCTATTTTTCTTAGCTCAAGTTTCCTCTTGGCTACTTCCTCAAGAGCTTTTTCTTTAGCCTCAACCTTCTTACGGTCTGCTACTGTTTCTCTCTTAGCTTTTAGTACAAAATAAGGCTTGATCATTGTAATAACGTGTAACTCGTCTTCTTCTGAATCAGTCTCATACTCATATTCTTTATCTTCTAGCTCTTCTATTTCTTCTTCTATAGCTTCCTCGTGCGGTATTTTAAGATTCTTTTCTCGAACTCTTTTTCTTTGTTCTTCATCTTGTTCCTCGTCTCTACTTTCTTGATTCCTTAATTCTTCTTCTTGATCTGTATATATAATCTCAGCCTGTCTTATTCGTCGATGATCAGCTCTAACTTCTTCACGGTTTTCGTTTCTGGCCTGAGCTAAACGTCGCAGCCTTGGATCATCTGTCCAATCCAAAACAACAACCTTGTGGAACAAAACATCTTCTTCTTTATCTTCCTTGGCCCACACGGGAGCTTTTCCAGGCCAATATCTTTTCACTTTGGTTGTCCAGTCTTACCTCGTAGCTTTTCCCCTAGAGCAATTATGTTATCACTCACTCCTGCCGTCACTGACATTTTTTTACGAGAGAGGAATATAGATTTGACGAAACTGTGTGAAAGAAAACCCTAGAAATCGTGGCGTGACAGAGGAGACGAAAGCGATCTATAAACTAGGATTGAGTTGAATAGTTTTGTTTCTGGTTTCTTTGAGGCCCTTCTTTTCTTTAATAGGATACAGAAAGAATACAGTGTCTTAACACAGAGCAACAAACGAGCAACTAAAATGAGACAATCCAAGATATGAATCTTTGGACTGTATGCCTTTGAAACCAATGAACAAAACTTTTTAAAAATGAACTCAGAAGTCAAATTAGTTCATGGACTTATGAAGAAGAAACTTGGTCACACAACCGTTTGTTTTCACCTAAAAGTTAATTATAAGAGTTGAAGAGTCCAAAGAAAATAGAGGAATCTCTAAACAGTCAAGAGCTTTACTAAATCTTAATTAAGAGTATAGAACTGATTTGTGGGTAAGAAAAAGTCAAAACATGAGCAAGAAGAAGTCAACCAAATATAGTCACAATCTATTTCCCAACACATTACAGTGGCTGCTATGTTCTTTTCTATTTTTCTATACATTAGATTGAACAGTCCTGTAATAATCTTCAGTCATCCTCATCAAGTACCATCTTCAATTTTCTTCTACTAAGCGGGCTTTGAGTGAGGGAGGCACCACCAGCTGCAGAATCATTACCTGAATCTGCCAACTCATCATCCTCCAGTTCATGATCTGATACAAGATTTGGGTCTTCTTCTGGAGATGAAGTAGAAGGAGCATTGTTGCTGATGTGAGCATCTGTTTCGGACTCTCTACTTTGCCCAGTGATGTAGTCATGATCATTGTCTTCTTCTTCACTAGTGGCTGGCACATGTGGACTAGTTTCATTCCTAATTACAAAAAGATTGACTTTTATGAGACTTACTCAGCGAGGAGACAAAATGAATGAAGAGTGTTACCTTTCTGTGTTGTCTTCAGAACCTCCTGGAGTAATCGCATCGCTTGATTTCGGGTGCTTCTCGCTATTCTGAGTTTTTCTGCTCTTCCTAAAAAGTTCTCAAGTATCAGTTTGCATCGACACCAAGTTTGATTTTTGTGGGAGTTATTAGAACATTTGGTTACCTTTTCTTGAATGCTAGTAATGTTTCGTCATCGGATTCATCTGCTGAAGAATCATCATGGTCATCATTCAGCATCATGCCAGCTTTAGACTTCTTACCACGAGGGAGAAAGAGACCAAGTTGCTTTAGTTTACGCGAAACTTGGGCAGTAGTATATGTATTTTCGGAGCCCAATTCATTCGCAATCAAATAACTACAGCGCTTTTGGTCCTTGAACCTGCACATAGACAACAGTAGCAAAACAAGGAGTCGATAAAATTGTTGCACAGAAGAGTATCTGCAGAGGAGACAAAAATTGACACTCACTTCTTGTGTAATTCCTTAATGAGTGTTTCTTGTTCTTTGCTAAAGGAACTCACTCTCTTTCTGGTGTTTCTGTTTCAAAGGCAGTAGAAGGAGAATCATCAAAATCCAAAACTAAATGTGTTATGTAAATTTCGTAAACTCAAAGATACTCACGAAGGTTGCGCAATTGATGTTCCATCCAGGTTATCTGGATCATTATTTCCTTTCTTGACTTCACTTGCTTCGATAGAGATATCACCACGCCGGAGCCTTTTCCTTGTTTCTAGACCTAGTTGTTTAAGCTTGTTGGTTACTTGTGCAGCAGAAATTCCACCATCAGGATCCAAATTTTCGGCAATAAGCAGGCTGCAATTTTTTTCATCTTTGTACCTGCAACAAATTAATTACAAGAAACCAATTAAACCAAACTGTAGCATACCATGGCTTACCACGGCTCGTATTACGAATATACGAATGATTAGTGTTATTTCCTTTGACGACTATTCCGTGCATCAAACAAAACATACCTGTCGTATAGGTCTTTAATTTTTATCTCCATATCACCATCAAGAACAAGTCTTCGCTTTCTTTTAGATGGCCCTGCAGATTTATCTTCCACCATGTGGTCATCATTACTGCAGGACACAAAAATCTCATGCGTAAGCAAATAAAAACGAAAAGATCTCCAGATAACAAGAAACACAAGGTATAACACACAAATATTATAAAGGGAAGTTTCCCTTCTACCAAATGTAGCCCTTTCTTACTTTTGAAATCCTTGATTATAAGAAATAACGACATCAGCTTCATCATCACCCAAAGAATCTGCTATGCTTCTACGAGTCCACCCTTTGTCTGATGGTGTAACATTGTCCTCAGTTACCGAGACTTGATTTCCCATTTGTTTTCTTAGATGGCCAAGCTCATGTAACATATACTCAGCATTTATGTAATGACATTCTTTGCGACTCTTCGTAAAGAGAATTTCTACAAAAAGAAGAGGCTGTGACTTCATTTTCTTCAACATATTTCTAACAAGATCTGTCAAGAAGGCAACTATGCTTTCATAGACTTTGCAGGGGCGAGCTTTCTGCTCATCAAGGATCTTATGGAATGTTATTAGCAGTGACAGCTGAAAAAATATTAACCCAATTACGTAGTAAGGAAGATGCAAAATAAAAATAAAAAACGTAACAATCGAGAAGATCATTGAAAACACTAACCTGATACAACATGGGAGAGAGCTCCAAGTCTTCTGTAATCCTCCTTAAAATACTTATTATGTGGTGGTTCGTCTGTTTTGGGTTGCTTTTGTAAAACTTAAGCAACCAGCATAGGTTATGAATGATGCTGTTGCTTGCGAAAGCAGAAATAAATGTGGAAACCTTAAAATCAACTTCATCTGTCGCACAATGCCCTTCGCCATCAGAAGAATCGTCACTGCCGAAGGAAAGATCATCAACCACATGATTTGACTTAGAGCTCTGTGTTTCTTGAGTTTCATCAGCTTCAATTCCTAGGTTGGATGCCCCTGGATTATTGAGAGGTACATCTGTTGGTTCATCTTCAGTTGAATTAACCAGCGGTATGCTTTTTTCAGTGCTAGCTTCGTTTGAAGGATCTGGATGATTTTCAGACAGTTCATGCACTGTGGTCTTCTTCTCCTTATTTCCCATAGATTTTTTCTTTCTTGTCTTCCTTGATTTTTTTGAAACCTGGGACATAAAATGGATATTTGGTTGACACATTGCACTAATAATAAGCCCATGTTAATAAGCTATGTATATCATATAATCAGAGTTTCATATCCAAGCAGTTACATACCCTCAAAGTTCCACGCCCTTGAAGGTTTTCCATAAGCCCTACTATTGTATGGATGCTTTCCACCAGATCTCCTAGCTCACTGGAAAGAACAGGGAAAAATTAATCACAAGCAAGTTAAATTTAAACTTAAATATTTGTCAGGCACAGTCATACAAGAAAAAAAAATACTAGAGTGAGCTTTTTAATTAAACATTTGACAAGTCAAACAAGAACACAGGCCTCTTGCCACAATGACTATATATGTTCCACGATTCACTTGTTGCAAGATACTGCATACCATAAAGATTCTGGAATAAGAAGAGACAGAAGCAGAGGCCAACCTTTTAGGTTGCTTGTGCGTGTCAAAACTCCTCACCAGATTCAGTATGAACTGACACATCCCTTGATCCGTTTGGTCATAGAACAACTTATAAAGCAAGATGCGGACAGTAAAAGCTTCTCTAGAGTCTTCAGGTAGCAATCTAATTACCAAATCTAACAAGCAAAGCTGCATTGAAAAAACCACACCATTAGTATCGCTATCAATTGCCGAATAAAATGAAGGAA
The DNA here is from genome assembly GCA_963854855.1 of Nasturtium officinale. Taxonomy (NCBI): domain Eukaryota; kingdom Viridiplantae; phylum Streptophyta; class Magnoliopsida; order Brassicales; family Brassicaceae; genus Nasturtium; species Nasturtium officinale. Next base: position 11,806,674 of record OY978505.1, read on the forward strand.
ATGAAAGTAATTTTTCATCTCTCCTTTTGATAAACCGCTGATACATAAATATATACCAGGAAAAAAGGACCTACAGAAACCAATTTAGAAAAATAAATAGGCATCAAGAGATTAAAACGTGCATATTGCATACCATGGTTTTCATAAGAGAGCCTGCGGCAGATAGAAACTTAAAATCTTTAGTTTCTTTCAGACCATCAAATGCGCAGCGCCATTTTGAAATGACAAGCATAAACATTCTGTCATTGATTGTTGCTGCAATTGGCGCACAAATGTCACTCTTAGAAAAGTTTACTCCAGCATTCTGATTGGGAGAGAGTCCAGAAGTTTCTTCAGTTCCTGTTGCTGGCTGTATAAGGAAAAAAAGCCAGCCAACTTTAAAATATCGGAGATTCAGCCTTGTAGAAACAAAGGAAAACTAAATGCATAGCAACTTAGAAAAAATGAAAGGGAGACAAAACCGGAGCAGCTCAATCACTCACACTAGAAGCAAACGACTTGTGAAACTGAAAAGAGGTGATAGACTGAGCAACTTGGAAGAAAGTAACAATGTCGCTATTTTGAATGGACTGATGCTCCTTTTCAATATCTTCACATACTGACTGCATCAGAACTAAGAGATATGGTACACTGGCATCAGCATTAGGGTACTTAAAACCAGGTATAACCAAAAGTGGCTGTTCTATTGTGTTACGTACCATTATAACCTCCTGACATAAACTGAATGATGAAATCATGCAGCAACTTCAAAACATTGTCATTTGTCACGGACATTGGTCCATGTTCCCAGACAATCTTTTCTGATGCTCCACGACCTTGGTGAGGCTTTAGCATTGTGCTCTCTGTAGTAGAAGTTATTCCCTTTAATACAGCTTTAGAGCCATCCTATCAAAAACCTCGTTCAAATCACAAACTTTTTACACAACATAAACTTTTCAGAATCATTGCAAGAAACAATACCATGGTAACCCGGGTGAATGTCCCACAAAATTGCGAATGACGCTGATTCATATTGTTGAGTCTAGCAAGCTTTCTTTTGGCTTCTTCCTCCTTCATTAATGTCTTCAAACTGTCTATAGAAGCTTTTTTTCCTTGTTCCAACTGCCAAAACAAAAATTTGATGATCGAGATCAGCATCAATACTGAAAAAAAGAAGTATGTTTCAATCTCAGAAATCGTATTGTATCAGTTTAAACAAACCTTCTCAGGAGCTTTAGCAACGTGCTCCATGTCTTGACCCAAAAGAATATAATGATAAATTTCAAGGAGAAGTAAGTTATCATGTCTCAACAAACTATTATAACCTTCAATAGTCTGAGTTATCACAAGCAATATGTCCATAACATTTTCACGAGACATAAGTTCAAGAAACTGATCCCTTAGTGACAAAAAGTAACAAGTTGATTCTCCAGCCTTTTGAAGTGGAGAAATATCATGAATAGCCAATAAATTTCTGAATAAAGTGAGCACGAGCTGAACCAATTTCCAATCTTCCTCATTGAACACATCTCTGCAAACCAAAAAGAATCACAATGAATAAGAAACTGAATTGAATTTCCAATCACATAAATTTGAAGTTAAAAGACTTACGATTCTAAGTTCTCGAGTGGAGATTCAAGCAAAGATACAATCACTCCAACAATGTTACTAAAAGTAATTGCAGATTTCAAACCCCATAAATACTCAATCTGCTGAGGAATATCATCTGAAGAAGACTCTATAGGCATTGTGAGAAACACCAACACTTTAACTGAAAACAAACCAAATCACAAAATCAACACACACAGACACAAAAATAAATAAATTGAAATGATAAAGAAGAAAGAAAAGAATAATACCTGAATTTAAAACTAAGAAATGTTCATCTTGGTAATGTTCAATGATAGGAATTAAATCCTTTGAGACTATATTCCAAGCACAGACTTGTTTGAAAACTTCTCTGCTTTCAGGATCATCACGTCTCAGAAATCTCAATAAATCTTTTAGATTATCGAGACAGTAATCACTTTTGAAATACCCAATTCTTTTTCCATCGTCGTCTTCCTCGGGAACACCGAGATCGCTGCAGATTACTGATAATCCTCCCAAATCCATCTTTTTCTTCGTTGAGATCTTCTCCTCCACATCCATCTTCTTCCGTAGATTACAATAGAGAACGATAAACTTCGAATCGGAAGAGATTACGAAAAACACTTCAGCTTCTGTATCACTCTAATCTCAGTGATTAATTCAGATTAGGGCTCTTGTGGCGCGTATAGTTTCAGACATTTTCCCGCCATTTCGCTATAGTCAAAATGGAAAACACCGAGATTTGGCCCATGTTTTTAATGGGCTTAAAGTAGAGTTTAAATGTTATCGTTTTGGATTCGTATGTGTAAACCAGCGTAATATTAGTCTTCATCCGTATTCCGTACAAAAGAGCAAGGTTAGTTAATGGGCTTTTCAGTGGGCCGACAAAGAAAATAATACGCTGTCGTTTTAAGTCGCATGTGTCTTCTTTTTGTTTTGTCTAAAAATTAAATTAAAACTTCAACTACTTATGATTTGTCACGTTTCATTACGAACTAAGCTATTCTTTTCTTCCTCTTCTTCTTCGTCTTCGTAAGCTCCGCCGAAAAAAAACAAATCTTCGCTACTCTCTCTCGACCTCTATCTCATTACTCTGCGATTTCGTTGATCCTTCTCTTCGGGTACGGATATGGCTCAGGTTGTTGCTACAAGGTCGATTCAAGGCTCGTTGTTATGTCCTAACGGTGGATCTGTGTCTATAAGATCCGAGAAGGTTTTGAAGCCAGCGAGTTTTGCTGTGAAAGTTCTAGGAAACGAAGTGAAGAGGAATGGAAAAGTCTCTTTAAGAAGCAGAAGAGTGGTTGATACAACTGTGAGATCCGCTCGTGTTGAGACTGAAGTTATTCCAGTTTCTCCTGAGGATTTGCCTAATGTATGTGTGAGCTTATGTTTTATATTAAGTATCAGTTTTGAATGGGGCTGCATTTTTTCTGAAATATGAGTTTAGTAGTAGTTGAGAAAGCATTTCAATTTGATTTTTATCAGAAACTATCCATTTCTATTTGATGTTTAACGAGGCAGCTTAAATTCTATGGTTTAGGCCTTAAGGGTTTAGTGAGAAAGTTTTGATGCGCTTAATCTGTAAAGTTGATATTTTTATTAGTAACATTTCTTATGTGCATTGATATATTATGAGCTGATTGCAGTTTCTGGTAAATTGATCATATGTAGACACTGAGGTTTCGGTGTGGCTAAAGTTCTAATTTTGTTCACTTGGTTGTGTTTTGTGTTATGTTTCATGAGTAGTTCCACACTAATTTATTTTATTTACCTTTTGTTTTTGTCTTCAATGTTGATTAGAGAGAAGAGCAACTTGAGCGGTTATTGGAAATGCAGCAGTTTGGTGATACATCTGTAGGTGTGTGGTCGAAGCCGACTGTGAGGAGGAAGACGAAGATTGTTTGCACTGTTGGTCCTTCTACCAACACAAGAGAAATGATATGGAAATTGGCTGAAGCTGGGATGAATGTTGCTCGGATGAACATGTCTCACGGTGATCATGCTTCACATAAGAAGGTTATTGATTTGGTTAAAGAATACAATGCACAATCCAAGGACAACACCATTGCTATTATGCTTGACACAAAGGTTTGTTTTTGATTCCATTTATTCAGAGCTTTTTTACTCTCTTACTTCCCTATATCTGTTTTGATGATATATTTCATTGTTTATAGGGTCCAGAAGTTAGGAGTGGAGATTTACCCCAACCAATAATGTTAGATCCAGGTCAAGAGTTTACTTTTACAATTGAGAGAGGAGTCAGCACACCAAGTTGTGTCAGTGTTAACTATGATGATTTTGTCAATGATGTGGAAGCGGGTGACATGCTCCTTGTTGATGGTATGAAGATATTAATACTTGGTTTAAAAGGATTTTCCTTTGACATGCTTATGTAAAAGATCCCATTGATGAAAAATGTTCTTGCTTTAGTCGTCTCTAATATATTGATGGCTTTGTTCCTATGTTTTAGGTGGTATGATGTCCTTTATGGTGAAGTCTAAGACTAAAGACTCTGTCAAATGTGAGGTCGTTGATGGTGGAGAACTTAAGTCAAGGAGACACTTGAATGTCCGAGGAAAAAGTGCAACATTACCTTCAATCACTGGTTTGACTTTACGTTTCCCTCTTATTTCCCTTCTTGTTGTTGTTTTGGGAGAATTGTTATAGATTTTAGATCAAATTGATCTTTCTTTGATCCTCATTTGTTGTTATTCTTATCTTTTTGCAGAGAAGGATTGGGAGGATATTAAGTTTGGAGTGGAGAACAAAGTTGATTTTTATGCAGTTTCTTTTGTGAAAGATGCACAAGTGGTTCATGAATTGAAGAAATACCTTCAAGGTAAACACGCTGAAACAATCCTGTCCTAAGTGAATGTTTTATCTTTGGTTCTTCATTATTGTTCTGCTCATGATATCTTCGTTACGGATATTTGGCAGGTTGTGGTGCTGATATACACGTGATCGTAAAAATTGAAAGTGCAGACTCCATACCTAACTTGCATTCCATTATCACAGCATCTGATGGGGTAATCTTTTACATCAACCACTCTCTACAGTACTTTGTTCTTTCCTTACTTTCATATACATTACAGTCTTTTATCTCCTTTAGTGAGAACAACTGGTTGGAGATTGTTTTGTGAAACAAAATGTTTAGAGGATGGTTGCGGCAATGAGTTTGGTGTTATTGCAATATTAATACTAGGGTTTTTGTATGTCTTCCAGGCAATGGTTGCAAGAGGTGATCTTGGTGCAGAGCTTCCTATTGAAGAAGTCCCCATTCTTCAGGTTAGCGCTTGCGTCTCAGTTTACGATAAACTAAAGAATGAGTTTTGTAATTTCCACGGCAATAGAGCATGTGAATTATTCTTGCTAAACTATGATTTTATTTTGATATGCAGGAGAGGATCATTAACCTATGCCGTAGCATGGGAAAAGCTGTTATTGTTGCGACTAACATGCTCGAGAGTATGATAGTTCATCCAACTCCAACCCGGGCAGAGGTCTCAGACATTGCTATTGCTGTCAGAGAAGGTGCTGATGCAGTGATGCTTTCAGGAGAAACTGCTCATGGAAAGTAAGTGGCAGGTTCTTTTCACTAAAGGGTTAAATGCACAAATCTAAAACTTTACTTGGTTTCAGGTTCCCATTGAAAGCTGCTGGGGTGATGCACACAGTTGCATTGCGAACAGAAGCAACCATTACTAGCGGTGGAATGCCACCTAATCTTGGTCAAGCCTTCAAGGTAAGCCACGCCTAATTTTCTTCATTTTAAACTCTGCACCATCGAGTATTTATGTAGAGTGAGTCTAATTTTGCTATCTAATTCCACACTGACAAGAACAATGTTTTAATCTCTACAGAACCATATGAGCGAGATGTTTGCATACCATGCAACTATGATGTCAAACACACTTGGAACTTCAACTGTTGTCTTCACCAGAACTGGTTTCATGGCCATACTTCTAAGTCACTATCGTCCTTCTGGCACAATCTATGCCTTCACAAATGAGTTAGTATTCCATGTTTACTCTTTTCAAACAATAAGGGACAGTGACAACTGTTATGTTTTAGGAGACACTCACACTAGAGATTTGGCTTTTGCAGGAAAAGAATACAACAAAGATTAGCCTTGTATCAAGGTGTATGTCCCATATATATGCAGTTCACAGATGATGCAGAAGAAACTTTTGCTAATGCTTTGGCTACACTACTGGTAAATCCACTTCCTCCATTATGTTACCGGAAACTCAGTGCTAAAAAAAAATAGATGTAGCCTTTGTTTGTGTGTTTATTGGACTAAAGAGTTAAGTTGGTGTAACGTTGGATGAAACAGAAGCAAGGAATGGTAAAGAAGGGAGAGGAAATAGCGATTGTACAGAGCGGAAGACAGCCAATCTGGCGATCTCAATCGACCCATAACATCCAAGTCCGCAAGGTTTAAAGCCTCTTTTGAAGGCCCTCCACATCTCTTACTCCATCAGTGTCTTTATTTATATGTAGAACCGGCTTTTCCGGTTAGTTTACGTTGAATTTTTCTTGTATTCTAAAACTTGCTTGTTTACTGTATCTTGTTCGGTTTGCTTTACGACGATTGAGTTTTTAGTACAGACGTTATTATTAGCTCATTAGTTGTTTGTGAGACATGTTTACTTAGATGAGTAATAAATGTGTTAGAACTCTCAAATGTGTTAAACAAATAAACTTCGCAATATGTTCTCTCTACTTAATAACCTTCATTGCAAATACAAATTTAGATTTTAAAATAAATTTTGGATTTAAAAAATAAATTATGGTTTCTAAAATATACAATGTAATATTATTTATGGTATTAAAACAAAAATCTAAAACGGTATCTAATATATAGAGGAATTTGGTTTATTAAAACTTATAGCTTACCTAAACTCATTATAAAACTTCAAAACTACAATATTCTCAAACCACCCTAATATATATGTAATTAACTAGTCAAAATATGTTGGTATATATGACCTATTCTTTTTTAGTCTAAACAATTATAAAATTTAATGAGAATCTACTTACATTTAATAGCTAAAATAAATTGAATAATGATTTTGATTACACCTCGCAATAGAATAATGACAACTATACCAATAGTATCAAAGAAACATAACAAAGATACAAGTAGACGTGTATACATAACCGAAGACTTGAGAAGAACAAGAGACAAACACAATAGAAAATCCTCTTGTCTCTATGGAAACGCAAGTCTCAAACGCAGTCGCTGAATCCTCCCAGCCACAGTTGAATTTGATCAATTTCGAAGGTAAAGACAACATCAAAACCAATAGATCAACCGATCCTGACCAGCCTTTGGAGATGGAGTCCTTGGAGAAGATCTTGAACTACAAGTTCAAAAACAAGAAATTGTTGCTGCAAGCGTTCACAGACGCTAGTTACGTTGATGAAAAGTGCGATTCATACGAACTCCTAGAACATTTAGGAGATACGGTCCTAAATATGGTTATAACCTATGAGTTTATCAATCTATATCCTAGAGAATCACCGGGTCCGTTGACCAAGCTCCGAGCCGTCAACGTAGATACCGAGAAATTGGCTCGGGTTGCTGTAAACCACAAACTCTATCGCTACCTTCGTCATAAGAAACCCTTGCTTGAAGAGCAAGTAAGTCGTTTTCTCAAAACCCTAGTCATTTATTAACTTTAAAAATCTCTAGTAATTAACCATGTTTAATATTCTTAATTTCTATTTATTATCTTCGATTTGTGCATGTCTTATTGCAATTTGGTTGATTAAATGATTAGACAAAAAAAAATCAGAAATAAGTTTATCAATTTTTTTTGTCAATTTATGTTTCTATTTAGTTTCATCCACAAGTTCGTCTCAATCAAAATGTTTATTTCTTTACTTAACACACCATAGACCTAATATATATATATATATATCAACAATATTCTTTAATAAACACTTTTGTATTGGCTTTGTGTAATATGTGAATTGTATTAATGAGATGTACATATAAATAATACATGCAGATACTGGAATTTGTGAGAGCGATGGAAGAATATCCATTACATTCTCATGGTCTTTTGAAAATTCCTAAATCTCTAGCAGACATAGTAGAATCTACCATTGGAGCTCTCTTCATGGACTGCAGCTCCACCGAGACTGTCTGGAAGGTAACTGACTATATATACATAATATCTTTCACAACAAGTACTTTATATATATATATATATCTAGCTATTCTAGATTTAGGTTATTGACTAATCCATGGATTTTTGTGTGTGTGTGTGTGTTGAAACTAAACATATAGGTGATAAAACCATTGTTGGAGCCAATAATACCTTTAGACAAAATGAAGAGTCATCCAATGGCAGAACTCAATGAGATGTGTCAGAAGAGGAACTTGAAATTGACAGCGAAAGATACTTGGGAAGAAAATAAAACATATGTTTTCTGTATTGAGGATAAGTTGGTTGGTTGTGGACACCATCTTGTCAAGAAAGAAACTGCTCGTAATTTCGCTGCAAAAAATGCTGTCGACAACTTTTCTAGATTATTTGGAGACCTTTAGCTACATACATTTGTATCAAAAATAAATTTCTACAAGAGAAATTGTACTATCTTCTTTTGGTTATAAAAAAAAACCACACAGATAGTAGTGTCTTTGTATTTGAACTATCTTGTGTAAGAAATCATCATTTCATTTTTCTTACGAATGATGTGAACGAACCTGCCAATGTCGAAATGGTATAAGTATACATATTATAAGTGTTACATATAGGGTTTAAAAATAACTAAATTATAACAAAGAAAATGTATATGTTCCATCTAACTGTGCTCATTCTCATTTCCATTTCTTAATGATACATTTCATTTTTCCCATTGCCAACTTCATTTACTTGTACGTGGATTTCAATATAGTTTTTTTATTTCCATCTCAAAAGAGTTTACCTAAGATGAATCACCCTGAAACAAAGCCTTTGGTACTGAACTACGAGACAGAGTCTCAATCTCGTAGTCATCTTTGTTACCAGTTCGTGTTCGTTTGGTTTCTGTTGTTGTCAATGGTGTCTCACACACTCTGTCATATTCAACTGACCTTTGCTCCTTCCTTTTGGCCATTCTCTGTAGCTTGTCCGTCTTGCCTTTAGAGTTCTTCGCTTGTTTTGGTGCCCAAACTCTACAAAGATCAGGCATCCAACTTGTGAAACTCGAGAATCTTCTTGCCCTTTCCCTCCGTTCTTGTGCTTCAACCTCTTTCTTAGTTTTTCTGCACTCTTCACTGATTTCCTGCTTACTCGTACCGGGAACATCTTTATTTCTTTGATTATGATGATGACTCTGGAGATTGCTAAGGATATTTTCTCTCCCTGATTGACTACTGTCTTCATTGTTCATGAAACTATCTTCAAGATCCTCGTCAGAGAACATAAGCAGATCCATCTCTGTATATATTATATTGACAGCTTCTCCAAGAATATGATGGTACCTGAGAAGGCGCAAAAGTCAATGCATTAGCATGAATACACATATAACCCGAACTACAATATACTTTCTGATGATGGCATTATATACCTGGCTTTTATAGTTTTGTCCACATACTTATCTAGGCTCCATTCACCAAAGAATCCACCATCTAACTTGCACTGAATGCCCTCAAGAAACATGCAAATCTCTTTTGCAAACTTCTGTGTCACAGATTCCTCACTTCCCAAACTTATCTCAGATCTTAGAATCTCCATTCGGAAAAGAATCTGTAGCTCGTATCTTAAAGGTAATTAAAGAAAACAGATCAATAATGCCAAACAATTCAGCTTAGATTAATTAAAAGAAAGCATCATTACGTAATACCAGATCAAAGCATAAGAAGAAGTTGGCTAGTGTAACCCAAAAAGAAAAAAAATGAAAAGAAAGGATACTCTCTAACGATGCTACTGGGTGCAGATTCATCAGACTTTTGCTCACTTACTGTGGCTGATGAAACTTTCTTTTTGAACTTGGCAACTAAATCTTTCGGTTCTTTCAGTAACATCTTGTATAACTCCTCAGTGACCAACAAAGGGGTTTCACTCTCACAGCTATAGTCCTTCTCAACTCTTTGAGAGGAGTAGGAGACACAGGACTTGACAAGGCGCTCGGCCAGAGCTGACAAGTCTATTTCCTCAGACTCAATCCCTTGCTTAATTTTACTAGGAAGACTAGCAAAAAAATTCTCTGATGACTCTGACAGATGAACAGATGCATCATCGTCGTGCACTCCAGACATACGGTTTCCACTCAAAGCAATGTCCTCCTCAGCTACATGCAAAGAAGAGCTAGCTTTTTCTGTATCTTCAGAAGCGTTTTTCTTTGTCTCAATTGCATCTGCTTCCACATCTTCCAATGCATTGCAATTGCTAGCAGCAGATAAGCTGCAACCTCTGGGTTTACTAATCTGCTTCATCCAGCATTTAAGAAATTTATATTTCTTCGATTTGCTATACTTGAAGAAATAAACATCTTCAAGATCTATTTGACCATAATCTTTCACTGATCTGCAGAACTCCTCCCAGCTAATATCATTAAGTGAATTCCGAATATTTTTTCTTGATTTTCTTTTATATTCTCTACAACTGACTTTCTTCCTGCTGTCTTCATGACCCACAGTTTGTGGAGAGACTCCATTGTCAAAAACACAGATTAGAGCTGAAGAAAAAGTGAAGGGCTTGAGAATTCCTGTCCGCAAACTACCATTGCTATTTGAGAGAGATACTAAAGCTGAGTAACCTTCCCTAAAGAGATAACTTAATAAGATCTGCCAAATGGGTGATGATCTTTTTGCTACTTTCTCACCCGTCTCCTTTACTAATATCTGAAGAACCCGGTCAGCCCAAAACCCACTCTCCTGCTCCTGATCTTGGTCAGCTTCCTGAGAGACTTCATGAACAACAAAAGTATCACAAGTATACCTATCAAATTCAATAAGATCATCACACATCCTCAAGGCTTTAATAGTAAGTCTGGTGATTCCGTTACAAAATTGTTCAATGAGAGAGTCCTGATTAAATTGCTCACACCTCTTCCCACTAGAAATTTTAGAAGAAGAAAACCCAAGCTCACCACACTTGCATTCCAAAGGAATACCATTAATATCTGAAATCTCAAGACTTGCCTGAACACTAAACTTTTGGCTAGTAGATAACTTTGGACAAATACCAATTGCTGGATATATTAATCCAAAAGGAACAATTGAAGAAGCATAAACAATTGAATCCGTAGAACAATGTCCCCAACCCAATTCTCTAATCCCAGTATCGAAAAACCCAGACTTCAATCCCAATTCATTTCTTTCACCAAAGCTATCTTCCGTTTTTACATAAATCCAGCTTAATTGAATATCTCTATCATCAAATAACTCACCCACACAGTCAAAAATCTCCCCTAACTTTGACTTGAACAAATCCAAGTTGCTGAGACACTCATCACCAGACTTAACGTCAAGGAACTCAGAAACCCATTCCAAATCCCTAGAAATTGGGGAAATCATCACGACCAAATTCGACCTAACAATATCTAACTCACCACCCGTAAATCCAGGGATCAACCCTATCTCCGGATCTCGAACCACAGGCTCCCAAGCGTAATCATAAACGATCTGTCGCAAATTCGCCGCTACATTAATCCCACGAGGAGATGCAGCCACCGGCGTGGAACTAGAGTGAAGTTCGCATCTTTTAACAGCGTCAAGGGAGCGTCTGAGAGAGACGAGTGTAGAGCTCGGGAGGTCAAAAGAAAGTGAAGAAGATGAAATTGAGAGTTCAGAGAGCTTTGAGGAAGATAAGAGAGAAGATAGAGAAGAAAAGAAGAATTTAAAAGAGAAGAGAGAAGCAGAAAGAGGAGGAAACGTTAGAAGCTTCTCGACGGCGGAGATCACGACGGCTAAGTATTGCTCGGAGTTGGATTTGAGCAGAAGCGGATTGAGATCAATCAAAAGCACGAAACGCTGCGTTTTGGAGTATAACAAATCTCCAGCCATTGAAATGTAAACAGAGAGAAAGAGAGTGTGAGACTCGATTTTAGATTTGGGTTGAAGAAGAGAGGAACATTTTTGGCGGGAAAATATATATTGCTACGTCATTGAAGATTTATTGGGCCTTATTCTTCCAGATTATAAGCCCATTTACAATAGAAAATGAAGTGACGTGGCAAAATTGAAGAAGATAGAACGAACGAAGATTACCCCAAGGAGATTACCACTGCTTCAAAATCCAGTTTTGTTTCAGATTCTTCTCGATCGATTTCTTACCAGAATTTTCCCGGGAAAATTAGAAATTTTCTCGGAGAATTTTGTTTTGTGTTATCATGAACTGTATCTCTACAATCAAATTTATTTCTTCAAATTCTCTATTTACCTATCCACAATCATCAATCCCTGCAAAATTTATTCACATTTTGAGCTCGAAAGCCTCAATTTCTCCCAGATGTCGTAGTTTCGTTTCTCCTTCTTCTTCCTTTTCTCCAATTCGAAGGAAAAACCTAACCTTAGCTTCGTCGAAATCGTCAGACGCTGAGGAAGCGTCGGAAACGGAGGACGAATGGCTAAAGAAGCTACCGGAGAAGAACAAGCCATTATATTCACACAGCTTACCTTGCATAGAAGCGTGGCTCAAAAAGTTAGGCTTTTACCAAAGCAAAGACGACAGAGCTGTTTGGTTGATTCAGAAACCTGATTGGCACGCTCAATTATCACTTGACGTTACGGATCTCTGCATTAGGTATTGCAATTTTAGTCTCATTGAGTTCTTGAAGTTCGATTCTTTAATCAAATTTTTGTGTATGTTCGTCCTTTAGTAGTCTAGAAATACCTTAAAGAGTTTTGAGATGTTGTTGTTAACTTCAAAGCTAGTTATGTTAACGATGAGGATGTTGATTTCTTGATAATGTTTGTGAAGAGTTTGTTTTAGCTTGGAATAAGTATATGTAGAGACATAGTGTTACCAATTAACCATTCTTGAAGATTTTTGTGAATCATGTTTCAGTATTTGTAGTGTGGAAACTATATTGAGAATTAGGAGCTAATTTGATGTGTCTGCAGCTCAATCCAACAGACCAAACAAGTAGATGCATTGTCATGATGTCCTCTTACCATTTCTTTTGGAGTTGCTTTGTGTAATAATCAGTCAATTTTGGACTAACTAGATTTGCTTGTAACGCAGGTACTTGAAAAGCGGACCGGGAAATCTAGAGAGAGATATGGAGAGAAGGTTTAGTTATGCATTGAGCAGAGAAGATACTGAGAATGCCATACTTGGAGGACCTTGAAGAAGAATGAGTTTTGTTGAACATCTTTTTTCTTAACCTATACTTGAGCTATTCTGGTAGTTTTCCATTGTATGATGCATTTGTTTCTTTGATATTAATTTTTTTTTGAAAATTTGATGTTTCTTTGTTTGGTAGTCCCATTAAATTAACTCTTCAAAACTTAAAATGTGAATGTAAAATGTATGTGTGCATTTAGAAACCAATGGTTATTATATGAAATTAGCCTAAACATTGTACTGGATACGACCTTGAGTCTGGTTTAGCTATCTTAACTGAGGTTAAAGAAACAAAATTACAAGTGGGTCAAAAGAAAGTTATAACTTTCACATCATCTGTTTCAAAACTTGAACAATAACACACCATATTTACTCAAATGTAAGAAAAAATAACTCATAAGACCAAAACATGAGTTACATTTTGAGACAAAATTTAAGATTGATATGTTACTTTTCGATTTATAAATTCTAAGTTTCTTGCTATATCCAAAGGGGAAAAAAGGATTAACAAGAAAGATGGGAAGCAAAGGTTTAGTCTCAACCTTCTTAATGGTTTCCCTTTGTGCTGCCATTTTTGTCACACAAGGTGTTGCTCAATTGCAAAGGTCACAACCGTTTCCAGGACTTTCTCTACCTCGCTTACCTATTGTTCTTGTAAGATGTTGGTCATCTCTCTTCAATGTTGAAGGTTGTGTGCTCGAAATCTCCAAATCAATTTTGTCTGGTAAATTTGAAAACGTTGAAGCCGCATGTTGCAAGGCGTTTTTGGCCTTAGATGTTAAGTGTTGGCCTCAAATGTTTCCGTTGAATCCGTTCTTCCCTCCTCTCCTCAAGGATAATTGCGCGCGCGTTGTCCCCAACTCTCCTACACACACCTAGAAGCAAGAATGATTGTTCACCTACGCTTTTAGTTAGACTAGTTGTTAGCGTCAAAGTCTAATAAAATTTAGTATTAATTATTGTTGGAAAAATGTGAACTCTATATATAAGTTCATTTCATTAATTTCCATTCAAAATTTTCCTTTGATTTTAACTCTTAGCAATGTGTCTTGATCACAAATATATGAGCACTATACAACCACAAATATAAAATGAAAATGAATTTTTTTTACCTATCAATCTAATATTCTGTGAGCTAACATGAACATCAGTTTATTTTCTAACAATCTATCTGAAGTAAATTAACACCGGAAAATCCAATAACCATAAAACCATCCCATATTTTGGTTATTTCCGGTTTAAGTGGTTCGGTTTGTATCGAAATAGTAGCGAGCGTTTTAACGTTATCCACAACGAAGCAGAGTAACGAAGGAAAAAGTTCAAGGGTCATGGCGATGCTCTTAAAAGCTCCTCCTACACAATGTAGAAGCTTCTCTCCTTTTGTCTTCAACCACATCTCCGGAGATACTTCATCATCTTCTCGTCTCTCCTTGAAAGCCTCCGGCGTCGAAAACTGGGTTTCACGTTTCCGGTCGAAATCTCTCAGTTTAGTGTTCTCCGGAGCTCTCGCTCTTAGTTTATCGCTATCAGGTACGTTTCTTTGTTCCTCTTTTCCCAAGATCATTTCTTTTTCACTCAATATTGAACAACAGTATCATTTGATTTTGTACAATAGCAATGTCGATGTTTAGCTGAAACAATCTTAAAACTACAAAAAGTTAGAAGCTTTATTTGTTTTGTTTACTCTTCAATATCAAGCTTTGTTACTGTAGTTAATGATTCCATGTGAAAGTCAGAATTGTGAAATTTTGGGATTCATATTCAACATTACAGGATCTAGTCTCTTGTTCCAAGTCTGTTGTGGAAGTATAAAGTATAAACAATGCAGATGAAAATTCAGATTCCAATTTTCAATAACTTTGAATCTTATTGCAGGTGTGGGATTTGCAGAGGCAAAAGTTGGGGTTAACAAACCAGAATTGCTTCCTAAAGAGTTCACTTCTGTCATAGATGTTGCTGGTTTCCTCTCTAATGGTCAGGTATGCCTCTATCAGCATCCATTTTTGGAGTTTGATTAAGCATTTTGTTCTTGTTTATGTCATGTGGATCTATTGGCTTATTCTGTGAATGTTATTGTATTTCTGATCTGAATGTTTCTTCCGCTTTGGTTGTTGCTCTTGGAGAACAACAGGAGAAAAGGATTGCTCAAGAAATTGCAGATCTTGAAAAAGATACAGGATTCAAGTTAAGAGTCTTGGCTCAAAACTATCCCGTTACACCCGGTATGATATATGCTTCAAAAGCAACACACTTGATCTCTATATAGGTTTAATACTTGATGACATTTTCTCTGTGTTTGAAACAGGACTAGCAATAAAAGATTTTTGGCAGGTGGATGATAGCACAATTGTGTTTGTTGCTGACCCGACTTTTGGTAACATCCTTAAAACCTCATTATTAGTTAGTTCTTGAAGTATCCTGTAGAGAAACTGATGGTGATAACTGGATTTGAAACAGGGAACATATTGAATTTCAATGTTGGAGCTACAGTTGATTTAGACATACCTCGTAGTTTCTGGAGTCGATTGGCTGGGAAGTACGGTAATATGTTTTACTGGAAAGAGAAGGTAAGAAGGCAGAAGAACACTCTTCTATCTCGATTTAAACCGATGATTGCTACATTTGTTTGTTTTGACTTATGCCTTAACTGTTAACCAAAATGTCTTGAAATCAGGGAGAAGATGAATCCATTGAAGCAGCAGTAATGGCAATATCAAGTTGCTTACGAGAACCTGTTGGTCCAAATAACTGTGCAGATATAAAATGAAGTATATGCCTCTAAAATACGTCTGTTTGAACACTGTATAGATTGGCATCAAGAAGTAACATAATTGTAAGAATGAATACAATCCGTGTATGATCACTGTTTCCTTTATTATCTTCTAGGAAAGCCAAGTTCGAACTTATGAGGCTGAACCTGATGTCTTGATGGCGGAAGTGGCATGAGCTTGGCTTAAAACAGAGCATTAAAGCAGAATTTATGATTATGCACTGTGTTTTGTGTTTCTCTAATTGTTGTATCGAGTGAGAGTAAGAAAGATTGAAGTTGATAATTCCGTGTTTTATAATAGTTAACAACTTAAAATAAGCCATCGAATTTGAATTTTCAAATGGAGAAAGAAAAAGCCTTTTTATTTAAACTGAACTGAATGTGACAGTGAATTTGAGAAAACAAAAGAGAACTATGTTTCCTTTAACATGAGTCTGTATCTCTATAACTAAACAGTTTCAATTGGTAGTTATATATCTCTGTAGTTGTGATTTGGCTTGTTAGACTAACCCACCAAACCACCTTGAATCCGGTTTAATACCTTAAATGGGGTTGAGAATTGAAGCTGAAGTAAGTAAGTAGGTTAAAAGAAAATTATACCTTTCACATTTTCTGTTTCAAATCTTGAACAATAATAACACACTACATTAACATTACTCAAAACTCAGTTTAATGTAGAAAATTTAATACACTAAATCTAAACATGAGTTACATTTTGAAACAAAAGAACTTAAAACCGATCTGTTACAGTTTGAGTTACTTTGCGATCTTGTTTCCAAATCCTATAAATTCTAAGTTTCTTCCTGTATTTAAAACCATCCAAAACATCTAAACCTAAACCAAATCAAAACAAGACATAAAAAGGATTAACAAGAAAGATGGGAAGCAAATCTTTTGTCTCAATTTTCTTAATGGTTTCTCTTTGTGGTGCCATTTTAGTCACTCAAGGTTTAGCTCAAATGCAAATGCCGCCTACGTTTCCAGGAATTTTCCCACCTGGCTTACCTATTGATCTTATAAAATGTTGGTCATCTCTCTTCAATGTTGAAGGATGTGTTCTCGAGATCTCCAAATCAATTTTCTCTGGTCAGTTCAAAAATGTTGAAGCCGCATGTTGCAAGGCGTTTTCGGCTATAGATGCAAACTGTTGGCCCCATATGTTTCCATTGAATCCATTCTTCCCTCCTCTCCTCAAAGATAACTGCGCGCGAATTGTCTCCAACTCCCCTACACACAACTAGAAGTCTAGAAGCAAGAATGATTGTTCACCTACATTTTAAATTAGATTACTTGTTAGCTTCAAAGTCTAACCTTTAATATTAAATTTTCTTGACAAAATGTGAACTCATCATCTCTTTCTAGAGCTCTATATTCTCAATTTTAGCAAAGTCCATTCAAAAGTTTCCTTATTTATAAACTTAATTATGTTACCTCTTATCAATGTGACAATGTGTCTTGGTCACTAATATATGAGCAGTATAACTACAAATATATAATTAAAGTGAGTTTAATATCTCTTAAGTTAGCTAACATCAGAAAGATTTTATCTCAAAATTCATTAACCACAAACCCTCTCCTGTTATTTGAGTTATTTAACGGTTTAATGATAGAGAATTTTTTGTACTCTGATTTTGACGGAGTAAGAATGTGGAGAAATTCTGAGGGGTTTGATAAGTTTATTTTATGAACCAAAACGTCAATATATCTCAGACAATATATCAATACATAGGAAACAAAAAGACTCCATTCTTAAAAACAAAACAAACTCAGGTTTCTAAGTTTCTTGGCTATTCGTGTACAAAAATAATTTCCAAATCAGGTTAGCTAGATTCATGCTATCATATCACATACATCTCCAAGCTAAAATACCTACGAAAATTTTTCTTCTCTCAGTTGAATAGGAAGGAGAAGGCAAACCAAGTTCTATTGATTCTTCTTAGTAGTGGGAGTGAATGACCTAGAGTTCTGAATCTGATCATCTTTAGATGTTTTGATTATAAACAGAAGCGTTTCCACAAGCATAGCCAAAACTAGTCCAAGAATTCCACCAGCAGCACTCTGAAACGAGAAAAAAAAAAAACAAATCCGTAACAGCCATGATTCAAAACTCCCCTTAACAGTCATGGGTTTCTGAAAAACTTAACAAAATGATTACCAGAGCGGGGTTGCGATTGAATAAAGCTCTGAAAGAAGCGTAACCAACCAAATATCCAGTGAACATGGTAAGACCAACGTGTAAACCTATAAAGATGAGTTTGCAAGGAAAACAAAATGATCAAATGACCTATGTAATAATAATACTTTCCCAAAGAAAAGTTATCCGGTGAAGAGAGCGAAAATGCTTACCGAAACCGAGCTGATCTTTGTAAGACGAAAAAGGCTCTTCGACTTGTGTCTTAGGTGTTATATCTTTAACAAGCTCAGCATACTCCTTCCTCTCTGCTATTTCTCTGAGCTTTACCAATCCCAATTTCAGTTCTTCACTCTACCAAGAGCAAAAATCAGATGCAAATTAAACATAAACTCACAAAAGAAATAGCCAGACATCAAGAGGCTTCAACACAAAGCATTAACCAAACATAATTTTTCATATTTGGATTCTACTATGAATCAAACAAAATTACAAACACATAAATTTTGCTCATTTTGACTCAGGGATAATGACTACAAATCTTACATAAATTCCTCAAAATTCACCTAAAGATAATCTCTTTCGTTGCTGGATTGTTCAAGAACGATCAGTATAATCTATATCAGCATTTTCAATGGAAACTACTAACAGCAAATTAGAGAGCAGAAACAGAATCTAATTAGATCAAAATTTCGCTGGTATAATAAAGAAGAACAATCTCCAGAAAGATAGTAAATTGAAAGCAGAATCGTGATTCACATACCTTTTCTCTTGGTTTGGGACTAGTGAAGACGAAATCGGAGCCGGAGAAAAGTACCAATAAACCGGGTCTGGTGGACAGATCGGATCCGGTCCATATAGCGCGGAGCAATTTGTAGGGAACAGTGTTCCTCGAGCGCAAATCAGAAGCAATTCCTCTAAGTTCCTCCGAGAGACGATGATCACCGGAGGCACAGGCGAGGAACGATCGCATCGGTTCAGTGACAGAGAGAATCAGACCAGTGCCATTTTTCGGGTCGGGTTGGTCCATCTTTGATTGGGTCCAATAACTGACGTCGTTCTAAGACGGTTCGGTTCTTCGCGATGTTTTAAACAACGTCCAAAGAACATATATTTATGGATTAGCTCTCTATATTTTATAATATCAAGAAAAAATCCTAAACTTTATTTTGAATCATAACACTCCAAAAGTTTGGCTGTGGTGTAACTTTTTGGCGGTAAAACCGTAAAAGTGTCGTCGTCAATTTATGGCTTAAAGTTGGAAAAAAACTTACAGTATACACAAAAAAAAAAAAAAAAACAAAGACTCTTAATCCGACGTGGCGATATTTCATACATGGCATTACACAAGCACGTGTGTATTATACTCAAATTACGGCTACGAAAAATCTTTGAGTGAGGGTATATCTGTAAATATAAAAAAGTAAATGAGTAATATTGTATTGCTTAGGCCTGGACAAAATATCCGATACTCGAATCCGAATCCGAACCCGACTCGAAGTAAAGAGTTCGGATCGGATATGGGTGTACTAAATTACCTGATCGTGTATATATTTTTTACTCATTGGATACCCGTACCCGATCGGGTATATCCGAAAAACCCGAACTCTACCCAAAGTAATTCAAAATTGTATAAAACTTAAATATTTTAGTTTTTCTTATTTTCATTTTCATATATGTTAATTTTTATGTGTTAGTTTAGTTATATTATATAATTTTTATTTGAAATTTTTTATTATTTAATGTTAAATGTTTCATAAATTCAAGACAAATGAAAAAATAAACTTTATGTTTTGGTTTAGTGGTTTGAATTTTCTATATTTATTTTGACATTCTATATAGTTTTAATGAATTTGGGTTGATTTCAAAAAAAAAATAATGAATATATATGAATATAAGTTTTTAAAGTTTGGTTTAAAAATTATTTGAGTTTGGATATACCCGAAAATACCCGAACCCGATGGGTGTTTACCCGAATCCGATCCGAAATTCTAAAATATCCGATTGGGTCCTATATTTCTACATTCGAACATTCGAACACCCGAAATACCCGATCCGAACCCGATCGGATACCCGAACGCCCAGCCCTAGTATTGCTGTTGTGTCTATCTTTTTTGTGTTTCGTTTTCTCCAATAATGAATCTCCTCTTCCATTTCTGTTATTTTCCCTAGAAAATTCCGCAAACACTAGAGACCGAGAAACAGAAAGAGAAAATTCTCATTCAAACAGATTTGTCAAAGGAAAACAGATTATGGCTTTCTAGAGACAGATTGAAAGAGAGAAAAAAAACCTCTGATTCCGCAACATTTTCCTCTGTTGCGATTCCAGAATCCGAATGAAAACTTAACCATCTTTGTTTTTTTTTTTTTTAAATTTTTCTTCTCTTTGAATTTTTGCTTCGATCTCAGGATGATTTCAAATCCAAGTTTATTGTATTACACTTGCATCGCGAAAGGAACCATCGTTCTCGCCGAGTTCGTTTCCAAGGCAGAGCCAGGAATCGAATCTGTAGCTTTACGATGTATCGAGAACACGCCACCACATCATTCAATGTTCTCTCATACAGTTCGTAAGAAGACTTACACATTCGTAATCGATAATGATTCGTTTGTGTATTTCGCGATTTTTGATCAAGGTATGGAGAAGCTTGAGTCCATTTGGTTATTGAATCGGTTAAGATCGGTTATGGAAGATCTGATTAGAACCGGATCAGATGCGGAAAGGTTGATTAATCCGGTTTCGCATTGTCTTCAAACAAAGCTTGATCCAATTTTCGCGGAGATTATTGGTGGTGGTGGTGTTGATGTTGATTTGGAATTAGATATGGATTTGATTGGATCTCCAAGGAGTGTAGCGAGAGAGAGTCGAAATCCGAGTATTGATTTATCAAAAGGAAGAAGAACTTCGTTGATGCCGCTTTTGGGGAAGCCATTGAAGGCGTTGAAGAAGAAGAAGAGATTATATAATGAAACAAAAAGTGAAGATTCTGGTGATGTTGATGCGATTAAGGAGATATCAGAGAAGAAACTTGATTTATGTGGGAATGGTAACGATGGAGTCTTACGCAAGGAACTGAGAAATGGTTTGTTAAGTGATCATCATCAAAGACAAAAGGCTAAACAAATATGGAAGAAACATGTTTGGGTGGTTTTGATGTTTGATTTCTGCATTTGTGCTTTTTTATTTGGAATTTGGCTTTGGATTTGTGAAGGTTTTCAATGCATTGAAGGTTAAAAAAAAAAGTAATCAATTTCTGTGTACATCTTCAAATTCATATTGTTTCAATCTGCATCAATTCATCTGGGTATTCGTTTTCTGGATCGAATCTGATCCTATTTTCTCTCTCTCTCTCTCTCTCTATTCTTGTCGTTGCATTTTTTTTATCTTTTTGATTTTTTTGAAGTCACGAACAATGTTGTTTCCAGGAGGAAACTAGGGTAGGTTGAATCCTGGTTTACATGTTAGTGATGTTCATTGTATACTTTTGAAGTTAATCATTCACAAGCAAAATGTGTGTTTACAATTACATCTCTCTTTTTACTATTTTTTTCCCCTCGTGATTCTTTTCTTGTTTATTCCATAAATTGTGCTGTGATTGAACGTGGGTCACACAATAATGGAGGACAAAAAAAAAGATGGCTTCAGATCCACACTTGTTAATAAATTACTAAATATATATACATTGCATCTATGATCGGCGTATTTTAAAATAATTTTCCAAAGAAAAATACAAAAATCAGACATTCCACTAGTTAAATTTAAAGCTGTAAACCTGTAAAAGTCTCAAGGGTTATTACAGTAGAAAGATGATTACATTACGGGCAACATTAAGTGAAAGGGGAAATGTAAAATATGTGTCCGAGTCTCAATCTTAGCCACAAGGTGTGAGTTTCTTGTTACCTGCACCACGAGGATTATCGTCCTTCCAATCATCGAAAGCTCTAGCTTTCATTACAGCTTCTTCGTCTTCATCATCATCTTCATCGTCCTCTTCCTTTCTTCTTAGAGGTTTGTCATTGTACCATGAGGTTGTTGCTTCTTCTATGGCTTTTTTCGTCTCCTCTTGCCAATCATTCATTATCGTCATCTCTGTTAACCCAGCATCCTCTATGCTCATTGTCGGCATCCTACAAACCCAAGTTTAATCTTATTGTTTTAGTCTCAAAAGGGAAGAAGATTTGTGATGAACATGATATTGTGTTTACCTGTGACTTGGTTGGAAGACTTGAGCTATCATCCTCTCTCTTTCTGTAGAGAGTGGCCCACCCACGATGCTTGCTGGACCAAATATAAGAGGTTGGTGCTTGTGTTCGTGACCCTGTGATACTGAAGCTCTTCCTTCTAACACATCCTGTGCAAATGTGGCACAAGTGATTGGTTGTGCTGGTTTAGAGTACTGTATCCTCGAAGCAGCATCTCTGTGCCAGGTTTCAGCTTTCTTTGCGCGATCATCAAGAGCATCCCGAGAAAACTCATCTTCTCCATTCTGACCAAAAGATCATTATTTCTTAGATTATATGTTTATCAAAGAATTCGTTAGCGTGTAAAAGAACCAACACTAAGGTAACCTACCTTCAACTGTCTTTCCTTTATTGCAGCGAGCATTTCCTCTTCTCTCTTGAGCATTTCCAACAGATCAATAGCCTGTAACCAAGTTCAACCATCAGATAAAGCCACATCACTTGATAAAAAAACGTAGGATCCCATAAATGCGTTTTAGACAAACCTTACAAACAGCCAAGTTTATAGTGGAGAGCCATGCCTGCATAGAAAAGCCATATCATAAAGCTTAGAAGAAAATCGATTTAGAAAAAAGCAGCAAGACAAAAAATGGGACAAACCTCTCTCTCTTCTTCGCTGTCATCATCTGGAATATCTTCTTCTCCAGATTCAACTGGAGTGGACAAGGCTGCTGCTTTAGTTGAACGTCCACGTCTCTCCTTCCTCTCTTTAATTTCAAGAAGCTTTGACTCTGCAGCCTTTTGACGCTTGAACCGAGCTATCTACAAAGTATCATAACAATACATGTCAAAATCCAAAAACATTACACTTCGTTCTCGTAAGAATATAAACCAAAAGAACACGAATAAAATCTACCTTCAAAGCTCTTCGATCTGCAGGTGGAGCAGAACCTCCTCGTAAAGAAGCCTCCAACTCTTCATCCGGAACAAGTTCCATTGCCTCACAGAACGAAAAGAACTCCTAAACACAATAATAATAATAATAATAATAAGAATATACATCAATCTTAAAAAAAATTCAACCAAATATTCGTTACCACTAGAACAAACAATCAAAGGGAAGCAACAACGAATAAACACTCAGCAGAAAACTCACCTTCAGCTTTTCATAAGAGGCCTTCACAATCTGAATACGGTCGTCCTGAATGATTTTCTCCATCAACTCCGCAAGATAGTAAGGCACCTATGATCACAGAAAATTTATATATCCCCCTATCACTTAGAAACATCAAATCAAAACACACAATCTTATTATCCCTATACAGAGTAACTCCTAAGAGTCCAATTGAATAGGTGACAATCCAAACCCCAAACTCAAAATTTCGAAGTTGAATACTTAAAACAAAAAGCAATAGAACCATCCAAAGTTCTTCACTTTCCTAACCTAAAAAGAAAACTAGAATACAAACACACCATTAACAAAACGTCAAACAATAAAAACTCGATTACAGAGAAATTTACCAAAAGATACTTGAGATTGTTCGTGCTAATATCTTCTTTAGTCTCATTAGAAGAGAACAAACCCAGCTTCCCAATCATCTCTTCGCACTTCTGAAACATCTCACATCCTTTTTTCACAAGTTCCTAAACCAAACCAAAAAAATAATATTAGAACCAAGCACCACCGGAAATGTCCAATTCAGTAAAACTCGCGATTCGGAAAAATATCAATTTACAGATAAACCCTAATCGAACTGGCTATACACAAAGTTAGAAGCTTTTACCTGATCAACACCAGACTCTGAAGCCTTAAGATGAATTTTCCTTGCTTGCTCGAATAGCGCCGATAAAGGCATTTCCTCCATAGCGAAACCACCCATGAAGATGAAATTATAATATCTCAAAATGGTCCCTGGATTCGAGTTTCTTCGAGAAATGGATCGGTGAATCTTTTTAGGGTTCTAAATCGAAATCTGAAGAAAATGTTAAACTTCGAAGAGCTTTATAATATACGGAGGAGATCTTGCCGCGTCAAAGTGAAGAAGATAATTGGAAACAATATAAACCGTTAGATCTGTGGACAAACCGACTCAGTTGGTAAATAGAAATCAAATTTTATTATTTTGAATCAAATATTCATCATATTAATTAAAATACTAAAATGTATGTGGTATAATATTAAAACTAGTAAACTAGCAAAATTTGCAATCCATTTAAAATAAACGTCCTAGTAAAACGAATCACAGGTGTTAAGTGCACAAAGCTAGGTAGCAAGGAAAGATAAAGAGAGATATATATAAAACCAGGAGAGGTAACAATATAACTCATCAAAAGGTAGACATCATACAATTTTGTGTGAGGGCAATTCTTTCTTGCTTTTCAATCTTCAATGAGTTTGCAAGAAACAGGACACCATCTGCAGCAATGAACACGCTTCACACCATTTGTGAAGCTCAAGCTAGACAATGACTACCATTAAATGTGTGATGCTCACCTGAACACAGTTCTTGAGGTGCACAATATCATAGATAGAAACCAAGACACTTCCTCCATCTCTAGTGACCTGCTGCAACCAAAAACTTTCAGGACAAATTGTGGGTAACACTGGGCACAAAATGAATATTCAGAAAAGTTATAGTATTCCTGATTCGCTTCGTTTCGACCGAATATTTAATTTAGAGATTCATTTCGATTCGAAAATTTTTGAATATTCGGAAAATACAAATATTCAGAAATTTTTGTGATATTCGCGAATTATTCGATTCGCTTTGATTCGTTAAAAATAATAATAAAATAATATATATTTTTAAAAAATATTCAAATTAATTTTTAAAAATTAAATATGATAATTATATCATATGATTAGGGATGTTGCGACGGGTTTTTTTACCCGGCCCGGCCCGAATCCGTTTTGAGCCTGCCCATATTAAGCCCGTTTTTAAAAACCCGCATAAATTTAATACACGAACAGTGTAGCCCGAATAAAGCCCGTAAATTCTGGGTATACCCGCGGATACCCGAATTGATTTTTTTTATTTTTGGTGGTTTTACTTTAGTTTACTTTTAAAAACTAGAAAACTAGAAATTAAATATATGAATCAAATTTAATTCTTGTTTAATTTTACAATTCATGTTTTATAATATTTTTTCTTTATGTGTGTTTTAAAAATATTGATAAAATTATTTTCATAAGTATTGATATAATTATTCGCTAGGCACAATTATAAAATAAACTAAAGATATCATTTTCATGATTTTCCGATTTGAGGGGTTGGTAAAAATTTATAGGTTTTGCGCAAAAACATAATTTCGTGATTTTATATTTTTGGCGGGAAAATATAACTTCATGATTTCTGGCCAAAATTGCAATTTGATGGGTTTGACCAAAAAAAATCCAAATTCTAAATTTTATAATTTTGGCCCAAAACTTAATCTTGCAATTTTGCGTTTTGGCAGAAAAAATATCATTTCCCGTTTTTCGCCAAATTTGCGTTTTGATATGTTTGAAGACAAAATAATCAGATTTTAGCAAAAAATGTAACTATGTGATTTTATGTCTTTAGCGGAAAATATAGTTTCACATTTTTTTGCTAAAATTTTGATTTTACGATATTGAAAATATTATCAATTAAAAAAATTATTATTTTGGCACAAAAATAATTTTTCACAATTTTGTGTATTTAGACTAAAATATTATTTCACTATATCTATATCATGAAAATAACCCAGCGGGTACCCATTACCCAGTAGGGTAAACCCGAATAAAGTCCGGGGTAAATAAAGCATGCCCGCTTTAAGCACGTATTTTTTAAACAGAAACGGGCAGATTTACGGGCTTGATATTAAATCTGGGTTTCGGGTACCCACTGGGTAAAAACCCATAATTAACATCCCTACATATGATGAAAAATAATTTATTTATAAAAATTAATATAGTAACAAAATAATAGGTAAAAACAATTTTTTCTTATTTTCGCAATCTCAAATCTACAAACAAAATATATCCAAATAAAAATAAAATAAAATACTAATAGAAGTATTTAAAATTCTATCAATAATACTATCTATTTTTGAAAATGATATTTGTTATTTGCTTTGTTTATTAAGAATATTATATTTTGCTATTTGTTTTGCTTCAAAATTTTACAAATATTTAGATTTTTTGATTTGAATCGAATTTAACGAATATTTTGTCTAGCTCTAAGTAACACCATACAAAAATGATGAAGAAAACAGTCTGCAGGAACACACATATAGGTGTTAGTTTCTCTTTTCCTCAGTTAACTTTCCAAATAGACGAGATTGCATGTACTCGGTGCTAGCTGCAAATTGGGAGAGAACAAAAAAAAATCAAACTGTTTAGATGAGAATTGATGTATGAATAAAAGTTTTAAGTTAGGTTATTAAAGCTTTTTGCTTATTACAGTTTTTCTATTGTTGGGCCACAAAAGAATATAAGATTAAGCCCAAAAATAATCAGGGCCGGTTCTGGTTAGTTAGAGCAAAATAGTTTAGTGTCCATCAGTTTTATTATTCATTAAACTCTGATCTGACTTTATTTTATATTGCTATAAAATGGGTTACTTCAGATTCAATACCATCTTTTTTTATACAAAACAAAGTTCCCAACTTTACAGATTTCATCAGAAGGAAAAAAGAAAGAAAGAAAAGAAGGCTTGATTGATTCTCGAAGAAAGATCCCAAAAAGAGAGAGAGAGAAGCTTTTGTATTTGCATAGTTGTCTTCATCATCATGATGATTTACTTTTATCTAAACAATGCCTTTCTTCCTCACCAATCCTTCCTCTCTCATTCAACACTTTACTTACAGGTACTTCCATTTTTAATCCTTTCACTTTCTTCCATATGAATTGGAAGCTTTTTTTTGTTTCTCATTATTTGATTGAGATTAAAAAGGTTTAGACTTTAGAATAGAAGTGATGAGTGGTTTTTGTTTTCAGCAATTGGATAATAATATGATATAGTTCTCAAGTTGTTTGCAATAATGCCACAAACGAAGAAGGCTTTTTTCGTTACAATATATATATATATATATGAAGGATTTCTTATGTAAATTACCCAAAAAGGTGTTAATGTTGATAGTGAATTGGAATGATTAAATTTACGTGGTCCATTTTGAATATCTCTAATCATTTTTGTGGTTTAAAATTCTTTTATTTCTAATCATCAGTCAATTCATAACAGCTTGATCAAAAGAGTATTTATGTCACAGAAACAGTGTTTCACCTAATGTGGGGAAACATCAATACAAACTCTTTTTCTATTTCTGTTCCCTTTTTTAACTTTTGAGTTTTAAAAGTTTTCTATTAAAAACTACAACATTAGTGGCAATCTGATTCTGAATTTCTCACTAGTAAAGATGGATCTTACTATAAAACTTAGTTAAGTTATTGTTATATGACAATTATTAGTTTGAATTTGTCTCCATAACAATTCCATTGCTAGATTTTAGAGGATAAAAAAGATAACATTATTGGAATGAAAAAGCAAGAGCAAGTGGGGACACATTAAGGGGCCTTTGTGTTAACGTAAAACCAGAAGTAGCATACATTTCTTGCTTTATCTATCTGTAAGGATGATCTATTACATGATTCTTTCAGAGTGTTTTTACATGTGTATCAGATATTTTATATATATACCAAACTTTATTCCTCTGCCATTACCATCTGGCAAAATAGATATAAAATTCTTATGTAACTCCCACCCAACAATATAACATGCCATTCTACATGTATTTGCAGTTTTCTTGTGCTTATATTTGCATTTTCACTCAACCTTTTGTTAAATCTTGCGTAAGATCTCTGCCATCTTCATTCTCTAGTTGTTTCTTTTTCCTTTTGGTATTATCTTGAACGCTTCTGGTTCTTGCATTTGATTGCTTTGTTTTGGTTGAGAATAATTAAATTTTACATCAGATTCAATCAAAATTTGCTTTCATAAGAGTTATTTTGTTTTTTACTTCTCAGATGGATGTAGGCAAAATGCGTCTTTAGATTAAGATCTAGTAATCTCTATTACTCTGTAGTTTTGTAAGAGGAACCACTATGTCCACGGGAGATGAGAAACAGTTTGAGATGAAGAGCAAAATGATGCTGTTTTGTTTGCTGATTAGGAGAATTTTTGATGAGGAAAAGGGTAAGCTACTTCAGAGGCTTGAGGATGCTAATAGTGAAATTGTTGAGTTAAAGAAAGTGAGAAACGAAGATGCAAAAGCTAACGAGAAGGTAGTTAGCATAATCGCGTCTCAGAAACAGATTTGGTTAAAGGAGAGGTACAAATTAAGGCTGCAGATTGAAGCTCTGATGAAGGAGCTAAGGAACATAGAGAAGATGAAGAGAAAAAGCTTATCAGAGTTGCAAGAAAGATTAAAAGAAAAGGACAGTTTAGTGCAGTCTAAAGATAAGGCAATGGAAGAAGAGAAGCGTAAATGCAAAGAGTTAGAGGAAAGGCTGGTCAAATCAGAAAAAGAAGTTCAAGATTTAAGGGAAACACAAGAGCGAGATGTACAAGAACATTCGTCTGAGCTATGGAGGCAAAAGAAGACATTTCTTGAGCTTGCTTCTAATCAGAGACAACTTGAAGCTGAATTGAGTCGTGCAAATAAGCAAAACGAGGCTAAAAGACATGAACTTGAGGGCTTGTCATTGGAAATCAGTAAGATGCAGAAAGATTTGGAACAGAAAGATCGAATCTTAGCTGTGATGATGAAAAAGTCAAAACTGGACATGACCGAGAAGCAGATGAAATTGCTTAAGGAGGCTAAAATGAAGAAAGATGAAGAAGAAGCAAAGAAATGGAGGACGAATTCAAAATC
Organism: Nasturtium officinale; assembly: GCA_963854855.1. NCBI lineage: Eukaryota > Viridiplantae > Streptophyta > Magnoliopsida > Brassicales > Brassicaceae > Nasturtium > Nasturtium officinale. Next base: position 11,835,442 of record OY978505.1, read on the forward strand.
AAGAAAACACGAGAGACGGTCACTAAGAAGTATGTTTTCTTTCGAAGCCACAAGTAAGCCTAGAACCAACAGTATTGGTTCCATTACTCACATTGAAAATCTGGAGTTGAATAAAGATCCTGAGGTTGTCCCAGAAATCATGAATTCCTACTCTGTAGATGACCTCAGTGAACTCGGTAAGTTCTCAAAGAGCTTGAAGTTTCAAATACAGTTTCTTTTTCACATTTTCATTGATTATGAATCTCCAATGTTGCATTTTGAAGGTGTAGATGGAATTGCAAAGAAGCATGGAAATTTGATTTTTGGAGAGGAAGAACTTTGTATTAGAGTGATAGGGAAGAATCAAGAGATAGAGATAGGTGATTTTACAGAGCATATGACACTAAATGATGAAAAAGTTGAAGCTTTATGTTTGCATCTGATGAACTCTGAGTTAGAATCAACGCGGTTGAGGTCTTGTATTGAAGGACTGAGCCAAGAAATGTCACAGTTGAGACATGAAAACACACAATTCTCTTGCAGGGAAGAGTCGAATGGCCTGAAGAAGCAGCAATTCAAGACTCAGCTAAAAAGCTTGGTGTCACACAAGAACAATACGAGTTGTAGAAGAAAGAGCACAAAACCAGAAGCACGAGAAGATCAAGAAAGAGAATTAGAATCTAGGGAAATTTCTCAAGAAAATGCAGCCGAGAAAGGAAGGGAATCATATTCTCCTGATGAATTGAGACATTTAACTTTGAAGGCTGCTCAGTCTGATGCAGAAGAAGGATCTGAAAACGAAAGACTCATACCAGAGATTAAGTTTACCAAAAGAGGAAAATCGAATGGCAAGAAGAGTGAGAGCCTAGAAAAGTCATCAAGCACAAGCAATCCACCTTGGAGAATGGATCTTCATGCTCTTGGAGTTTCATACAAGATCAAAAGGCTAAAACAACAATTAATTATGCTTGAAAGATATATTGGGAAACCGGAGAGCCAAGATATTGAAAAAACCAGCAGTGATACCGGGAAAAAGCCTTTGTTATTGCTCATTACATTGCTCAACAAACAAGTTACTAGATATCAATCACTACAAGAGAAGATTGATGATTTGTGCAAAAGAATGGTAAGTAAACAATTTCTCATATCAGTTAAATTACTGTCTCTTGGCATAAACTGATTCTTTTCGTTAAACTTTGATAGCATGTGAAAGATCCAGAGAAAATTAGCGGGAAACTAAAAGCAAATGGAGAGACCAAGACAACACTAGAGCATTTCTTAGATGAGACATTTCAGCTGCAGAGATACATAGTGGCAACAGGACAAAAACTAATGGAAATCCAATCCAAGATTGCTTCTGGCTTTTTTGAGGTTCTAGTAGCCTTAATCACAACTGAATCCTCCTCTTCTAATAGCAGCTTTGATCCAGAACGTTTTGCAGAAAGCATCAAAAGTCTCTTTCAGGAAGTGCAGAGAGGGCTTGAGGTTAGGATATCTCGAATCATAGGTGATCTTGAAGGAACATTAGCACGTGAGGGAATGATACATTTGAAGCGTCGAGGCGACATGGAACTGCAACGAGTGTGAGAAGTTATAAAGTATGTACATTTTTTACAATTCCTCTTCAGCTATGTTATTGAGGTAAATGAGAACAATTAGTTTTTGTATATAGAATTTACTTATATATACGTATATAGGATCATTGGTCATGTTTGAACTCCTAAAATCTTAGTTGATTAAATCGTTTTTCAGCTTTATTCTCAATGTAGAAACATTGTTTCTTTAACTTTTGTTCAAACTCTGCCAATTTCAGAGAGATCTTGAGCTGCAAATCCTGCATAACTCAAAATTTATGTTCTAGTATTACAGAGTAAGATGCTCAATCAGAATTTCGGTTTGGTTTGCAGATCATAATTCCGGTTTGGTATTGGTTAGCAGCCTAATTAGAAAAATCATATATCAAAAGTACCACATGAGTATTCTAAAGAGAATGCCAAAGTAAGAGGATGGGGCTTAAATTGGATGTATCTGTCGCTTTTGGAAGTGATAGTAAAAAAGTAACTTTTGGATATGATGGTAAAAAGCATTTGCATGTGTTTTATTTTGCTTTGTCTCTTGTAAAAGCTTCAAACATTCAAATCTACAATGTTTGGTCGTTGGGTTATTATTATCTTATCTCCCCCAATTAAATTATATTGTTATACCAAAAAGAGGAAAATATATTGACATATTGTTATATATCAGTGGTTCAGACTACTTTAGTAATTTGGTGTGTTTTTATCCTATAACCTCCCTATTAATCTTTGATAGAAGTTTTTACATTTAACTTTATAATCTCTCATTATTATTATTTTGTAAGAAAAAAATCATAAGTGTATTTAAAATATATGTAGTTTTCGTTGAGGTATTGCAATATATTTTCTCCACACTTACAAAAATACATTCGAACACCTCGTAAACGCAATCGTATCGCTTTATGAGAAAACCTAAAAAACTCACAAGTGCCAAAAATAAAAATAAAAAGGCCCTCGTTATGGTTATCTTTATAATTCCCTTTTATTTCTTTATTTTATTTCTTAACGGATGGCATAGAATTTTCATATTCGATTAAGTATTATCTAATATCAAGCTTTGAGAGAAGAAAGTAATATTTGACGAATGTGAGTGGCCTCTCAATTCTCATAACCTAACTAACATGTTAAAATCAAAGAGTCCTCCATTCTCGTCTTACCAACGTAACTTACTTTTATATATTACTTTTGTGATATTAACTGATAAATTCTTTTAATGCTAAAAAAAAACCTAATAAATTCTTTTTTTACTCTTAACACGCATCTGTTATAGTTTATAATTCTAATATTTGGCATAGACGAAATCCTAAAAATATAATCTGTGTCTAAACAAAAACCGAAATGCAAAAGAAATTCCACTAAGCAAACATAAGACCCCTATCATATTCACTTTCCGGATTCATATACATATTTAGGAATTAGACTCCTATAAGTCTTCTGTCATAAAAGCATGCTCAATTTATAGTATATTTAAAAATCCAAAACCAATGTATCCATGTCTACTGTAACTTTGTAATCTTGAGCTGAATAATAATCAAACATATGAAGAAAAAAGGGAAATTACAAAAAAAAACTATCAAATTAATTGTGTTGTGTTGAGTTGAGGCTAATAAGTGCTGAAATTTTTTATGAGACCATAATTTTGTAGAAGGGACATTTCAAAACTTGCGGTGTGGAAGAGATTTCACACGGTTATATTTGTTGTTGTTTGACCCATATCCTAATGAATCATCATAATCAAATAAGTGATATTTTGGATAGATTCTAACAGACACATGAAGCTTGAGAACATGTTACATGTAGAGTGTATATATGTGTATACAACAAACACTATATATCTAAATAATACATGAAACCTGAAAATAATTAAGAGAAGGCGAAGAGGTAGAAGATTCGCATTCTTTCAACACAAAAGTCGCTGCAACATAACTGATGCAACGACAAAGAAAGAAAGAGAGATTGAGAGATAACACACAAAGAGCTACCTTTGACTTTTTCTAACCCTAAACGATATTGACCGTTTGTCCATCGAAACACGTCCTCGTCAACGTCCAACGAGATTACCTTTATTTTTTCTTACCAATATTTTTTTCTTTCTTTCTAAATCTAATATATATAATTATCCCAAGCTTTTACACTGCCTAATCACTTACAAGCCATGTGTCGTCTAAGTGATAATAATGAAATCCCCTCACATGTAACGTTTTTGAAACCTAATCATTAGTTTCAAACAATCAAGTTACGTACAAAATTAATGAAATTGGTATAGCTAATTTATCAGATATTTATATGATTTATTCCAAATTTATGATAGTGAAGGTACTAAAGTAACAAGTCGTTTTCAATATTAAACAAACAAATGCCCATCTCTCGTGAAGAAGAAGAAGAATAAGAAGCGCAAAGGAGGAGCGTTTCATTTATATATTATAAATTCAATTCATTTCATTTACATTTTACATTTATTTATTTTCGTTTCTTCTCCTTCATGTCTTCTCTAACTTCTCCCACTATTCATCCTCCTTAACTTTTCCATTTGCTTGTTCAAATGAATCCAATTCCAAAAAAGTTTACCTTTTTCGCCTATTTAATCCCAACCCATTTCATATAACGTCAAAAACATTATTGGGTTTCATTCAAACAAAACAAAAATATGAGTTTTGCCAACAATCAAGATCGGTTCTGTTCAACGCTTAAGCTTCCTCTGTTTTCATATCATAACAGAGCATATGAAACTCCGGGTTCAGCTACACCACCGGTTAATATCGCCGGATCTATTCCTTTTCTTTGGGAAGAAGCTCCGGGAAAGCCTCGTCGTTCTTCCGTTAAAATCCCGGCAAGATCGAATCAGAAAGGTGTTGTGAGATGTCTTGAGCTACCTCCGAGACTACTCTTGCCCGGAGAATCTTGTAAATCGATAACGGCCCATGAGCCTTCTCCGACCACTGTTTTAGACGGTCCTGACGATTTACGTCGTCGTTCACTGTCGCTTCCGAGATCAGCGGCTGTAATTAGGAAGTTGAGAGGAGTTCCGGCGCTGGCGCCGGCGAACGATAAAAGATTATTTGGGTCAAGTAGATGGGGAAGTTTTGGGAAATGTAAAGAGGTGCCTGAGAGTTTATTTGACTTTTCAAGTTTAAGAGATGATGGTTGTGATTGCCGGAGGGATTGGGCCGGAGGAGGAAGAGGTGAGTTTGCCGGAGACGGCGGTCCAAAAGTGAGACTTTATAAGATTAAAAGTAAAGGAAGCTTTTTTAATCTCTCTCATACAACAAAGTCAGATTTCTGGGTAAGTTTATTTTTCTATCAAAAGTTAACATTACCCTTTTCCCGAAATTCAGAAACTTTTTTAATTACTGATTTTAAATTGCATGTAAGTATTCATCACGAACCAATACTCATATTCAAAACCTTTTCATTAGAAATGTCAAATTTTTGCTAGAAAAAAAAAACAGATTGTTAAACTATTTAAAGTTATTAAAATGTAGATAATCCTTTTTTTGGGTATGTGAAGGAAGTAACTGTGTAACCTAATTATTCCATATTTAAAAATGCAGGCAAGGGTTTACGAAGGGTTTAAGCAAGTGATTCCATGGAGACGTAAGCAAGAGAATCTTAAAAGGACCAATTCTGCCACTATTTAAATCGAATATTTCTCTTAATTTCTTTGAATTCTATATACATAGTTGATATACTATTACCAATTAGTAATTAGTCTTCTTTTGTGTATACTTTATTTATATGATCTGTCAAGAAAACAACTTATATTACAATTAGTTTACAAGACAATTAGGCATTTAACTTCTTTTCCATGTAAGGTTGAATTACCCTATGTTATAACTAATTTTAAAATGGAGAAAAACATTTATAGATGTAATTGTAAAATGAACTAAATTGCAACATAAATACTAAACATTTCACCGCCCCCACCCCAAATATATATATATATATATATCACCCAAAGTATGATCAAAAAACGTTTTGCATATTATTTCTTTGACTCTTTGTCTATAATGGAATTTGCTAGTTTTGTGTAACAAAAATTCAAAGGTGTTTAGAAGTGACAGTTAAATTATTAAGCACATACTTCCTCAGTCATTATATTAATGAATTTGCAAATATGCAAATTTATAATTAATTTATTTAACTCGCAGGTAAAGTTTATAATTTATAAAACTCACAAAATATCATTCATCAAAATAATTGATAAGCGCGTTCCTTATAACCAATAAATTGCTCCAAATTCCTAAAGAACAATCCCTAGACAATCTTAAATTGACCAATTGGGTCACTAAGAAAACCAACAGTCAAAATAAAATGATAAACCTGAAATAAATTTATAGAAAACACGGAAAACAAATTCAATAATAATCATCAGCAAGTGATTTTCTTCTCTTGTAATTGGCTTTGAAACAAGCTTGTCTCAGCTTCTTGGTTCCATCAGTGAGCTCAGCATCAGGTTCTTGCTCTATAAGAACCCTATGTTCCTCCAAATTCTTCACTTCATCTTCCATTCCAACACTCTTATCACCAAAAAAAACACGATAAATATATTACAATTAACCTATCAAAAAAAAAAAATTATGCATTATAAAACGCTATTGATAAATTAATGATGTTGCAATACCTTAAGATTCTTTATGAGAGAGTTAAGACTCTTGAGCTTCCTGTGGGGCCACCGGTAAACTCCAAGTTCTCGGCACCGTTTCTTCAACACAGTCAATCCAACATTGAGTTCTTTAGCAGCTTTCATGATAGGTCTATCGAAGTACTGTCTAATCTCCGACATCTCCAATTTATCGTGTCTCTTTTTCTTTACGTTTCTCTTCTTCACTGTTTTCTTTTCACGAATCTCTGTGGAATTGAGACAGTCATTTTGGACAGTCAATGGCGAAGTGGAGCCACTTGAGAAGTAGGGTTCTTGAGTCAACAAGAGAATGTCAGAAGAGAATGTGTTATTCATTTCAATGTTTTCGAAGAAATCTTCAAAATCATTGTATTGAAACTGGTAATGCAATCCTTCATTTGTTTTCAGATCTTCTGTATAAAGAAGAGACTCCAACGGAGGCAACCTGTAGATCTCAAATGATTAGAACAAAGAAAAAAAAAAGTAGAAACAAAAGATGACTTGCTTGTTTAGCAAGAAAACGATTTTAGGGTTTCAAACGTACTCTTCAAGCATGTTGTAAAAAGAATCTGGAGCATACTCGTTTTCAATCTTTGGAGGATCGAGATGATGAAGAGAGTAAGGATCCATTTTGATGAAGGTTTAGAGATAGAAATAGATAAGAATAAAATCTAACGAAAGAAAAAAAAACAGAGGGAAAAAAATCTTATAGTCTCTGTAAATACATGTGTTCATAGGGAACTGTATGCAATTTTATGGGAGTTTACGAGTCCCAAAGGGTTAAATGTAAAATCTTAATTACATGAAAAGATTTACCGTGTGAAATTAATCAATTGTATGATCATGGGGGCTGAACTGTGGATTAACTTCTTTAATGATAGCTCTAGTGATACTGAGGATAAGTAAAGTTAAAACTATGATCTAAAAGATGCTGAAAATTCATAATCAATATAAATAAGTGGAGTTTTTGCGTGTTTCGTAATGCATGTGTTGTATGTTATGTCGATAAATACATTTGATGTGAAATGAGGATTAAGAGATAAGAGTTAAATGAGAGTCTCTGATACATGATAATTATAAATTCACTTTTGTAAATGAAAATTAAAGGAAAATACAAACGTAGTCAGATCAAAAGCTTTAAAAGCAATAATTTTTCTTCATATCTAAAATTTAGTCACACCATAATAATACATTGTTTGAATAAATCTTTGAAAATCCTAAGATTTGTTCTTAAGGAAACACTAAACCGACTTAACACACTGTAATTTCAAGTTCTTGAAGAAACAATGAGAAAGAACTAAACTTCTTTTTCACACATTGGTGTTTTACTTTTACCCAAATTCTTGAATTGTTCTTGTGGCTAGTGTAAGAACGTCTACAAACGCAGAGAACGAAGCTCGAAGAAGCCTAGCCTCTATTGCTTCAAAATGCCTGTAAAATCATCCAGTGTGAGACATATCAAAACTAGCAAGTCGAAAAGGTTCTATGAACCCGCAAAAATGTCTAATTAACATGTCTTAAATCGATATAAGCTATTCAAACGATCAAAAAAGGAGATTCAGGACTTGAAGAAACTCACACAGAAAGCTTGTTACTTGATACTGACATAACTCTTTTCACCTTATCAGGCTGCAACTGCATTAATGATCAATAACAGAAGATATTCAAACATAAGTAATATTGGACAAAAGCATATATTTGTCCAATTAGATTTACTGTAAAAGAATTGAGAAATTTCAAACCTCTTTATCAACAGCTAATGCTGTGTAAGCAATCAAAGCATGTTCTTCCGATTCAAAACTCACATCCAAATTACTGCACATTAGCAAAAAGGCTCTGTTTTGTTACATTAAAGATTCAAAGATAATTACAATCCCTAACTTTTCAACATCAAAATATCATTGCAAAGAAACCAAATTTATTCTTTAATAACAGTGTAATTTCTCAATATTGTTGTTCAATTCAAATTCAAGCCCTAAAAACCAAGTTTAGAAATTCGAATAAACCTAATTGAGTGGAGAAATCAAACTAGGTCATATAGCTGTTTATGGAGGTAAAGATCGAAACTTTAGAGTGTAAACTAAAAAAAACCTCCCCAACTGTATCAGACCCAAGGTTTCTATAATCGAACCAGTACGTTCTATAATCAGATACAGAGCTAACGCATAAAGAACAACCGGAAACTAAAAATCGAATCAATAGTGAGAAGAATTGAAACTTTCTCAAAACTAGAGCAAAGTAAGAGAATTTAAATAACATACCAACTAAAATCCCAAGTTTGTTCAGAACGAGAAATTGCAGGAACAGTCGCAGCCATCTTCTGCTGCTTACTTCCTTCGTCAATGGAGGGTTCAGCAAAAAAAAATGTTCTTTTGTTTAATTGCGACGAAGCACCAAAAAAAAATAGTGGGTTTCAATGGGCTACAAAATGGGCCTTATATTTTCAAACCCAAGACGTTTGATAAGGAGATGTGTTGACGAGAATAGTGTATTCCGTAAACAAAGGTATTGGTAAAGGGCATATTCGAGGAGTATATCTTCTTGCATGAAGGAATATTATTACTTTTGTGCACAAACTATATTATCCCCTCTACTCATTTTGCCATCTCTTCTCTTTCTCTGCCTCTAAAAATTAACAATTGAGCTACGAACATCATATTCACCAATACAAAAGCCTTTAAACTTTGGTTTCCGACAGAAGCAGTATGTAAGTACCAGGTATGTCTTCTTATCATCTTTGTAATCGTTCCAGAATTACCTCGTTTGTTCATGTTCTTAAGAAAAAAGATTGTTTGCTCGTGTTCTTATATATATAGATTTGTATTGCGTTGAATTTGTTTTCTAGTGGTTATCTTTTTTACAGTATACAAAATTCTTGTGCGTTTTAATCCTTTATAGAGATAATAATCATTATTCATTGCTTAGTGATGATTTAAGGCAGTTGTATAGGACTTGTGATTCTTATTTTTATGCAGAGACTTTAAGAAACATGTACGTTCTGTAGGTACAGAAAAACATGCAAGTCTTATTTGATATATAAACGTCTTGTTGTTTTACATAATTACATGTTACATTGGCGTAAATAGGTTTTTCATGGAGTGACGTTGTAATTTTCCTCTGCAAATGTGTATATATATTACAGTTTGTATTATCTCTTCCATGTAAAAAGTAATGTCTCCTTCTCTAGCTTCAGTGTGTACCAAAATTATCCTTAAGCCCTTATGTTCCCATCAGATTGATCATTGAAGGATGCCTTGTTGCGTGTTCTGAAGAAAGCTGAAAGACGCAATATTATTAAATCTAGTCGCTAAAGTTCTATCTTTGTCTGTAATTTAGCAGTGAGGAGCTTACTTGGTCGACACATTGAAATGTGAAGGGTTGGTTGTTATGTGAGAGCAGGTCCAACTTTGACGGGTTTTATGACCCTGAAAGCTCTTCTTCCGTACTCAAATGCCAAAACCAGAAGCCCAAAGAGAAATAGTAGACAGCGATGGAACTTCTCCACTATGAAATATGCAGGAGAGGTGGCATTATTCTTGCCTTCTGATGAGGTTCTAATCAATGTAATTCTCCTCTTGAAATAACCTGCAAAAGCGAAGCAGAGCAAGCATATAGTAATATATGGAAGTTAGTCTCAGAGCAATCTTCGAAGAAGGAGAATGGTCTACGTGAATGTAAAGTGTGTATATCTATACCGGGAGTTTCCATGGTGAGGTTAGTCCAGACAGTTGTTTTTTTCTTCATTTCTGACGCCTTGATTAACTCGAGAAGCGATTTATTAACCTGAAATTGATAAAAAGGTACGTTAATCCTTTTTCCAGGTTCTTAGGATAAATAGATACTAACAAGAGCAAGAAAGCTTGGTTTCCTCTTCCAAATTGTAGCAATGCTACTCCCAAAAGACCTCAGAGTCTGTAAGTCTCTATAGTTTGATTAACGGTATGATTGCTTATAATGGTCCATCAGTTACTACAGCAGGCCTTTAAAATCTTTCTCCACATATGATGAAATCAGTTGATCAAATTCATAGTCAACTAATTCTTGTTTTCATAACATTTTCTTCAAGTTATGGTAAATCTGAGTATGCCATCCATAAACATTTACTGCAGGAGAATAAGGAGCGACAAAGACTTTGGATACTAAGTCTTACATACATCAGATGTCAGAGAGGCAGAGAAGTTAAAACATGACTAAATAAGACAGAAGTACCTCTTCTGTTCTCTCGTGGCTTACAAGATGACCTCCATGAAGATCCACCATTTTAGCAACGGGATATAGCCTCTGCGCCAGTCTTCTTGCGTAACATATCTGAGCAATCACATCATGTCTGCATATAACCCACCACATACTCAAATTAACTAGTGGGTAAGTGTAAAGATTCTTTACTAGATCAACAGATTCAAGACTGAGTGCACGAGATAATTTTGATTCTAACTGTAGCTGTGTCGCTTACCTTCCATGAATGACTGAGACAAGAAATCCGCCCGAGCGGATTGCTTCAATCTCCAGTTTTGTGATTTTGTGTAACCAACAAGCATTAAGTTGGCCATCAAACCCGTACTTGGACTGCATTCCAGTTTCTGATATTCCTTTTACATATTGCTGCATTGCGTCTCTCAAATATTAGTTTCCCTTAAATAGTTCATTAGAAATATGATTCTATGTAATTTTCTCCAAATGAAAACTAGAAAAACCCACCTGATATAAAATTGCCCGTCTTGTGTTAGTTCCTACAGATTCTTCTAGGTAATCCTGCATATATAATTATATAAACAGAATGAGAGCGTAGTCACTTGTACTATTTTCTTCTGGACAATAATAAGTCAGTCTTAGATTTTGTTACCAAAACTTTACTAACATAATTCTAAATTCTTCAAGACCAAAATATTCGATCCCTACACCAATTCTTAATTATATTAATCTTCCAGACGAATGACCCAATCTCTCAACCAATTCAATCATATGATCGCTCTTTACAACCACAGAGAAAACAGCAGCAAACTTTGCAATATGTAACTTAAGTTGCAAATGAAACAAAATTTTCAACAAATGCATGGTAGGTTTCAAACTCCAATGGTAGTGCAATCAACAATCGTTAGATGCCAAGTTTGTTATAATTTCATACATCAAAGAGCACAATGAAAGTTCCCACCTTTGAATAATGTGTGTCCAAATCAACAGCTGCCCTTTGTTCAGGGGTCTTTGCTTTAAGAAAACGTATAGCAATGGAAAGTGATTGCCTGTCAAGCTGAAGCACATATAAAAAACAAAATAGTCAGATTCTTTGTATCCAAGTGAATCATTATCTCGTGACAAATCATAAAAAAATAAGAAAACAACAGTTTGTCTTCATATAAGAAACCAACATATGAACAATGATATCACACAAAAAGATTCAAGTCGAGAATAGCGCCATGTGTTTCATTCAAGTACCTTCGGGAAACACTCAAAACCTCCACCTGTGACATTAAGCAACGCCAGAGAGATAACTCGTTCAGGTACCATTGCAGCTACCTTGCAAGCTATCATTGCTCCTGTTAATAAAAAAAGTCAAGAGAAGAACATAAACAAGAAATAAGACTTGTTTTAAGAAATCTATAGCATAGAAACAATCGGACTTGAATAATTTGGTTAGGAAGAATAAATTACCCATAGAATGTCCAATGATGTGAGCTTTCTCCCATCCCAAATGATCCAACAAATTAATTGAATCCTTGGCCATTATTGTTGTTCTGCACCAAAACAAAAACCAAACAAAATAAAGCTATCAAACACAATTGTTGAATCGAAGCAAAAACAAATAATGAACATAAAGTTAGGTTCTTTAGTAATGAAATTGAGGACAATAGAGAGGATACAGAGACTCACGTGTACTCAAATTTATGAGAAGGTACAGAGCTTCGACCCATACCACGATTATCAAAAGCACAAACCTCAATTCCTGAATCATTGGAAGCAACATCAATTCCATCATCTTCGTCTTCGTTGAATTTATCAGTTCCCGTCAATCCCTTGATTTGAGGACCCCAAGATTCATGAGTTCCAGCTAAACCTGAGCAAAAATAAAGAAAGAGAAAAAACCCAATTGAAATCAACCTCTGAATCGATCAGGAATAAGAAATACGAATTGATATCGAAAAAGAGAGGGAGAGAGAGAGAGAGACCTATGATGAGAAGAGCTTTGGTAGGACCATGACCATACGTTTTGTAAAAGATCTTAACGCCGGCATTGTTAAGCGTCGTCTCTGGACCGACGTCTTCATTCATGACCACGCAATACGGCATCGTTTTTTTGTTAAACGCTGAATATTGGGTGGAATCGGATTTTGGTTACCGGAGAAAGAAGAGGAGAAGAAATAAAGGAACTGACTTTTTCTATAGAAAGAAAGAGAGAGAGAAAGAGATTAGACGGCGATGGTTGGGATTGGGGTTGTGTGGTTCGGTTCGGTTTGTGGGTGGAGGTTAGGGTTGCCACGTAGGGTTGGTCGGCTGGTTGGCGGGTAATATCTGAATTAGTCAACGGTCAAATTTATACACGAACATTATTTTATGTATAGAAAAAAAAAATATATATATATATATATATATAACACGTGAAAAGTAAGACTAGAATAAGTCTAACTACATGCATCCATTAGGCCGTATTGCTAGTAAGCCACTACATTTTTGTTGAAATTTTCCATTATAAGATTTGTTATACTTCCAAAAGGTTGTATCAAGCAGTTGGAAAGCCTTTGCTCAAGGTTTTTTATGGACATGGAATTTAGAGAGTAATCACATTGCTAAGGTCTCATGGCAATCGGTTTGTCTCCCCAAAAAAGGAAGGTGGACTGAGTCTTAGGGATTTTGCAGCTTGGAACAAAACTCTTAAGCCTCAACCTTATTTGGTTGTTGTTCTCTAACTCGGGCTCCTTATATGTTGCTTGCACAAGGAAAGGCTTCATGGGTTAAGCTTCTGAGAAGTAGAAGAAAGTTCAGGGGATTCTTGGATCTGGAAAATTTTACTAAAGTTGCGTCACCTTACTGCTCATTTCATTCGATGTAAGCTAGGTAATGGAACTTTAACAAAATTCTGGTTTGATCATTGGGCTCCTTTAGGACCCCTTCTTCAGTGTTTTGGAACATCAGGCCCTAGGGATTTGAGTATACTATTACATTCTAGTGTAGCTTCTGCTTGCAATGAAACTGGTTAGCGACTGTGTGCCAGCTAGGTCTCCAAAGGATCTTGAGCTACAAATGTACCTCACCACCATTCCTGTTCCGACATCTTCATTACCTAATGATGAGTATATTTGGTTAACTTCTACAGGGGAATTCAATTCTTATCAAGCGAAATCTACTTGGCAAGATCTCAGATCAAGGGATTATCAAAAGGATAGGCTCTGAAAATTTGCTGTTTATGTTCGACTTACATCGAGTCAACGGACCATCTATTCTTCAACTGTGAGTTTAGTGAAGTGCTCTGATGCCTCGTCTTCCATAAGCTGGGTCGGCCTCAGCTTTCTTTCCACACTTGGACTGCGTTACTTGAGTGGTCGTTCATGAGTTCTGTTTCCTCCCCTTCCTTATTTTGTAGACTTGTATCCCAAAATGCAGTCTACTTACTTTGGATAGAAAAGAACCAGCGTTTTCACAACCAAATCTCTAGTATCATGATCAAATATTGCGAGTCCTAGACAAAAACATTAGAAATGCAATCCTAGCAAGTAAGGGAAGAAAGGGATTTCGAAACCTCATGCAACCACGTCTATCTAATTAATATCTAGAGCTATGCTCTCGCAAAAGTCTCTCTTGTTTTTTTTGTTTATCCTTTTTTGGCAAGGGCCTAATTCTAGTTTCCAGTTTTTTTTTAAGATGAAATTCACATATTTATCAAACAAAAAAAAAGTGTATGTAAGGTTTAGTGAATCCATATAAGATTTGTAATTTCTTGCTAATTGTAAAATCATAGAGTTTAGCTTCTAGATCTGAGTGTTTGTGTTTTTTCGCTTTCATATTCATTAAAATCTAGTGTGGATTTTGAAATCCAAAAATTAAATCACTAAATGAATAAATAAAATCAACTAGTATTTAAAAAACTTCTAACACATGACTTTTTGATATAATAAAATTAAAATCAAGGATTTATTAAAAAAATATTTGACTTAGATTTCCAAATTTAAAATTCTGTGAACAAGATAGGCATTAAGAATTATAGAACTAAAAGCAAATGAAACTGAAAAAAAAAAACACAGATATGCGGTACAAGGTCTTCGAACCCGGCCACGGCAAGTTCAAATCTGTCTTCAATCCACTAATATTCCTTAATTTTGGTCCAGTGTGTTTTAAAAAGAACTAGCTAGTTAATGATTTTTTAAAATTTTGCGAACATAAGGATTATTAAGGAAATAACATTAACATTCTTTTATAAAAATAAAAAATTAGTTAACCATTAAACTAAATATACATTGTAACCCATTTATTTTTATGCGTTACTTAATATCTTTTAATAGATAGGATCATATTATAATTACCAATATTTTGTACCTTTTTAACTTTAGTTTTAATTATCTATATTTTTAATCTCTTATTCACTTCTAAAGTCATTATTTACTTCTCTCTCTAAATTAATTAAAAATTCAAAAAATCGACTAAAGTATATGATATAACGCGGGAATAATAAACTAAAGAAATTCAAAAATTGGTATTATAGTTATAGTTATATCATATAAAACTTGAATAATCCCATGAGAATTTGATATTTGAAATAAATCTAATTAACAAAATCACATTTAATCGATAAGATTTTAACACATGTCAGAATAATTTAATATTTTTTAGCCAAATAAGTAGAGTATAATTAAAAAAGGAAAGAAAACATATCTATATATAATAATTTAATTCTAAAATTTTGAACTTTCTTTTTCTAAATTTATATTTAGATATGTTTTAAAATTATTTTTATCTTGTTAAAGAAAATATTAAATTATTTTGACACATGTTAAAATCTAAACCATTAGTTATAATCTTGCTAATTACTATTTTGTCAAGGATTAAAATGAGATAATTCAAATATTATATGATAAAATTGTAAATATAATACTAAACTTTTGAATTTCTGTTAAGTTATTATTCCCGCGTTACACATATTACGCGGAAATAATAATAATAATAATTTATGGTATATATATAATATCATACATTTATTCATTTTATGTTTTGGCCTTGCCGGAATATCATTTTTAGATATTAGAGATCCGAATGCGATTAATTTTAACTATAGCCCATCATCGAAGAAATAACGAAAATATAAGATTACATCAAATGAAATCAATGGTCCAATCAAGAAAGATAATGAAAAGTGGCAAATTGAATAAACTTGAACCACATGGAGAGAAATGAATGACATGAACTGAATTCGGTAGGCGGTTAAGAAAAGGCTGATCTAGATTTGCTAGTGTGCTTACGATTGCTGTTGAATTACTCGATATTCTTTTTTGAGCTTGATCAATGGAGTCTTGCATTCTCATTCTTTCAAATTTGAAGAATAAGCTTGCATATGCTAAATTGCTAACCAACAACATATTCGTAATGTATTAATCACTTTACCAATTTCTATACTAAAAAAAAGTCAATATTTTTAGTATCAAAGTAAGCAAATAAGTTCATTTTGACCAGCTCTAGTAAATCAATGCAATAAACGGATGTCGATTCAATATCAAGCATCCCAAAATGTCTAAACGACAACGTTTGGTATTAGCCAAGTCCGCAATTAACGCACACCACTAACTAGACAATACCCATTTGCACGGTCTCTCACTCTCTCTACTCTTTCAACTTTAAAAACTTACTCTTTCGTTTCTCAAGAACCCTTATTGAACCAAAAAAAAAAACTATATATATATATACTCTTTGAGCATTTGCATTGCTTAATCGATTTTGGATATTCTAGCATTCACTCTCTGAATCTTCCGGTGAAATTGACCGGAAAGTTTTATCCTTTATCGGTTAAAAGGGAAGTAATTTTGTACTGTAAGACTTCTAGGTTCGAATTAGAGAATTTGGGAACTTTTTTCCGGTGAGATTGATGAATAACTAGTCAAGATTGAACTTTTTATTTTTGGGTTTTGTGATTTTATCTAATGGAGAGATCTAGATCGAAGAGAAACTATCACTATGATCAAGACTATGATGGAGATTCCATGGCCAGGTCTAAACCTCGTTACAACAATAACTATCACTTTGGCGGCGGCGGCGGCGGAGGAAATAACAGATACCGTGGAGGCGGTGGTGGTGGCGGCGGAGGTGGAGGAAACGGACGACCATCGAAGTCTCACCCTGAAACGATGGCAACAACGACTTATCGAGTCCTCTGTCACGATGCTAAAGCTGGAGGCGTAATTGGCAAATCCGGTACTATTATCAAATCGATAAGACAACATACCGGCGCTTGGATTAACGTTCACGAGCTAGTTCCCGGAGACGTTGAGCGTATCATTGAGATTTCTGATAACCGTCGGCGTGATCCTGATGGGAGAATGCCGTCATTCTCTCCTGCTCAAGAGGCTCTGTTTAGTGTTCATGATAGGATTTTGGAGAGTGAACCTCAGTTTGGATATGGTGGACCTCTGCCGGAAGAGGAGGAGGATTACGGTGGAGTTAGGCCTGGAGGAGGAAGAGTTGTGACTAGATTAGTGGTTTCGAAGTTGCATGTTGGTTGTTTGTTGGGTAAAGGTGGGAAAATCATTGAACAAATGAGGATTGAAACTAAGACTCATATTCGGATTCTTCCTAGAGAAAGTAACTTACCTCATTGTGTTTCACCCTCTGAAGAGATTGTTCAGGTCTGCAAAATTGCTTGAAAACATTTATGAAATGTTGAATTTTGTTAAGTTTTTCATGTGACATGGTGAAAGTTTCTTCCTTTATGTTCTGTTAGATTGATTTGAATGAAGCAATGCTATAGTTATCTTGGTCGTTGTTTCTTATGTTTTTGGTTTTTTGCTTTGCTTATGGGAAATTTATTTCTGTTGTTGCTTCTTTTCAGATTGTTGGTGAAGCTCATGCTGTAAAAAACGCTTTAGCCATTGTATCATCGCGTTTAAGAGAGAGTCAGCATCGTGATCGTAGTCATTTCCAAGGGCGTGTACATTCACCAGAACGGCCATTTCCAGCTGCTGTGGATGATTACATCCCGCAGCAAAGAAAACAATCGTCGGAGAGGTTTCCTCAAGGCAATTACAGAAATAGTAATAACTTTAGCTCTCGCCAATCTAACTATGCAGTGGAAGGTCCAGCAGTTCCTGTTGGTGAGAATGTGCAGCCTTTCGACACTGAAGAACTTATGCTTCGGATTCTCTGCCCTGTTGACAAGATTATTCGTATTGTTGGAGAAACAGAAGGAATAATAGATTTGCTTCAAAACGAAATTGGTGTGGATGTGAGAGTATCTGACCCCGTTGCTGGATCTGATGAACAGATAATTAGCATTTCTTCGGAAGAGGTACTCTAAATACCCCCCAGATCTTCTTTAGTAGTATCTGTTACATATACTATTGTGAACTTGAAGTTTTGTTTATTTTGCTTAGGCTCCCGATGACCAGTTCTTTCCTGCTCAAGAAGCCTTGTTGCACATACAGACTCAGATCGTAGATCTTATTCCAGATAAAGATAACTTAATAACAACGAGGCTACTCATCCCATCTAGAGACTCAGTTTGTTTGGAAGGGAAAGCAGGATCAGTATCTGAGATGTCACGATTAACTGGAGCAAGCGTACAAATCCTAGCCAGGGAAGAAACTCCCCGATGTGTTTCTGTCAATGATGTTGTTATACAGGTCTGTTTGTCTAACTCTCGAGGAGTTGGGAAATTTTCTAAGCATCTTTTGGTCTTATAAGAGAATCTTCTCATGTCTGTGTAGATTACTGGCGAGATCATAGCAGCTCGAAATGCACTTGTTGAATTAACGTTGCGATTGAGGAGTCATATGTACAAGGACTTTTATCAAAAGGAGACACCACCAGCTTCCACATCCACAACTGGCCCTCTTGAAGGTGTTGCAGGAGTAATAGAAGTAGCTTCATCAAATAACACCACTCAATCCCGTGAAGGTTTTATTGGTTCCAATCTAAGCTTGCAGCAAGCTAGCACAGTCGTGCAACAGTTTAAGGTTGTGTTCTCATCAACCATTTTGTCAATACAAATGCATCTGTAATCAGTTAGGTTCAGACTTATTATGACATGGAAACAGTCTATTATTGCAATCTGGTGATGCACAAATGACCTGATTCAGGTGTAGCTATGATTCTTGTCCATCTTGTGCTATGTTCCTACATTTACATAGATTTTTTCTTTGTCCTGGGGCTTTATAGGATGGTGTTCAATCAGTTGCAAAGGCGGGTGAAAGTGAACACCGGGATGAGGTTCCTGTCACTACAAGCAGGTAGAGAAAGTCCCAAAACTTCGATATTTTTTTTCCGAAAACATTAACTGCTCGTTTCACACATTTCCTTCTTCTTTTCCTTTTTTTTGTTTGTTTCTCTAGAATGGCGGTACCTCTTGTTACTAGGAGCACTCTTGAAGTTGTCTTACCCGAGCACGTTGTTCCAAAGCTCGTTACGAAGTCAAGAAACAAGCTTGCACAAATCAGTGAGGTGAAACGTTTTTAACTGGAACTAGATTAGTACAATTGTCTTGAATGAAAATTTTATACGATTAGCTTCTCTCTTTCCCACTTGATCACAGTGGTCTGGAGCTAGTGTAACCTTAGTTGAAGACGGTCCCGAGGAAACACAGAATATCATTCGAATATCGGGTACACCGGAGCAGGCAGAGAAAGCACAAAGCTTGCTTCAAGGCTTCATCTTGAGCCGTAAGTCTCTCTCTCTTCAAACTACATATCAAAATATCGCTGATCTTTAGGGCTGATCTTTGTTCCTTTCTTTTGGTTTAGTACAAGAGGATGTACCGTAAACTTGGACCGGATCATCAGTACAGGGATGAGATCAAGAAACCGAAAATGTGGAGTTTGTATGAATTGTTGAGTATTAGGATTTGAGATGGAAGTATGGGTAGTAGTAACGGATTGGTTTAGATGGACATTTTGAACTTTATGCTTTGGTTTCTTCTATGTTGTCTATTAGTCTTCTTTTTTAATTGTTTTGTTTTGTAACTTATAATAGACCTCAAAGTTTATTATTACCAATTAATCATTAAAGACCTCAACCTTTTCTTTTGGGTGTGCTATTTCATCTTTCGTCATGTACATTTATATTTCTGTTCAGTGAAACCAGAAAAAAAAAAAAAAAAGTCCTAAAACAACGCCCCTTTAGATTGAAAGAAACGGCGAGATGTTTCTTGGGTTTTTGTGAACAACCTTGCACACCTTGTCGTTTTAAATAGGACTAAACGCTGCGTTTTAGTCAAAAATCTTGAAAAAGAAAAATGACGACTTGTAAAACCTCTTTGCCCAAACCTGGAGTTTCGTGAAACAGGAGACACCGCCGTCGCCGTTTCACCGTCATCGCGTCGCCGTTACAAAGGTGATTTGTCCTTTTCTTATGCGATTGTTTTCTAGGGTTTCTGTTACCTTCCTGAAATGTGAAATCTTTAGTAGAGAAAATCGTAGAAGACGAAAATGGCATATGTTGCGCAAAGCCGAAACGTGATTCGACATATAGTTTCAAGAGGAAAAGCTTACCACAAATCTGAAAATGCGATTCATCATCCTCTTCTTTTCGCTTGTCAAGGAGTTCGATATAGAAAATTGGAAGTTATTCTTACAACTGTGAGTTTTAAGTTAATGATTTTGAAAATGGATTGAATTTTGAGGTTTGTTTTGTTTTGATTTTTTTTTTTCATGTGATCTGGATTTGTTAGGGTATAGAGAAGCTTGGCAAAGCTGGTGAGACAGTAAAGGTAGCTCCTGGTTACTTCAGGAATCACCTTATGCCTAAGCTCCTTGCTGTGCCTAACATTGACAAGTATGCTTATCTCATCCGAGAGCAACGCAAGGTTTGCACTTTATTCTTCTTCTCTCAGCTTTGATCTTATCTTTGCTATTTTTTTAGTTTGATTACTTGGTTGTAGTGTGCTAGTTGTTTTCTGCTCTTGTTCTTGTGTCTAGGTTATGTTTTTGATGATGTAAAGGGTAAAGCTGATACTTTTGGCATGCCCTGAGATTGTTATGGTTACTATAAATGTTTTGGTTTAGTGTTGGATGCTTTTACTTTCATTTTGATTTTTCGTGATGGGAATATGTTCAGATGTATAATCATGAAGAAGATCAAGTGGAGGTTAAGGTTGTTCATAAAAGTTCTGAAATCCAGACAAAGGAGTATGAAAAGGCTGCTAAGCGCTTGGCAAATGCTAATTTGGTAATTTGAACTAATTCTCTGTATGTAACATTCTTGTTCGTGCTAGGGGTGTAATATGAGATCTGTTTGTTTGATTAATAGGTACTGAGGAAGCTAATTGACAAAGAGAAGTTCAAAAACCGCTCCTCCAAAGAAGACAAACCTGATGTACAAACTCCTGTGACTAAGGAAGAGATTGTAGCTGAGGTAAATTGTTGTTCTTTCCAATCAGCAACCTCTAACTCTTTGTAAGTAAATCTTGTAATCATTGGTTATTGTGTCGGTTTCTGAAGGTGGCGAGGCAGCTGTGTGTGAAGATTGATCCAGACAATGTGGTTTTACCGGCACCTTTGGAAACTTTTGGCGAGTATGAGGTGCCTCTGAAATTCCCAAAGACTATTCCTTTGCCACAAGGAACTGTTCAATGGATTCTCAAAGTCAAAGTCCGTGGCCATTAAATCTCTACCAGGGCGAGTCTTCAGTGATAGCTCTCTCCTTCAATCAGTTTAAAGTAGTCTTGGAATTGCGGAAACATTGAACAACACAATGGGGAGTTGCATTTCTTTGTTCTTGTACTTGTATAAACCGGATTTTTGTCCGGTCTTAAATGAAACGATGATTCGAGTTTTTTTTTGTGAAAACCGGTTTCGACCAGAAGGCTGATATAACAATCAGAAATCAGTTGATGGGGTTTAAGCAATTATTTGAATCTCACTCGAATATTTCAATGCGGTTACTTTAGTACAATTTTAAAAATTTGGGCCTAATTCGTAAAATCTATAATTTCTGGGCCTCTGGAAAATACTTATTAGTAATATTGATCGATCACCGGCGTTTTTATCTCCAGACGGCAGCTCGAGCTTCACAAAGTCACTCCCTCCTTCGCTATTCTCATCAATGGTGTCTTCTATTTGTCTACTCCCTTCGCCCACTCAGCTCACCAAATGGTAAATGGTTCGCTTTGAAGTTGAAACTTGAAACTTTTCTTTTGATGAAAAGCTTAGCCTTTTAATTTCTGAGTTTGGCATCATTTTTATGCTTTTCGCTGTAAAGTAGCTTAATTTTGATCTCTGTACAGATTGAGTCTCCGAAATTTTTTGGCTTCTGTGGCTTTTGATGAATTTTGGTTTTGGATTTCAGGGTAAATCAGTTAGGTTCTCAGTCGGGTCTTTCTTCTAGAGATTCGACGTGGCAGTGTGTTTGTTTCCGTAGCCAGAAACGCAAACCTAAGCTCTACCTTATTCCCGCCCGCCATTTTTTATCGACTCAAGTTGATTCAATTTCCTCCATAGAAACCGCTTCGAAGAAGCTGATGCTTCTTGCTACGTCCGGTGTTTCTGAAGTTCAAAGGTGAGAAATTTGTTGATTGATTGCTTTTTTGTTTTAACTTAGAAAAAGAAGAATTTTGTTTGTTGTCTATGTAGGTCTACTTCAAGCAACAATGTTAATGAGATGAAAGAGTTTGAGATGGAGTTACAAGAGTTGTTCAATGAAGTCAAAGCTTTGGTCAAGTCTGGGAACGAAAGAGATGCAATGGAGCTTCTTCGTGCGAATTATGTTGCTGTGAAAGAAGAGATAGATTCAGGTTTGAAAGGTGTAGAACAAGCTGCTGTTCTTGATATCATTGCGTTGGGATATATGGCTGTTGGAGACTTGAAACCTGTTGTGGCATTGCTTGATATGGTGAGTCTAAGTTCGATATCAGAAAATCTTTTTTTTTTACCGGATTCTGTTGTATTTGTCTAACACAGTAAGTTAACTAATGCAGATAAGCAAGATTGTTGATCATTTAAAGGACACAGAACCTCTTTTAGATTCAGTACTTATGCATCTTGGTAGTATGTATTCGGCACTAGGGAGGTTCGAAAATGCTATACTCGCTCATCAAAGGGCTGTTCGTATATTAGAGAATAGATTTGGTAATGATCTTTTAAACCCGTATTAGTTTTTTCTTGTGCGTTCATTTTTCCTTAACCAACACTACTTCTATGTTCTAGGTAAATCCAATACTCTACTTGTCACACCATTACTAGGTTTGGCAAAGAGCTTTACTTCTGATGGGAAAGCTACGAAGGCAATAGGTGTCTATGAGCGTACGGTGACTATCTTGGAACGAAATAGAGTTTCTGAAAGTGAGGATCTAGTGGTACCGTTATTTTCACTCGGTAAACTTCTGCTCAAAGAAGGTAAAGCTGATGAAGCAGAAATTCATTTTACCAGGTACTACGCCGAAAGGACTCGTTCGGTCAAGTTTTTTTTTTTTTTGCATTTTCTTATTTGCAGATCACGTGATCCATTTCCATCTTCTTTCTTTCTGCTAGGATTTTAAATATATACAAGAAAATATATGGAGAGAAAGATGGAAGAGTTGGCATGGCCATGTGTTCCCTTGCCAATGCAAAGTGCTCAAAAGGTGAGTTAAAAATTCTCCATGCTATTATGATGTGTTATTACGAGTTTTTGTTGAAGTGAGGGCCTTGTACCTTGGGTTATCTTAACAGGCGATGCAGATGAAGCCGTTGATATCTATAAGAATGCGCTGCAAATAATCAAAGGTTCAAACTATATGGCAATGGACAACAGTATCTTGGAAAACATGAGGATAGATCTTGCTGAGCTGCTTCATTTTGTTGGAAGGTGAAAAATTTCCTCTAATCTTCTTCTTGTGATTAAGGAATTCAATTTAAGCCACTAATATTCGCATTTTATTTGGCACTGCCCACAGGGGAGAGGAAGGACGAGAGTTACTAGAAGAATGCTTATTAATAAACGAGAGATACAAAGGGAAAAACCATCTGAGCATGGCTACCCATCTCATAAACCTTGCAGCATCTTATTCACGCTCTAAGAATTATGTGGAGGCCGAACGATTGCTGAGAACTTGTTTGGACATCATGGAGAAGTCGGTTGGTTCAGAGGATCAGTCCATAACCTTCCCAATGCTAAATCTTGCAGTCACTCTTTCTCAGTTGAACCGTGATGAGGAAGCCGAGCAAGTAGCCTTAAAGGTTCTACGCATTCGTGAGAAGTCATTTGGCAAAGACTCTCTCCCTGTTGGTATAGATTCCTCCACTCTATGATATCATCAGTCTTTATAGATAAAAGTTTTAAACTTTGTTTTTCCGAAGTAACAGTAAGTCTATTTATTCCCTATACAGGCGAGGCACTGGACTGTTTGGTGTCGATCCAGGCGAGATTAGGAAGAGACGATGGAGAAATATTCGGATTGCTGAAAAGGGTTCTGATGATCCAAGAGAAAGAGTTTGGTTCTTCAGCTCAAGAACTCATTGTTACTCTCCAGAAGATTATTCATTTCTTGGAGAAACTGGAGATGAAAGACGAAAAATTTAAGTTTAGGAGAAGATTAGCTTTACTTAGAGAGAAATACAAGCAGAGTGTCAGCTTGTAGAATATACACAATTCTCTTAATCTTATTACCGATCTAATATAATTTGATTAATTTATAAAATGTTTTTAAAGAAAAAAAAAAATTTTAAAAATTGAAATACGAAAAACATATGTTTCTCAAAAGTGTTGTTCTTACATTTTTAATTAAATGATATTGGTTTAAATTTAAAGAGTTTTAGATTTAGATAGAAGATAATTATGGTTTTGTTCAAAGATGATATTTGTCTGAAACAAAAATTTAATTACAAAATTATTTTATTTAAAAAAAAGGAGTGAGTAATATAATATAAAATAATCAAATCTTTAATCTTTAAACCTGTCTCACGCTAATCCTGTTCTTGTTTTTTTTAGATATTCATAATTAGAATATTAAACAATTTTTTCATAGCGATACTATTTGTTAACGGATTTAGAGTAGAATAGAGTTTCATGAACCTAATATAGCGTGTATAACAATTATATTTAGCATGTGCATCTTGGAGTAATTAAATCTACTCAAGACTTGATGTATAACTATGAAGATTGTATTTCGTCAAGATCGACATACATAGTTGTAGACAAAATGTAAGAAAGACTTCTGACTGATTGGATATGAGTCATATCTTACATAACATCCGAATTGCTAGCAATAATACATTTGTTTTTTTTTGTTCTTTAGGCAATGGAACTTGATCATCTCTCTTTAGATTTCGTTGTCAGATTTAGCAATGTGTGGAATGCACGGTTAGGCACTTTGCATGTGCTTATTAACATTGCCGGCATGTTTGCTAATTTCTATGGGAGGTTTGTTTTTATTCTGTTTACAACTTTTTAGCTTTTATAAGTGTTTAAGCTTCATCTTGTTGTGTTATATTATTGCTGAGGTCCCAAAGTCATATGCCTTTGCACCATTCATCATTGCTTGCTTACACTCCAACTTTATGAACCAAAATTGTATAGTTAGATATTGTAAGTTGACTAATTAATTAGCACTTGATAACCTTTTTTTTAAGTACCTGAAATTTCATTTAGACATTTTAGTTTCATTTTTTTTTAATATATATACATCATTCCTTTTCAAAATTCAATAAGATTAATTATGGGCCACAAATTCACTTTTGTTTACGTCTCCAGAAGTTTCTTGATAATTAAATATTCTCTTTATTTTGTTTTTGAACATTAATGTGTGACGAATTTTCTTTTGTGATCAAATGGCATTTGGATTGCCATATTTTCTGCATACCGCCACTGAGGTAGGGTATTCACAGATGCTCATACGAATACAAAATGTGAAAATGTTTTTTCGTGTTCACAAATGCTTGAAGCATGTGTAAAATTAAAACGCTTAATGAAGTTGTTTGCTTTTGCGAATTATGTCATGATCACATATTTTACACAAATGTTTACACGGATTAAAATTCATATACTACAAATTTTATAAGTAGTAGTTTTCATTATTTATATTTTACTCACTAAATTTTAGTATTTATATATATAATAAAAAAAATTAAACTAGTTGAAATTTCACAACAAAAGTATAATCTTTTACTTATTTTCTAAAAAAATATTGTTCAAAATTCACATGCTAATTAAAACCATCGGGACCTTTGGTAAAAGAAAAGGACAAAAAAAGCTAATTAAATTAGTTGGCATGTTGATATTTGTAGGGGCACAAAAATTCTCGAAAGATGGTTATGAACAGCATATTCAAGTAAACCATTTAGCTCCAGCTCTGCTTTCACCACTCTTACTACTTTAGCTTATCCAAGCTTCACAGAGTCGAATCATTGGTGTCAATTCTGTTGTATGTGTACCCATTGATCATCAAATCAAAAGGTTTTACTATATATATATATATATATATATGTTTCATTGACGAAATTTTATTTTATTTTTATTTTATTTTATAATTTAAGGAGAGATCCGAACTAAACTCTTGGAGAGGTGCAACCCATGTACCGGATATTCAAATAGTTCATAGCAACAACATTTGCTTTAATTTTTTGGGTTTTCGTATGGTAGATGCATTATGTTGGTTTTGTCGATCCAAATGATATCACTGTTGTTTCTGGTTAACACATCTTGAAACAAAAATATTTTACTAACTGTAAAAGAAAACGTCAAACGGAATGATAATAATTTTTTTTTTTTTTTGCCGCGTTTTTTGATTTGGAAAAATAATTTCAACAAAAACAAAATAACGTACGTACTTTAACACGTAACCCAAAACGTATAAACTACGTTTGAAACAATAAAATTTTGATGTCATTTACAAAATGGAATACAAGATTGAATACATATTAACATTTTGACATATCTCAAATCGTGTAGACGAGAGATTTTCCAAGAATGATCCAAGATATTTACACTCATCCATGCCTTTTTCATATTTTCGACACAAGAAGGTTGTAGAAGCTCTCTCTCTCTCTCTCTTCTCAGCGACAGATCCTCAGATTCCATAACATTGCCAAATTATAAAAACCAATGACAAATCTGTTTGCACATTATTCATATCTCAAAATTGCAAACGTACAAGTTGTTCTGAAGAAGCTAATAACGTAGAAACAGCCAACAGAGTTTGGGAAACTACATTAGAGTTGATTTGTCTTCCTCTTGATGCATTGGAAAAGACTTACGGATAGAGAAGAAGAAGTCCACTGTCGTTATGGAAAATCATTAACCAAAAGAAAATGTTTCGAAAAATCTGTGATTTGACTTTTCGTAAAACTAGATGCGGATACTTTCTTAATTATGTTAAAAATTCAATATTTTAGTCGCATTATCTATTAAGCTCCTATGAGTCTGACCACTAGAAAGTCTTTGGAATTTTGGTCATGGTCATACACTCTTTACTTGTTTAGAAAAAGTTGACTTTTATAACCCGAAACATTGGTTAAAAATTCTACCTCTACTTATTAGTACCAAAAAAAGATAATTAAATAAAGGATTCAGATATCCAATCATAAGCTATACACATATATCTTTAACAAACACACAGAAAAAAAAATTACAGATCCTACGTACAATCAATTTTATTTTTATAATTTACTCTTTTTTTAGATCTTGAGTATCAGTATCACTGCAAAAATTTAATTTGAATTTGATGATAATCCTTCCCAAATCTCGATTTTTTGGTAACTATTTTGCTCACCAAAGTGTTACTAACTTTTTTGGTTTTATCCACTTTCTTTCGTCACAAGTGATATATACTCGAAATCGTTTGTATTTATTGATCAGAGACATTCTATCCATCTTTATATGTAATAAATACACAGTAAAATACTACTGTCTCCAAATAAAACAAATAAAAATAAAATAACAACTTCAATTGGATACTTTAACCAATAAAAAAACCTTAAAATGAATAATATAATTAAAATGATTACGTGCACTTTGGGTCCATTCCAATTACAAAATGGATTTGGTCACTAATTAACACCAAACCAAACCTCAGACCAAAAAAAAAAAAAATGGACTTATCAAAAATATTATCTATCTCTCTCTTATTCTTCTGTCTCCTAATCCCGGCGAAGACTACTGCCACCGTCACATGCACTAACGCCGTTTGTCGCCGTGACGGCCCAGTGATCCGTTTTCCTTTCCGTCTAAAATCCCACCAACCCCATTCTTGCGGTTACGCCAAAGGGTTTGACTTAACGTGTGATATAAACGCCGTTAACAGAACCACCATAACGTTGCCCTTTTCCGGTAACTTCACCGTCGAAGAGATTGATTACGCAGCTCAAGAGATTTGGATTAACGACCCAAATAACTGTCTTCCTCAACGGATCTTAGAGTTAAACCTCTCAACGACGCCGTTTAGTGGCGTTTACGTACGTAAGTTCACATTCTTTAACTGTCCAACTTCGGACTCGGAGTATCTTCATTTTAAGCCGTTAAATCCGATAACGTGTTTGAGCAACAAAAACAGCACGGTGTTTGCGACTGCTTCGCCTAGGGTGATAAACAACTTGTTGTCTCAATCATGCCGGTTTATGAAAACCGTTGATGTTCCGGTTCGTTGGCCGTTTTATGACCAGGTCGTGACGTCTTCGGATTTGAGTGATAACCTCTGGCTCACTTGGAGGGTTCCGAGATGTGGCCGCTGTGAGATTAGAGGTGGTAAGTGTGGGGTTAAGAGTAATTCTTCAAGTGAAATCATTTGCTCTGATGATCACAAACCAGGTAATTTTTTTATTTTTTTAACCATTAGTTTACATTTTTTTGTTATTATTTGATTGATTAGTTTTTTTTTAATTTCTAACGCGTAGAACGTCAAGTATACAAATTGTTTTTATAATGTCAAAATATGATTAATAAGACGATTAGAGTATGTTCATTTGACGTAGACCATGACGGAATTTTGTGTTGAATGATTCATCTGTTTGTGTGTTAGTGTGTATAGGATTAGTATATATAAATTTCGTAGCATGACAATCACTATCCAATATTAAAACAAAATTTTTGTATTCAATATTATATTGTCCGTTCTGATTGTTTAAATACAAAAACCACATGATTGATGATTCAACACGTACAATATATTGACTCATATCAATATGTATGTGATGTGTGTGTGTGTACACTTTAGACATGACATGCATATTTATTTTCCACATACAAATCTAAGAAAAGTAAACACCAAAACTTTCAAAGGGCATGAGGAAATGCAAATAGTTCCTTAAATGACCAGCTTATGAAACATCAAATCAAAGCAACGTATTTGTAATTTTGTTTTCCTCAACCCCTTTTTTTATACGAACAACTTCAGTTGGTTAACATTTTTCGGAATAAAAAGACAAAGCAAAAGTATTACTATTTCCTGCTTATTTTTTTCACTTATATAGTTTTCTTTTGAATTGTGCAATCAGTCAGAAATTTTAGTTTTATATTCAAACGTCTTAGCTGAACAGAAAATCACATTTTAATACTAAGTACTTTATGCTAAACTTTTTGTGACAGAAATATTAAAAATCGTGTTAAGTCAATATTATGGCTTTATTTTTTTAATTAATATTGGCATTTAAACCAAAAAAAAATCTGATAGAGAAAATTAACTAAACAAAATGATAAAATTTAATACGAATTTCTTTATATCTTTTCTTCTAGCATGTCTTTCACTTTCACTAAGTAAATATATAAATGAGGAAAGAAAGAAAAAAAAACATACACGCACACATATTAAATTGAGAAGAATAAGAAGTTGGGCGATACTCAGTAGGTGAGGCACAAGGTCGTTGGCCGTAATAATAAAAGCTCCGACGCGTTGACTTCTATGAGTTCTCTCCATTTTAATTTGCATGTCCTACTACTCATTTTAGTCAACTTATTCAATTGTTACGCATTTGCCTAAGAGTCTTCTCTTCTACCAATTGTACATTTTTTCTTCCTTATATCTTGTCTTTTAACACTCATAATTTAATAAGTTATCTTTCTCTAATAATTTCTCTCTTAGTTTCAGCTATTTCGAGAAGAGCTCGTTACGCAATAGCCATCGGCGCCGGGATCCCAGGAACATTAATAGTCTTCGGTCTTTTTTGTTTCGTTTATAGCAAAATCAACTCATGCATTAAACCACGGCGTCTTGTTCCAAGCCCAGAGATCAACAATGCTCAAGCCCACTATTTACATTCTAGTGTTATTTTAACGGGTCTTGATGGGCCGACGATAGAGTCGTACCCAAAGATCGTGTTGGGAGAGAGCAAAAGGTTGCCCAAAATAGATGATACCACGTGTTCAATTTGTTTATCAGAGTATGAGCCTAAAGAGACTATTAGGACAATTCCACCATGTCAACATTGTTTTCATGCTGATTGTATTGACGAGTGGCTGAAACTAAATGGGACTTGTCCGGTGTGTCGGAACTCTTCGGAGAAAATATCGTCGCCTGAGAACTTTAATTCTTAGCTACTCGCTCGTGTTTTTATTTTTTTATTTTTGTTGCAGCATTTTGTAATTAGTTGAATACTTTCTATGTATTAAATGTCGCAGTTTTTGTTTATCTCTGAAAATGATGCAGTTTATGACATTGTCAAATTTTTCAATTTCATGTAAGTAAAAGTGAGTTTTTTCTTTTCTTACAATTTCCATATGTATGCTATACAATGACTATGCAAATATGTCATCATGTTCTTGATGATATTTGTTTAGTTTTGTGAACTGTTTTTTATATATGAAGATTCTTGGGCTTGACCCATTAATCCCTCATTAATTGTTTAGCACGCCGATTCGCATAGTTATTATCTACGGGTTGGGTGGCCAAGTGAAATCAAGCCCAGATCTTGAGAAAGACACATATCCAATCCCAAACCAATCCAATCCCAAACCACTGAAATACCATAACTTAGATTGTTTTGGAACTGTTATGTATATAATATATATATATATTTTAAATTACTCGAATCGTCGTTATCGTGTTAAATCGGTTCCTGTACTAAAGAAGCTATGTAATAGAACTATTTCAATTGCTAAAGCATATGTTAATTTTGTCACACTTCTTGCTGTCGTCTGAAGAGCAAAAACAAATCTTGCTTTTTTTTAAGGAGCGTATGAAACTGATGGATTCGTTGAAGATAATGCGATAAATCTGCACGCTAATTCTTTCTAGCTTTAGAGAAATAAATTATATCCACAAAATATTTTTTTAGCATCAGACGTATACAAGGGGAATTGGGGAAGGGTAGTCCCTAAAATTACATTATTGTGATAACTGGGCTTGGACATAATAACCGATATCCGAATCTAAACCTGAACCCGACCCGAAGTAAAGAGTTCAGATCGGATATGAGTGTACTAAAATATCCGATCGGTTGTATATTTTTTATTCATCGGATACATGTATCCGATCGGGTATATCCGAACAACCCAAAAAATCCGAACTCCACCCAAAGTAATTCAAACTTGTATAAAACTTAAAATTTTTAATTTTTCTTATTTTTATTTTCATATATGTTAATTTTCATATGTTAGTTTAGTTATATTATATAATTTTTACTTGAATTTTTTTGTTATTTAATGTTAAATATTTTATAAATTAAAAAACAAATGAAGAAATAAATTTTGTGTTTTAGTTTGGTGATTTGAATTTTTTGAATTTATTTTGAGATTCTATCTAGTTTTAATAAATTTGGATTGATTTCAAAAAAAAATAGTGAATATATATGAATATATATCAGTTTTTAAAGTTTGGTTCAAAAATTATTTGAGTTCGGATATACCAAAAATACCCGAACCCGATAGGTGTTTATCCGAACCCGACATGAAATTCTAAAATACCAAATCGAGTCCTATATCTCTACATCTAAATATCTAAAATGTCTAACCCGAACCCGATCAGATAACCGAATGTCCAGCAGTGATAGCTCATTAAATCATTCAGATGAAATAAAAAGCTTTTTAAGTTTAGATTTATGTCCACTTCCGTCGTTTAATCAGGATAGTGTAGAAAGAGGAGTTTTTAAAAATTTTAATTTATATATTAAAAAAATGACTCGAATGACTTTATATATATATATATATATTAAAGAATAAAGAGTGACACCGACCATAAAATCTTGGGTCCCCCATTCATTCTCCGTTCAGTTTTGTTGACAAATTCTGAGATAACACTTCAGCTAGCTATGGGAACGTGTTTTGATGTTGGACGTAAAATCGAAGCGACGTTTTGATTCTCTAAGGCGACGCGTGTCACATCTTTTGTACTCCAATACCATTTCTCAGATAACAACCACTTTTCATCTACCGCATTCCTATTCGTGAAAACGTTTTAAATTTGCAAAATGTAATTTTGAGATTTGAAATATTGGATAAATTTTATGGACAATAACTAAATGCTTATATATATATATTACATCTTTACTATGTGATTATCGGATTTGAAATCTATAAAATAACTCGGAAATAAATGTTGTTTTTATATTAATCAAAAAAAGGTTAGTAGTAAAATTAATAGTCTAATGTGGACTTTTATTTTTTCAATAATTTGGTTTTGACCGCGACGAATACCATTTCATTTATTTTCATAAAATTTTGGTAGTTTAGTGGTAAACCAGCAATTAGTAGTCTACGCATAATATCTACTATTGGTCTTCGTAAAATTTTGGGAGTTTAGTAATAACCAACATTTTCATAATCTAGTAGTTGAGTATCTCCGATTTGTAAAATCCTTCACAGTTATATAAATGAAACGGGTGTAACCGGTAACTATACATTTTTTTGGAATAGAATGTATCACTCCGACTATTTAAAATTCGATATTTTAATATAAATCATATATTACTCTAATAAATACTCATTAACAACTTCTAACGAAAAGAGATGACACTATGCATTATTGACATACGCACACATGTTTCACACACCAAAAGGTTTTACGATCTTATCTCAAATATTCCTGTTTTTCTATTCGTCCAAATTCTCCTATTGGAATCGATTCTATCCAACCACATCACTTACCAGAGACATTGGAGTCTTTTCGAATGGATCACTTGTATTAGCATCATCTCTCTAAGCTCATACAATACAAACATATATTGGCCCACTTATTACTTATTGACCTAGCTAAAACTTGATTTTTTTTTTCTTCTTTCACCTCGATATTTTAGCTTTTTGATTAGTCATGTGAGTCTAGGACGAGCCCGGGACCAAGTAGGAAACATTGGTTTCGTACCCCCAAATATTTTAAGACTAAATTTTAGAATAGAGATAGCCCTAAATTTTTACTAGCTGTAAAAAAGGGACTATCAAATATATTTTCTTCTTAATTAGAATCCTTTAAATTTCAGAGCCGAATCAACTGTAGTCATTAGAAGGATAATCTCAGTTTTTGGTTTCAACTGTCTTAAGCCATTACAAAAAATGTCATAGGGATGAACTGATGAAGTGTGGTAGTGGTTTCAAATCATGACAACTAATTTAAATCTAAACGGTTTTAGTAAAACCATATTATATCTAATCAAATCATAAACCGACTTGATCAACCAAATAAAATGGCAACTTCCCTATTTTTATGAGCCTCTCTTAGTTAGAACATACCTAATAATAGACCATGTTGATCAATGACAATCACACCAACTAATCAGCTTTCAGGAATCAAATTGAGCTTCTAAAACAGATTATGATCGGATATTTTTAACCGGTCACACAATCAATCAACTCGGGAACAGAGCACTTGAATGTATATGAAGCATATTTATTTACCAAAAAAAATAAAAATATGAAGCATATTTGATCAGTTTCATGACCGAACACATAATGGCGTACGAAACACTTTTCGAATCTAAACAACTGTATTTTTTTTTAATATTTCAATATTTAATTACTTTTTTTTCACAGAACTTTTGATTTTTTATATAAAATATGATAAAAGTTGAATTAAAAAAAAAATCACGAGAATGAATTGAAGAAAGTTGTATTTAATTCTCAATCGTGGAGACCTTTAGACAGAAGAGAAGCTGAGAGAAGTGAGAAAGGCAAAGCCGAAAGATTTAAAAAAAAAAAAAAACAAGAGAAAAGAGAAAAGAAAGAGACAGAGTCCAAATTCGAAAGTAGAGAATCCAATTCTCAATAAAATCTTTCCCGCTCACTATTCATTCATTCATTCTTCTTCTTCTTCTTCTTCTTCTTCTTCTTCTTCTTCTTCTTCTTCTTCAGATCACGTTTTCACCTTCCGTTACGTCTTCTCTTCTCCGCCTTTTAACATTCAGGTTACCATTTTCTCCTCCTCTCTCCTGCATGTCTCTAATCTGTTTTCTCCGCATTTTTTTTTGCTTTGATCTCTGAGGTTTCGATTGTTCCGATGTGGGTGAAACTTCATTGCTGGGGTTTGTATTTTGATTTCTGTAAAGTTTTGATTTTTAGGACGATCCTGGGTTTTTGGAAACCCTATTTTTACTGTTTCTTTCTAGAATATATATATATTTTTTTGGTAAATTAATTTATCATGTTATATACTTCTATATCCGGGCTTACCGCTCTCTGTAAAGTATTCACCTTTCCAATTTGTAAGATTCGTTTATTATTGTTATTTGGTTTTCTAGGGTAAGAGACTCAACCTTTATTAGCTATATTTTGCAGACGAACGTTTTGGTTCTCTAACTTTTGTTGAATCTATTCAACCTTGTTAGTTTTTTTTTTGGCGTTTTGTGCTTTCAAGTGGTGTGATTTCTCCATGTTTTTCTAAAGTTTATGGTCTGCTGCTGTTTGTTTGTGTAGTATACAGAGGCTGGAGCTGGGGAATAAAAGGATTGTTTATGGAGGGAGACGGCGTAAAAGATTTGGGATGCCCGAAGATTATGGATGGGAAGGCGAGTAATGGGAATGTTGCAGAGAAGACTGTACCTAAATGTTGTCTTAAGGCTATGGCATGTTTACCCGAGGAAGATGCTAAGTGTCACTCCACTGTTGTTTCTGGGTGGTTCTCAGAACCTCACCCTCGCTCTGGTCATATTACTTTTACTCTCTCTTCTTGTCAAGCTACCCTATTTTCTTGGAGTTTCTCTCTTATTTTTGGTTTTTGTTCTTAACTGGATACAGGGAAAAGAGGTGCCAAAGCAGTCTATTTCAATAACCCTATGTGGCCAGGTAGCTTTACCTCTTGATAGGCTTTTTTCTTGTTGCTTTTCATTATCCTACTACCTTAAGATTTGTCTTTGTATTAGGTCCTGCTTGGTTTATCTATATGTTAAAATTTGTGAGTTGTGGTTTTTGGAGCGCTTGTTCATGTGACTTATGCAGCTATGTTGGTTTATGTGTTGATTGTAGGAGAAGCTCATTCACTGAAAGTTGAGAAAGTTCTGTTCAAAGAAAAGTCAGATTATCAGGAAGTCTTAGTGTTCGAGGTTTGAAACAGCATCTCTCGCTTTCGTTCAATTGTTCCTCTTTGAGGAAAACCTTATATTTGTTCTTGTTTTTTCAGTCAGCCACCTATGGAAAGGTCCTTGTTCTAGATGGTATTGTACAGCTGACTGAAAAAGATGAATGTGCGTATCAGGAGATGATAGCACATCTGCCTCTGTGCTCTATATCTTCCCCTAAAAATGTAATTTCTCACCTTAAAACATTAGTCTCTCTGGTTGCCTATATCCTGTGGCCTGTTGTAATTAATCAATCTATATGTATGTTCATTTTATGCTGAATCTGTCTCTCTTTTTGGAGAGTATGTTGGAACACGATGTGCTTTCATTGTTGTATGGCTCTTTTCACCCATGATGAATCATTCCAGTACATTGAAATGTAGATTCAGCTCAACTTGGATTGGGAATTGTCAAGCACACTTATTATTGTCACTTTCTTAATGCTGGACTTAGCTGTATAAATTATTTGCAGGTTCTGGTTGTTGGTGGAGGTGATGGTGGTGTTCTCCGAGAGATTTCTCGCCATAGCTCTGTTGAGGTCCTTGACATTTGTGAGATAGACACGATGGTTATAGATGTAAGTATACCCGTCTTGTGCTCATCATAAGTGTGAACAGTTTTTAGCTGTGCTTTATCTAAGAAAATGGAATTCCTTTGGTCTTGTAGGTATCCAAGAAGTTCTTCCCTGAGTTAGCAGTTGGATTTGAGGATCCTCGTGTTCATCTTCACATCGGTGATGGTAATTGAGCATTCTTCTACTTTAGTTCAATTAAAATTTCTATCTGAAATTTGCTTTTTGTTTGATATCACTTTCTTCTGGCAGCTGCTGAGTTCCTTCGTAAATCCCCTGAAGGGAGGTATGATGCCATTATTGTTGATTCTTCAGATCCCGTTGGTATGATTCACTTGATGATTTTTATTTTGAGTTTCTAAATCTAAACATCATTCAGACTTCTGAAACAAAACTCTCACGCGTTTCGCTCTATCGAATCACAGGTCCTGCTCAAGCGCTTGTTGAGAAGCCTTTCTTTGAAACTTTAGCTAGAGCGTTGAAGCCTGGAGGAGTTCTTTGTAACATGGCGGAAAGTATGTGGCTCCATACTCATCTTATTGAAGATATGATCTCAATTTGCCGTCAAACATTCAAAAGTGTTCAATATGCATGGAGCAGCGTCCCCACATATCCAAGGTTAACTCTACTTTTTCTTCTAGTTACATTTTGTGATCTCACTAGAACCAAAACATGAATGGAGCAAACAATTTTCTTTGCAGCGGCGTGATTGGTTTCATCTTGTGCTCTACCGAAGGACCAACTGTTGATTTCAAGAACCCAATCAACCCAATCGAGAAACTAGACGGTGCAATGACCCTTAAAAGAGAGCTGAAGTTTTATAACTCGGATGTAAGTTTAACACAACTGTGACTTGTCCATTTACTATTATAGACTCACTTAGACAAAAATCTTGATATGTGTGTTTCTTGCCAAAACAGATGCACAGAGCAGCCTTTGCGTTGCCAACATTCCTGCGTAGAGAAGTTGCTTCACTTCTAGCCTCTTGACTTATATTTCGTATCAACAAACTTTATATAAATAACTCATGAAGAGGAATAATAAATCATTGGAGGCTTTGTATCTCCAAGGTCACTCCTTTATAAAAAGACTTTATTTATTAGCTTTTCGTGATTTCGAATATATATTATTAATTATCCGTGCCCATCAAATCTTAAGCTACATTCAGACTTATCACCGTCCAACAAGAATCACAATAGATCACAGCTAACAATATATGAACAAGAAGGATATATGTACACTTCTAACTTGAAAGCATGGCTTGATCTCAATACCCATTGGTTGCTATTGTATATCTAACATCATAAATCACAGAGACAGAACAGATGAAAATACTTCTATTTATATATATGTAGACTCTGCATGAATTGTGATTTGATAAAATACTTGATATACCTATAAGCTAATCAATCATCACTATTGAAATCTGGTTCTGCTGGTTTCTGAAGCAGCATTGGTGGCATTCGTTCTGGCATCCTTGGTTTCCTTACTGATCCGCTCCTACTTATTGTGCGTAAGATATTTGCAGCAAACCTCGATGCATATATAGTGAAATTATGCAGTAAATAATTTCTCTGTTTTGGTTATCTTACACCCACCAGTTTTTGCTATCGATTGTTTCCCAGGGAAATTAAAAAAAAAAAAAGAGCATCGGAGAAGGAAAATAAATCAGTATCAGTGAAAATGAACGTACTGGAATTTATCAAAAAAATAAAACATGTTGATTAACTATGGATGGGCTTTTGTCGTGTTTAAGAGGATTTGCTTGATGATTTTGGTATTAATGGGCCTGATGAGGAGATTCAGACAAATTTGGAGCTGAGCAGTGATTAGATTATTCGTATAACAGCCGCACGTGGCTTTACTGGATTTGTTAAATGAAATAAATATTGTGCCGAGGTATTGTTTTGAAAAATTTCATCAAAAAGCCTTGTAATGTATATAACTTACTTATCTACCATAATAATAAAGAAAATAAAATCTAAGCCAAAGTAAAGAGTAAACGGCGATGTCTGATAATATACCGGTGAAGCTCTGTTACCGGCGAACCAGAGGTGATAGCTCCGATCAATTGGGATGAATCTGATTCGATCTCCATTCTGATAAAACCGGAGTTTCTCGCCGAGTTTATGTATATAGCTTCAAGTTTTCTTAAGTAGAAATCGGAAAGAGGTTCGGAGTAGGGTTTGTAAAAGTGTCTTGGAGTAAAAGTGATTGATTCAAAGTATATTCTTATCTTCGGAATTGAGATCCAACGATTTGGTATGTTTTTTTTTTTTTTTTTTTCGTCGTTTCATCTTCTCATCTGTATATTTTGTGCTCTCATATTACAGAATTTAGGGATTCGAGTTTGCAGTTATTTAGTGTCTCTAATGGTTTCATAGAAATTAATTTTTGGCCAATTTTAGGGTAGTCCCATTTTGTAGGACCGTTTGTGTATCTATTTGAAAAGAAAAAAAAAATCGATTTTTGAAATTGGGTTGAATTTTCATGGGTCTGGAACTGGTTTGATTGTATTGCACTGATTGAAATGTGGTTTAGGGTTTAGGAGATGCAAATGCTAGTGGGAATCTTGTGGATTGGTGAATTGTGGTTTAGGTTATGTTAGGTTTCTCATGTTTCAAGTGTTGAATATCTGTGAATGATCAAAGTTAAGTCGTAAGCTTAGATTTTGTTTTTGTTCTCCATTTAAAATCTGGATATTGTTAGATTTTGAATGTTCATTTAAGTATTACTTACTGTTGAGGCGTTTGATTGCACTAGACTCAAACTTTGTTAGGTTTTGAATGTATTCTTTTAAGTCTGATATTGCTTATTGTTGAAAGATGTTTGATTGTACTAGATTCTCAAGATCTTTCTTTTATGAGTTTGTGTATCTCTATTATATTCAGCTGATTGTCGTGCATATTCGGGTTAAGCGGATTCACCCGCGAATTGTTTGGTTTTGTCTTTTTAAATGCAATGAGACCAATGCCACCGGATAATATTGATTTTCTTTACCTTATGATTTGCATTTATGATTTACCCAGTTTGCTCAGATCTCCATCCTTATAGCAATGTTCACTTGGTAGCTAGTAAAACCTCATGTGGAAACAAATCTTACATTTTCGGTATTTGAGACATTTTCTGTAAATTTTCTACCGAGTCTTTTCTCACTTTTGCTCCTTTGATTATCCATTGAAACAGGTGCAAAGTGTTCTGAGAATTCTGTTGAAGATCTTGTGTTCTGAAAATTTTCCAGAGGACAATACTTTATATCAGAGTAACTCTCGAGGACATGGAATGCAACAAGGATGAAGCGAAAAGGGCAATGGATATTGCTGAGAGGAAGATTACAGAAAAGGACTACAATGGGGCGAAAAAATTCGCCTACAAGGCTCATAACTTATTTCCTACTCTTGATGGTCTGAAGCAATTGTTGATGACCGTCGAGATTTACATCTCAGGAGAGAAGAAAATTGCTGGAGAAGCTGACTGGTATGGAATCCTTGGGGTAGATCCCTGTGCTGAAGATGAAGCCTTGAGAAAACAGTATCGGAAATTAGCTCTTATGCTCCATCCAGATAAGAACAAGTGTAAAGGAGCTGATGGTGCGTTTAATCTCCTTTCAGAAGCTTGGAGTCTACTATCGAACAGTTCTAGAAGAAAGTCATATAACGATAAGAGGCAGGTGAAGGGATCTCAGCAAATATTTCCAACTACACAGAGCAAGATTCCACCACACCAGCAAACTTCTAACGGGTTTCAGAGTAAAGGAGAGCCGGTGATTTTGGAGAATAGGCCTAAGCCCCGTGGCCATATGGATAGATCTAGCATGGGTTCTAGTTCGCCTCCTTTTGTTGCTCCAATACAGAAGGAAAGTAGTACCTTCTGGACCAAGTGCGACAAATGCCGGACACAATATGAGTACCTGAGGGTGTATGTTAACCAGATCTTGCTCTGTCCAAACTGCCATGGGTCTTTCATTGCAGAAGAGAAGACTGCACCTTCAAATATTCCAAAGGCTGTCAACCTCACATCTAATCAACAGCAGCGGAGTACCAAAAATCAAGCTGCAAACAAAAGGTCATCTGGTACTTCTGGAAGAGAGCATGCACCATCTGCTAACTATAATTTTGGATGGGATTCTGGATCAAGAAGGGCTGATTCTAACAGCCAAAATGCAACAAATCAAGCTGCGAATCTAGTTTATCAGGCACAAGATAGAGTGAAAAAAGGTTTTGGAGAGTCACAAAAAAGGGATGCTGCTAGAGGATATACAAATTCTGATCTGGGGAATTTTAAGAGGCCGAAGACGGATGATTCCATGTCTGGTCTATTTTCAGGCAAGTGGTCGAATCAAATTGGTGTAAGTAGATTTGATACTTCTTCTAATCCTGCCAAAGGAAACCCTGAAACGCCAAACATTGTAGGCTCTCGTCATCCTCATTTACAAGGAAAGTTGTTACCTTTTGATATATCAAAAGCGCTTCTGAACAAGGTCTGGACAGATATATTGGAGAGACTTCCGAAGATGACCTCTGACATGGATAAGAAGGTGAAAGGAACTGAAATGGAGAAAAAAAGCATGAAAGCAACAAGCAAGATGTGTAGCAAGGAAAATGAGGTCGAAAGGTCAGTTGAGAAAATTTCCCATGATTCAGATGAAGAGAAGAATGATGAAGTGAAGAACATCGTTGTTCCAGATTCGGACTTTCACAACTTTGATCTTGACCGATCTGAAAGTTCTTTTAAAGATGACCAGATTTGGGCTGCTTATGATGATGACGATGGAATGCCTCGGTTTTACGCCCGCATCCAAAAGGTGATATCTTTGAATCCCTTTAAGTTGAGAATCAGCTGGCTCAATTCGAAAAGCACTAGTGAATTTGGTCCTTTAGTCTGGACAGCCTCTGGTTTTGCTAAATCATGTGGGGATTTCAGGTCAGGAAGATACGAATTAACAGATACACTAAATGCCTTTTCTCACAGAGTCGATTTCACAAAAGGTTCAAGAGGACTCCTCCATATTTATCCCAGAAAGGGACAGGTTTGGGCATTGTATCGAAATTGGTCCCCTGAGTGGGACAAAGATACACCTGATGAAGTTATTCACAAGTATGACATGGTGGAAGTTCTTGATGAATACACTGAAGACAAACAAAGTGTAACAGTGGCTCTCTTACTCAAAGCTGAAGGATTCAAGGCAGTTTTCTACAGAAGCTCAGATGAAAAAGACGTGAGGAAAATCGTAAAGGAAGAAATGTTTAGATTCTCACACCAAGTGCCTCATTACATTCTGACAGGCAGAGAAGCTGTTAACGTACCAGCGGGTTCTCTGGAACTAGACCCGGCTGCAACTCCTTGTGAATTACATCCAGAGAATGTAGAAGCAAATGAGAAAATAGAAACTGTCAAGGAGAAAAGCTCAATCCCAAAGGAAGAAGTGGATATGGATCTAGATTAGGAGTATGAAGCTAGTAGCAATCAGTACAGTGTATAATGGGGGTAGAATGGGGGGAAGAAACTTTTCATATCATCTCATATGGCATCATTAGGGAACAGGACTAATCAAGGTTAGGTCTGATCTTTTGCTTTCTATTTTTCTTTTGTTAATTGTAAGGGTGACCCAGAAACTTGCCATTGTTTGGCTCAAGAAACTATCTATACCGGGAAAATTAGCCTGAGTATTTCTAATTTTTTTTTGGGGGGGGGGGGGGGTCAAATGTACAATCTTTTTTTTGATATTTTGTTTACTCAAATGGACCAGAGAGATTCTTGTAAAAACTCAATTCGGTGGTTGATATCATATATATGGTGGTTATGGGTATAAACTCTTTTAAACATTCATTTGAAGTTCATTGAAATGTTAGTGGTAAGATAGGCGAGGACGGTCCGTTTTGAGCTCAGCGTATCTAAACCTATTTATTAGGTCAGTTGTTTTGGAATTTTTGAGTAGGGCCAACTTTGATATTTCAAAACAAATTTATGCCACCACATTAGACTGAACCGTCCCTAGATGCAACTGAGATTTCGTAGGCTGGTTCAAGTTTGTTTTTAGTCAATGTGTTGTTATTGGATTGAGGTATCACTTGTTTGTTCGCATTTTTGGTTTATCTTTAACATTTATTATATATTTTTTAAAACAAGGTTCATATCTTTCAGCATTTAAGTATTGTACCCTTTTTATTAATTGAAAATGAAAACATTTGAACATAAACAATAAGTTCTAGTTCCATTCGTATTTACGTTTGTGATTTACAATTTGCAGATTTTATGAAAATTAAAAATTATCTCTATCAAAACTATATTTTTTCTTCTTCGTTTTTTTTCGTCTTTTTCGTGTAAAAGATAAATCCAAAATCAAAATTGGATTTGAATTCTTTTTTATTTTCAAAATATTTTCTGAGAAAAATCTCTTAAAATAGTATATCGTCAATGTGATTAAAAAAAATAACAAATTATTTCGTGTTAAAAAACATAAACATAGAATTTGTTTTTGAAGCAATAGTCAATCCTCAGAAACTGCAGTTACACGTTTTTAACTCATGTGATACAAGAATGGTTCTCACATCATCTTCTTCTCA
The DNA here is from genome assembly GCA_963854855.1 of Nasturtium officinale. Lineage (NCBI taxonomy): Eukaryota > Viridiplantae > Streptophyta > Magnoliopsida > Brassicales > Brassicaceae > Nasturtium > Nasturtium officinale. The sequence continues at coordinate 11,877,327 of OY978505.1, forward strand.
TGTATCTGAATAAACGAGAACATTGAAGAAGTGTGCTATATTAATTCATAAGCCATTAATGGTGTTCACGTTTATTTAGCCGAATTGTCAAAAAGAAGATAGATAAGAGTTATACAACTATGCAAGTAGGCAGTACTCTCTTTAATATCAGTTTAATTTTCTTTATTAATCTCTTCCACACCTTTGTTTTGAGTCCACTTCTCTCTTTTTATTTCATCCATTAGCTTTAATTGGATAATACATATAATCGTCGTTGTCATACTATTTATACTCAAACCTACGCATGAAGTGAATCTAAACATTCCCACTCTACAAAGGTGATTGTCCTTTTACATCCAATAAGTGGACTTACTATTTATGAGATACTTTTTTGTCCTTAATATAAGATATCAAGGCTTTCGAATGATAGCAGTCAAACAAGTAATTTAGTAGTGTTATACAAAATAAATAATATACGGTCTTATATGAGAATCGAAAAGGATAAAATATTAAGTAAATTACAGTTTTATACAATTGTTTGGTACATGTTATTTTTTTTTTTTGTCAACTCTTTTGGGATACGTATTTAGTAGTTAGCTATCTTTTAGAGGGGCAGAGTTAAGAATAAGAATCCAATAGATAATATATTGTTTTTGTTACATATTTGATAGTTGAAGTTGAATATTATCATTTATAAGATTTCAATCATAAAGTAGTTATTTTGAGGACTTTGACAGTTCCGGATAGGAGTGTTAACCGGACTATTGACCCGCGAGCTAGACCCCAAGTAAATCCATAATAGGGTGAGTATGGGTAGAAAAATTTATGTCTATTTCTAAGTATGTTTTATGGACTAGTTCATAACACATCGCATGTTACAAAATATTTTGTTTTGTTTTAATTATAAAAATTAAATTTATTGACGATCCGCTAACCCGTTGAATTTAACGAAACGGATTTAGACATAATTATATAGATGATGGTTCTAGTGAACCGGCCAGTTGTAGTCCAAAAAAAAGTTGCCCACAATTTCAGTTTTGTATTAAAAGTGTTGGTTCCATGGTTGAGGACCTAAATTTATATTTTAGAAGAAAAATAAAAACGTGAATATAAGATACGTAATCTCTATAAAACGTAACTTTGAAACGTTTTATCCAAACCGTAGAGTCTGGAGTCCTACCTTGTCTACTACTAACCAAAACGAGAACTAAAGTATTTTATTTTATTTCTGTTGTCAATGTTAATGAATTTATTTTACTCTATAGCAATATTTTCGTAGTTATATATTATAAAAGTAGAAATACAAGTACTGAATCTGTATTGTGACATATTAGCGACGCCAACACAAACCACTATGTTATATATCATAGTCAAATTTTATATTTACATTTTTCAAATTTTTAGATCAGTTTAACATTAAACAAATAATTGAAAAAATATTTTTAAGCAAATAATAAAAGAGTAAATTTTATTCTCTTTTGAAAACTATGTTTACTTCTCCGGCAGATGGCGAAGTCCGAGTCTAAAATTATTTTTTGAAAAAAATCAGATGGTGTGTTAGAGTTTAAAGGGTGCAAATTTGGGTGATGAACGTTTGAGCTACGCAGTGATCTCATGGGCAGAGATGTTGGAGCCTAGAAACTTGACGAGTCATACAAAAATAAAATAAAAAGTATTGAGAAAGTTTTTGGAGATATATACGTGTAGGATTTTCTTTTAAATTGTATACATGTACGAAAATAATAATGAGGTTGCCTATTGCTTAAGAGTAGATAAATACTATGGTGAGAGACAATATTTTAAAAGCATTTATGGGTATCTATAATCTTAAGGTAGTAGTATTTTCGAGAATACTTTTGGCACTTTATAAATGAACTTTCTTTTTTTTCGTGATCTGACTTCTAAGAGCCAAACATTTTTGTGTTATATAAATATTTGTCACTTTGAGTCAGTTATTTTCTTTGACATTTTTTTAATAAAGAGTGTTGGATAAATCACATGGGACCATTCGGCTCTCGAGAGAGTGGCTCTTCGAGTCGGGAAAAGTTAAGGCTGAAGCAAACCCTAATAATACTCTTTACCTAAACCCACAAGATGTGCGAATAAATTTTTAAAATATACTTTGGACAAGTAGTAACGTTTAAACAAGTATTAATATTAAAGTTTAAGAAAAATTAGGTATATTTTTTAGTGTAATTTAATATATACGGATATATATGTGTCAGAATGATACATGCATAGTCAGACAAATTTTCAAAATTAAGAACTCGAATTGTAGGTGTTAAACAAATTAAAACTGATACAAAAAGAATACTTTGTGTCCAAATTTGGGCTTCATCATATGTTGGAAACAGAATCCAACAAAATATTGAACTTCTACCGCTTTGCACAATCCTGCACTTTTAAACAAGCATTTACATCTCAAAACATTTCGTTTTTTTTTCTTTGTTTTCGAAATGAATCTAAAACTAATAAATTTTCAATAAAAAACAAAAAAAAATATTATAAAAATAAAATACACTTGGACAGTTGGACTCGATAAAAAAACTCAAAACAAAAGATAAGAAACCAGTAACAACAAGTGGGACGTTTTATTAGCAAGAGACTAAGTCATGACTCGTGCCATCATATTCATCGGTCGAGAATGAGCCAAAGCCAACAAAAACTAGAAAAGAGATTGTTGTGACTAATTTCGAGGCGGAAGTGACGAAGTTCGAGGCGAAAGAAACTCCCATACCTCAAAATTAATGCAGAAAACTCCTTGACAATGGCGGCGGCTCCACAACAAAAACAAAAATTTGCCTACTAACAAAAAAAAAAGCTATCCAATAATTGACCATCCTTAATAGGCTAAACTATTTATACAAGAATCGTTTTTGTTACCAAATCAACACATGCTTAGTTTCCTTCGCTCAAGGGGAGGAAAACAAAAAAAAAAAACTTGAGGGGTATAATCGTCATTAAAACAGAAATCGACAAAAAAAAAAAAGCATATTCGAAAGTAATATGAATAATGTGTGATAATATATTAAATATAACCAATAAGAGTAGTGAAGTCAGAAAAAGAAGAACTTAGTCCATCCAATCAATAAATTTTAATGTGTTATTCTTTACTGCTATATTTAAATCATCATAATCTCTCTGTCTATTTATATATATTAAAATAAGAAAAAAAAAGTTTGTTGAGAATATTATTTTCTTTCTCTCTTCTTCTTCTTCTTCATCTTTTTATTCTTATCTCTGTCTTCAACGATTAAGGCGGCTTAGGAAGATGGAAGCAAACGGGATTGAAAGCTTGGTGAATCCAAATCTGGAAAGAGAGTATATTAGAAGGCATCATAAACATGAGCTTGTTGAGAATCAGTGTAGCTCTACACTTGTTAAATACATCCAAGCTCCTATTCATATTGTAAGCTTCTTCATCTTCTTCTTCTTCTTCTTCTTCTTCTTTCTTCTACATGCGCCTCTGTTTTTTTCTTCTAATTGTTGAATCTTAGAAAGAAGATGATACAATTGGTTTCTGATTATAGAAGCTTCCATTGATTTATATCAGTATCATTTTTTTATTATGTATGATGTATAGGTGTGGTCTCTAGTGAGAAGATTTGACCAGCCACAGAAATATAAACCATTTATCAGTAGATGTGTGGTTAAAGGTGATTTAGAGATTGGTACTGTTAGAGAAGTTGATGTCAAATCAGGTTTACCAGCAACTAGAAGCACTGAGAGATTGGAGAAGCTTGATGACAATGAACATATCCTCAGTATCAGAATCGTTGGTGGTGATCATAGACTCAAGGTAAAACCAACAACAATACATTATTTGATATTTAGAGTTGAAAGACTTATGTATCTCTCTCTCTTTTTGTTTTGATAAAATTTAGAACTATTCTTCAATTATATCTCTTCATCCTGAGACTATAGAAGGAAGATTAGGGACACTTGTGATTGAGTCTTTTGTGGTGGATGTGCCTGAAGGGAATACAAAGGATGAGACTTGTTACTTTGTGGAAGCTTTAATCAAATGCAATCTTAAATCTTTAGCTGATATCTCTCAACGCCTTGCGGTTCAAGACGGAACAGAGTCTATGAACAGAGTGTAAGATTTCTAAGGTGAAGATAACTAATGTGTTATGGAGTCTTGAGAGAGATTTTGGTTGCCATATGGATGAAGCTCTCAGAGGGAAAGAGAGTCTCTTTTGGGAATGGACAAAGAGCAATATATAAAATCATTTACCGTTACATAATAAGTTTCTCATTTTACCTTTTTGTTGTCTAATTTTATGAATGTGTTTTTGGTTTTTCTAAAGAACCAAAATATGGTTTTGGAGTTATGGGTTGGCTTTTGCCACTTGCAGGAATCTTACAATTTGCAGAGACATGTTAAAAACTGTGATCATGCCTCATGGGGTTCCACTCTTTGGTTCCTTTTTTTAACACTTTTAGTTGCAGTTGCAACCATAAAGGCTACACACACAACATTTCTTTATTACTAATTTTCGACTTTTGTTTTACAAATTTATTATCCAACCAATAGCATTTGTGGAATGTGAAAATCACAACACGGACCATTATGGAATTGAGATCTTCGTTGTAGTTTTATAGATTTTTGTCTTCACTTGTTAGTGAGGAAACACACATTAGCTCCATTACCTGTTAAACGGTACTTCTTTCTTTAGTACTATATTTACAATGTGAAAGTGTTTTCTATTTTTCTTTTTATCTATTTTTTTTAACTGACAAATGTTGATGGGTTAATACGTTTTTCCATTTTTGAGTTGTCTCAAGATTTCTCGGCCTATCAAATTAGATCAAAGATCAGACTCATTCTTTTCAATGTTCTTTTACATTTTTCTTCATAGAATTGAACAGACTGTCAAAAAGGAAAGAGGTTTTAGGTCGAAATGAAACTAATGAGCTACTGAAATATATAAAACCTACAATAATTTATAACAAGAGATCAGAAAATTTCACCTGCTTTTGTTTTTTTTTTCAATTTTTTGGTTTTTTTTGTTGTTGAAAAGCTATGGGAGATTTAATCTGTACAAAGCTTCGAACCACCCTTTTTATTTTTCCACCTAAAGAGGTGTGTTTATGATAATGAATGGTGTGATTAGGCCAATACCAAGTCTCCTTCTTCTTGTTGTTGCTCTTGTAACTTCTCTCCTTGCTTTGGAAGGAGAATACGCTTTATGTCCTCTGAAGTTAGCGTCTCATACTCTAAAAGTGCATTTGCTAACGTGTGTAGCTGCTTCTCATGCTGGGAACACACACATAAAGATGATTCAAGTGAGAAAATACTTTTTTTTTTATTGAGTTAGAGTTGTGATTTATGGGAAACTTGGCAAAAGCATACCCGTTTCAAGAGAGATTTCACTCGCTCATATGCCTCTCGAAGAAGCTTCACAACCTGACCAAAAGTACCAACACACCACATGAATGATCATACTTGGGAGCAAAGAGATTTGAACAAGGAATTACAAGAAATGAATAACGAGAGTCCCTTACCTCTGCATCGATCCGTGATTGCAAGTCAGAGCTTGGTCTTTCTTTTATATGAACTGGTCCTATTGCCTCACTCATCCCACAACTCGATACCTTCCATATTGAAGCAAAAGCATTACTACCACTACCAAAACTCTACAGTGGAAATTTCTTCTCCCAGCGAACTTTTAGGATCTCTGAGACTTAATCTCTAATACCTCGTCCCAGAAAACTAATAGAACCGAAGGCTAACAATATTGATAAACCGGGGAAAGGAACAAACAATTATGCACATGTATCTATAATTATCGAGTGTAACGTGGAGGTTATAACACGAGGTTACCATATATTGAGCAAGTTCTGTGGCTTGGGACAGATCGCTACTCGCTCCAGTGGTGATATGGTCCTGGCCAAAGATGAGCTCCTCTGCAACTCTTCCTCCCATACATACATCAAGACGAGCTAATAATTGCCTCTTGCTCACTGATGTTTCATCGTTTGAAGGTAATTGTGTAACCATTCCCAATGCAGATCCACGTGGCATTATAGTTGCTTTGTGGATCGGGTGCGCACCTCCAGTGTTCAGAGCGACAATAGCATGACCACTCTCATGGTACGCAGTGAGCTACAGAGGCAAAGAATCAAATGAGAGGTCATATCATGTTAGGACTCCACAACCAAACACTATGTTGTGACAGATATTGGAGTATACCTTTTTTGAGTCCTCTGATATGAACATCGTCTTTCTTTCTGTGCCCATGACTATTCGGTCTTTTGCGAATTCCAACTGTTCAGAAGACAGCTTCTCTGCCCCTTCAACAGCTGCTTTTATGGCAGCAATATTTACTAGGTTTGCAAGATCTGTAAATCGTTTTGATGAGTTTCGGTAAAATGTGGTGAATCATTGAATATTTCAAAGGTCAATGACTAAGGAAGACACTCTGGCTAACTGTAGTTATAGATTTGAGACACTCACCAGCACCATTGAATCCAGGAGTTCCGCGAGCAATTGCTTTAACATCAACATCATCTGACATAGGTTTGCCTTGAAGGTAGAGTTCCAAAATCTCTTGACGTCCACGGACATCCGGGCTAGGGACGGTAATCTAAAATCAAACCTGTCAGTAATTTCTCCTCCTTTGGAAAAATATGAAACTATTCTGATAACTAGCAGCACACATATCTACCAATCTAAATTCTGTTTAAGAGATACAAATGAAAACAAAATAAACACCAGATGCGCAAATTCTCAAATAGTTAAATCCAAGACAAGTATAATCATATTCCAGTAACAAGCATGAGATCTTCTCTTCAGACTACTACTAATAAAAGTAGAGAATGGCTATAAGAAGCTGGAAACTTACATGTCTATCGAATCTACCCGGTCTTGTCAGGGCTGGATCAAGTATATCAGGCAAGTTTGTTGCAGCCATAACTATTATTCCCTGTATAACCAAAATATAAAGAAGTAGAGTAATATTATACTCCCAACTAAAGAAAATCTGGGTGAATTGCTGCCAACTAGGAGAGGTAATCATGGTACACTCTCCCTCATTAACAAGTACCTCATTCTGCTCAAACCCATCCATCTCAACAAGTAGTTGATGCAATGTCTTCTTTGTATGCCCTTCCCATTGTTTTCTCGTAGACCCAACAGCATCAATTTCATCAATGAATATGATACAAGGCGCCTGTAACACATGATGGTCAGCAAATGGAATTTATTCATGGTAGCCTAACCAACAAAAGTCTTTTTAAATAGCTTATTAGCAGTGACAAGTAGAGTAAGACCTTTTTCTTAGCTGCCTGAAACAATGATCTCACACGCCGAGCTCCTACCCCAACAAACCTGCCAGTGAAGGAAAACATGATCTTAAAAGACATTATCCATTATTGAAGAAGCCACCTGATAGTCATAAATAGTTAATGATAGTATTTCTCAAAGCATATGCCAGAGAAAGACAACTAGAAGAAGGCTCACATCTCTTCAAATTCAGATCCAGCTCTATAGAAGAAGGGTACTCCAGCTTCTCCAGCAATTGCCTTAAAATTTAAAGCATGTCAACTTATTGCAATCAATCAGACTATTGGTAGCCTAAAAAGAATTTACGATTTAAGTTTAATGACTGTGAAAGACACCCATACAAATGAAATAATAACTCTTAATAACCACCCGATTCAACAATAGACGACAATATAATGCTTATGTGAACTTACTTTAGCCAGCAATGTCTTTCCAGTACCAGGTGCCCCAGTTAGAAGAATTCCCTGGAAGAAAATATTTAAGAAATGTCACAAGTCTTAACGCTAAATAAACAGATTATGGGCTTACGTAGACAGGAGAAAACCAAATATATACAAAGAGACTATACCTTTGGCAACTTTCCTCCAAGGCGGGTAAATTTCGACGGATTTTTTAGATATTCTACCACCTCCTCAAGCTCTTGTTTTGCATCATCACAACCCTTTACATCCTTAAATGTTTTGACATTCTGCAGCAAGCAACTTGTCAGAAACAGAAATAATCAATCATTCATTGGCTTCAAGGACTACATGAAAAGAACTATTAAAATGTTGACTGCGTAAAGAGCATTAATCCAAAGAGGGTCCAGGAATAAAAAAAAACAATAATTATAACAGGTAAGAAAATGCTATCATGCAATTAATTTACAATATCCTTCTCGTACTATGTGTTTTGCCACTGTCACTAAAGAAATTGAACTCCCTTTCAGTTCTACATCAACTACTTAAGAATCCTTGTAAACAGTGAAGAACAGCATTACTTCACCTTCAGTCAAAAATGTTTACCTTTTCTGGCGTTATTTCTTTGTTCAACTCTTTTGGGGAATATGAAGAACTTGAACCAACACCCGAAGTTCCAATTCCTCCCAGGCTTCCAATATACTTTTGCAGAGCAGCTGCACCCATTAACCTAAACAAGGAACTTCCAATTTAACAGGAAGAAAAGTACTAAAATGGAAAAGAAACACAAGTTCAACTACACATAAGAAGCAATATTTCTGCCTGTGGTATCTATATTAATCTGTGATAAACTTGATCTCAACTAAGAAGCATACCACACTAATCCAACCGCAACTGTGAACAAGATTGTAGAGATAAGCTCTTGCGCAAATCTTGATTTGTTTGAAACTTTAGGATTAACCTAGCAAAGCAAAGATAGGTGTTAAGACCTTAGGATATAAGAAATCAATTGAACCCATGAAAATACGCACTTAAAGCTTATCAGATGGGCAAAATAAGAGAAACTTACCATAGTAACGTGCAATGGTTGCTTCTCAGATATACCAGGGTTCACAAATGGTTCATCCACGTTGCCTGATGCACGATGCTTCAGCTCTTGCAGCTGCACATAAACCAATGATTATTACAAATAAAACAACACTAATTAAAAAAAAACGACAACTAGGAAATTATAACTTTGAATACTGCAAACAGAAAAAAGCAATGGATAGTGATATAAACAGTAGAAACAATAAGAGACAGCACAGGAAACAAGTTCAGAGATTCAAATGTAGACCAGGGAAAAACAGATAACCAGAACCACAGTTTCTAGTAGTAGTCATGTAAGAATACCAGTGCAGGTAGACTAGATGGCTTCCCCATTTGTTCATCAGGAAGATACTCGGCAATAACATTAGTAATGACAAGAGCTCGAATATATTCAGCAACTCCTCTACTATCCACTGCGTGTTCCCTTTGTTCAAACCTTTGAACTACAGCCTCAGGACTGAAACAAATAAAACATCATCACACCACACCGAATCAATTAAAAGCAAACTGAATTCAACTAACACCGAACTCCTTAATCAATGAAAGCCTAATAAAAAAATTAACATACATATGCTTGTTGAGCTCAGCCAATAAAGCACCCTGTAAAGCCGCATCCTTTGGATTAGCATCAGCTTCAGCAATAAGTTTCTCAAGCCGCTTCTCCTGGCGAAAGAAAGGCCACCAACTTAGCCACTCCCACTCCATTACCTTCTCCAAAGCTCTCTTTATAGCCGCCCATAATCCCATCATCAACACCACAATTCTAAACTTACTCTTCTTCTGCTCTTCTTCCTCCTTCCCCTCCGTTACTCCATTACTAACCTCCGCTTCTTCTTCTTCTCCCCCACTTTTCATCTCCGCCACAAGACTAGCTTCACTCATCCCTTCACCATCCAAAAAACTATCATTCGTCTCTAATTTCGAAACCTCCGTATCTGAAACCAATCTACTCTCAGCTGAATCCGTAATCTCTCCAAAAGTGGAGTCTTTGGAAAGAAAATCGGAGTCGGAAGCAACATTGTCACGACGTATTGAGCAAGGAAGGGGACGAAATCGAGAGTTGAGAAGAATCGAAGAAAAACGGTAGAAACTGGGGAGAGATTGAGGATGAAAACTCAAAGAAGAAGAAGAGAAGAGAGAAGGGTAAGGCTTAAAGGAAGATGAATGAAGAGGAGGACGAAGAAAAAGAGAAGCTTGAAGAGTGGAAGAAGACATTGGACTGTGTGGGTTAATTGTTTAGGGTTTTTGAATCCTTCCTTTATCTTCTTCTTTGACACCTTTTTATTTCAGAACCAAAAGAGAAGACTTCACTTGGAGACTTGGGAGCCACAAGATCCTTCTTTTATCTTTCTTCTGTGTTTTTTTTCCTTTTTTCTAACTCATGATTTGTGTCAATTTAATTGAGTTTAACGTTTAAATCTTATCCACATTTAATTTTCTAAAATTTTGGCCAATAATTATTTCACTTACAGATGATGAGAAGACAGTTTTGATAATGAAAATGATATCGTGAGAAAGGGAGAGGAAGAGAGATATTTAAGTTCTAATTCATTTTCTCAAATGGTTAAATAATATCTTTTGGACATAAATGTTCCAAAAAAAAAAACAGAGCAAGGAGAAATAAAGAGAGGGATTAAACAACATTTGTCTTCGACTTTTGAGGGTTTTCTCTTCTATCTTTCTAACGCATTGGACCAGGACCACCATAATGCTGTGGTGGCATATGACCACCCGGACCTTGATGCATTGAGCCAGAAGATGGTGGTGCCATGTAGGGATTATGACCACCCATTCCCATTGAACCTTGCCCTCCTTGTTGGACCCATCCACCATGTGGCTGCTGCTGCTGATGATGATGATGGCTCCCACCTGCTGCGTTATATTGCTGTGAATTGCCGGCGTATGGATTCTGGACGGGCTGTTGAGGCATTGGAACAGCTGGGTTAGGCATTGTGTAGTCTCTGCTTCTATCGTTGTTCACCTGCAATTCCAATAACCCATACAGTCTTTACTTTGGTGTTGCAAAAAAAGTTTAAAAAGAGAAAATACTAACAAATAAACTACCTTTATGCTGAGGTCAGTATGGCGTGAATAAGTGATGTGGAGCTTACAAAATCCACCATCATAAATACAATGACCTTCCAATGCTTCCTTCGCCACCACAGCCGTTTGAACATCTGAAAGAAAACCCGCCAGGGTCATTTGAGAGTCTGCTCATACAGATTGAATTGACTACTGAAACGGAGCATACCTGGGTACTGAATCAATGCCTGTAGCCCACCGTTCTTGTCAAACATTGCAATCTTTTGAATAGCCCCAAAAGCCGCAAAAACCTACTCGTTAATAAAAAGGGGAAAGAGTGAATTAACATTTTCAGAACCAAACATTCCATGAGGATTCAGCGTAGAGCAAGTATTACCATGTGTAAAACATCCAAGGTTACAGCATACTGCATATTTTCAATAGATGCGAGGAGAACATTACTTTCAGGCTCCATCTTCTTACCGTCTACACCCACAGTCACCTAGTAAGAATGACACATTAACTTTAGTAGTTAGAACATTAAACTATTAAACTATGTGTCGCCAGCAAGAAATTCATCTAAGTAGCAAGCAGATTCATATTCAAAAATGATTTTTCCACGAAGAAACGGCTTTACCTGACCAGTACTATCAATGGCTGATGGAGCAACAGGAAGGTAAGGATTTGTATAGTCCCTGCAAAATAAAGTGCAAACAATTAGGTATTTTGCTTGCAGAAGCATGGTAATCATCAAGTAAACCAAAACATGTTTCAACAGATAATGGGAATACTCATACCTGCTCCGATGGCTCTGAAATTTGACAGTCAAATCTGTATGAGCTGAATATGTGATTTTAAGAGAACATTGTCCCACTTGCTCAGGGAGTAGATACCTAATACCCAGAAAGACAATACAGTAAACAAATATGCCTCAAATGTAACATTCATATGAAATCTTATAACACAAATTCTGTATTCTAATATTAGAATAAACACACGATATTGCCAGGAAGGCAGGAATCCTACATGAAAATACTATCCTCTTTCTATGTACCTACCAATGCCTACAGTATTTCCCCAGGTTCGTACATAAGAAGACTAGTAGTAAATATAGTTATCCTACATATATCAACGACAAGTAGCCATATATAACTTAAGAACTAGGCATCAGATGCTCAAAATCCTATAGAGGCTTGAAAGGCTGACAAAGTCAGACCCTACCCGCAATATCTAAAACTATACAGCCCTTTACAGTTAAACTAAATACTGTGTCAAAAATTAATACAACTGTCACCTAGGGATGCTTCTTCCATCAAGGGCATTTTTTGCAGAGGTTGCAGTTTCCGCGTCAGAAAATTGAACCAGTGCCTAAAGAGCATTTCAGACAATAAACTATATGAGTACAATAGCTAGAAAGCACCAAAATATAGATGCAATTTTCGGCTTGGTAACATACCTGATATCCGGCTGTCTTCTCGAAAGTAGTAATCTTGTGGACAAACCCAAAGGCTGAGAATACCTGCATTGCAAACCAGCAATTAGAACAACAACAAAACCCCATATGGACTCTAGAGCAGCCTTTGCGATTAGTTTAAAATTCAGTAACATTAAATATTAAATTTAGTTTTGACCGATCTGTGTACTATAAAATTTCCACAGTATCACAAAAGTTAAGACATGAAATTAAACTAACATAATATGATGTGACAATTAACATTGGCAATTTTCAGGTGACTATACACTCTCTAGAGGAAAAATATGAACCTGTCCAACAAATACTTCTCAAAATGTTAGCAGATTGATGAACCTCTATATAAAATTCATCATAACCACATAACAAACAATCATATTAGAAGAAGAAAAAAAATCCTAAAAAGTTGGCCGATTATTGAACCTCTAGATAAGATTCTTCACAGCCACGTCGAATTTGATAGAGTTATATATCACAGAAATGTGCAGATAGAGCTACACCCTATCATATCAAACAAAATTAATATCTACACCTATGTAAGACCATTTTTACAAACCCTAGACTATTTGATAAACGGGAAGAGTGAGGGAGAGAGTAGGAAAGAGAGAGGCAGTGTCAGGGAAAGGAGAAAGGAAACAAACACACATGTGCTCTTTCTCCTAATGCATTAGGCTGCCACTGAAGATATTGCCTTGACATGGCCCTGCTGATCCATTTACATTCACGTCAAAAGAATCGTTTTCAAAAGCACAACAACCTACAACCTAACCATCAGAATGTCTTCGAAACATCTTACAGAAATAATGTTTTACTTCTTCTAACGAAACCACAAAGGTTCTTGATCCACTTACCAGATGCAATACATCAATGCTGACCATACGAGCATCCTCGCCTTCAATAGTCACCAGAAGAACATTCCCCACAACATCTGCCGTAGTTTTGTTATTCACTATTTCTTGCCTGTTGGAGTACTGAAGGTAGACAGTTTTACCACGAACTTGAGCAGGCTCCGATGACGAAGCATAGTACGAAATCATTTGTATAGCTTGATTCAAATCTTCCTGAAAAAAAAAACCAATAAAATTAAAAAATCGAAACTTTAAAACAATGATAAAATTAACATAAGCTCTTCCACTTACAAACTCAATAAAAGCTTGATTTCGATTAGCTCCAACATTGCATTTTGTATTAACAACTGCACCAAAAGGCTTGCCGAGTTCAATTAACTCTTCTTCAGTGCATTCCCAAGGCAAGTTTCTCAAATGAAGAACCTTTGAAGGAGGTTGTGTGTAACGAAACTGTGGCTGGCTTGAAACAGAAGACATTGCTCTTGCGATCTTCGACCTACAAATATCAATACAAAAAAATTATAAATTGCGAAACAGTTACAATACTTTATGCAATTACGAATCACAAAACCTTCAGATCTCAACAAATTCGTCACAAAATCAAACAAACTGACGCGAATGAGGAAACAAAATCGAGCCTAAGAAGCCAAGTAAGTTGTACTATAAAATTTTACCAGAGAAGACGAAATAATACAATTAATACGAAAGAAGGAGGACATATTACCTGAAGAAATCCTCTGATTGGGAAAATCTGCAGAGAAATTAGGGTTTCGGATTGGGAAGATAAAGAAGAGGACGATAGGGAGAAACCAAAAGTGGCGTTTTGATATCACGGTCACTTTAAACGCCGTTTGTTTTATTAGCATCTTTCGTTGTGTTATTTGGGCTAAAAGAATTGAGCCCAATATATATGGGCTTTACGCTTTTACTGGCCCGTTACTATTTCTACAATTAAAGTTGATTATGATCAAATGATACAGCAAAATAACACGCATAAGCGTAGCCTAGCTTCTTCCTTTATTCATCACATGTTCAACAACATCATCACCACCCTAACTTGTAGAGATGTAACATCGTACGTGTAATGAAAGCACAACACATGAGATGTTTACTTAAAATCTCTGGATTCACAAGGTTTTTTTGGGAAAACATTTCCAAGAAAGAAAAATCGATAACGTTGAAAGCTAACATGCATTGTTGAACTTCTTCTCATTGGCATCACCATCACGATCAACGTCAACTACAAGCTCACGTGTGGTTTTGTTCATCTCCTCATTCCATTTGCTCATCACCATTGTTTCTGGGGCTAATGCCTTCTTAGTCTTGTACTTAAAGTAGAGGATAAGTTGGAGAATCCCCAATGGAGCCCCCACCATATTTGGTGACTATACATGTGATAAAAACATTATTCAATATATAACTTCAAAACCATGCACATAAAATTTTCAACAAGGGAGTGAATTAGGTCAAGAAAATGAAAACAAACCGCGAGAAAGAGATCATGGCTGAGTAAACCATAGGCCAACCAAAGAGAACTGGCCAGAAATGAGAAGAAGGACAAGTAAAACGGCATGTATTCCACACTTTTTGTCTCTATCACTTTCTTCTGCATATACAATTAATATTCACATCAATTTGCTTACACCATATCTTTTATTTTATTTTCTTTATTTGGTAAAGAAAAACTTGGGAGCTGAGTAGAAAATAAATAATTAGGACCGAACCTATCCCAGCTTTTTATAATTTTTTTATATGAAGCTTGTTCATCCTCTTATAATATATAATTAGGAATCGAACTCATGAAACGATCTATTATGAAACCGAATCATATTTTAATCCGATTCACATAGACAATTTATAAAAATCTAAATTCAATACCAAACCGAAATACAGATTGAACACTATCATAAACAATATCTTTAATAATAGTTGGTTTGATTCCACTAGGGAGAAGAGGGAAAATTTAACTAGTGACATCTAATTTCAATGATATAATATAATGCATATATATGGACCATGTGGCTTATCTTGTGATAACGATGCAAATATTTAGCTTACCATAACGATGAGAGGAGAACCGTACATGGAGATGGAAGCCACGAGGCCAACACTTCCGACAAATGATTTTCGGTGGCGGTGATCGTCAAACACCACGGCTGAGACTACCGTCGTTGAGGCGAACACAACGATCACCGGAACAAATGTAACACCAACCTTAATCTAGTTCAATGTTTTTTTTAAAACATCATTCTAATTCAATGCATGTTTTTATTTTACCAAATAAAACATGAGTCTAATGAATAATTACCTTTTCTTTGGACGAAGCATAGCAAAAATATATGAAAATGAAGATTGATTCAAGAAGGATGCCGACTCCATTAATGGTGACGAGAGGCAAATTCTCCCAACGATGACTCACGATTGGTAAACCGTACCAAGTATAAATCAAACAGTTGAAGAGTGTCATTACGTAAGGAAAACATGAAAATTCCTCTGTATTTTTCTTCTTAAACACCCTTGAAAACGTTAATCTACATGCCAATTAATTAAGAAAAAAATATGTTATAATCTACTTTGTTGGTTATCTCAAATTAAATTATATTTTACGTACATTGGAGCTGTATAAAGCAACAAGGAAGCTCCGTTTCCTGTCAAGTGTCCATAAATAAGTTTTTTAAACAAATATTATGTTTCGAACCAAAAAAACGATTTCTAAGTTTCTAACAGTGTTATTATAGACTGAAAATTCTGGACTAAAGTAAACAATTGATATTAAAATCGAAAACAGAACATGGAATATATTTTATTTTTTTGTCGTCATAACATGGAATAGATTTAGAGTAATCAATATACACAGAAAAATAGTGGAAAATACCCAAAATTCCGACGAATAACCGAAATTTATCACCCATTTTGATTGGCTGAAAGAACGACGATGAAAATATAGGAATGGTTGGGAAGTAGAAGAGTTACGCCTATAATGTGTGTGTATTTATATAATAACTTGTCTTTGTTGTTCATTTTAAAATAGTAATGTAAATTTGATCACAAGTTTGGACACTTGGTGACTTTAACATTTTTGTTCAAAAAGGTATATTGTTGTGATGTATATTAATTAAATTAAAAACTCAAACATAGAGATATCTTTTGTAAATTAGAAGATTCTATTAGAGATCAAACATAATGTTGACAATATATAGTTGACAAAAAAAATAATCAAACATACTGTATTTTACGAAAATTTTAGAATAGCACACAATTGTCATACACAGATGAAGTTTCATGAACTAAAAAATAACCTATAGAAAGATGGTGGATTGCATATGGAAGCGGTATTAAAATAATTTACTCCTTAAGTTTTCTAAATTAGTTATCATACTCTCAAGTTAAAATTATTTATATGACATTCTTAAACGGTTGAACAAAAAAAAAAAGACATTATTAGACGTGTGTGGAGATTGAATAGTTGTTCATAAACACAGTGTCTTCCACACACTTAGCATACAAGACACTTGCAAGCATAATATTAGATTATATCACAGAAACTATGTGCTTCAACAAACTATCAGCAACCATTTCATCACAGATTTCAAATACATATACAAAATACATCTTTCTTTCAGTCTTTCGTTTTTTGAACTAGGAAGCTCTGGATCAAAATGAACAAGCTCGAACTATGACTAAAGAAGATATTAAATTAGTCTCCTGCTTGAATGGGATTTTGTTTACATCTCATCAAATTCCGATATCTTAAATAAATAAAAAGACAGTTTTGTTTAAGTGCTTACGGAAAACATACTAGAAATGATAATAATGGATATAGATTAAAAGGAACTTCAAGGAAAAAAAAAGTGAAACAAAATATTTGTATAGTTATCTTTCTGGTGGATTAGCAACAGTGGGTTGTGAAACTAGTGTCCTCTATCAAGGATTTTAATAAATGAGGAATTTGGGATTTATGGTAGTTTTTAAAAATTTATATGTTATTTGGGTCCAAGTAATATTTAAAACTTAAAACTATCCAATTTATAAAAAACAACCTTAATAAATTGATCTTGTAATAAATAATGATTATCTAAATTAATCTTTCGAAATTATGATGTTTATTTAGCCAAATTTTGTTTAAAAATGAAGATCGACAGTGGTCTACGTTGTTATATTTGCTAAATTGTTAAATAAATATTAGCTTTTGAGTGGACATTAATATTTTATTCAATTTTCATGAGTCCATGAGAATTAGGGGTGAAAGAGATTAATTTCATTGTTTTAATGAAACAGATGGAATATTTAATAAGGATTAAAACATGTCCCAAAGGCACACATATTTAGATTTCATTAGGTCTTGACCAAAAAAAATTAGATGCCATTAGGTAAATCTAGAAAATAAAAAATGAAATAATATCAAATTATTAATGTAAGCGCATATTTTTCATACACAACAATGCGTGTTTAACAAAAAAAAAGGACCATAATGCATGCACTAAAGCATATAGAATTTAAAATTAAAGAACCAAAAAAAAAAATAAGGTTTTGGTAAGCAGCTGTCTATGTTGTTGGAATCGTAGTGGAAATGGCACCAAAACTACATCTCTTCCTTTTCTTATTATTATATTTTGTCCTCCACAGAAACACAACTTTTTTTTTGTTAAATGAAATAAACTTTTTCGTAATCTATATAAATGAACTGAAAAAGAAAAATTATTACGAGGCAATATCGACGTTTTAGTACGCTTTGTAGAAGATTAAAGTTGGAATTTTGGAGGGCAGATAATCGACTTCATAACCAATTCAATCATACTATTAAGTATTAACTAACAAAAAACATTTAGTTCTTAAATATACTTGTTTTTTTTTTGTGCAACCAACTATACGTGTTTGTAATAATAAATTAACCTATAAAACGTGTTATGGGGTCAATTTATAAAAAGAAAAGATTACCAGACACAATAGATAATAAGGGAATGGTGACTATGCTTACCATTCCACTATATGTAATAGAGAAGTGGTGACTACGATCATTCTTTTTATCCAACAAAAAAACGAACTTATGTAGCAATTTTAATATTGAATTTTAACTTCAAGATTTGGTAGACTTTCTCTTATATTAATTTATTTTTGGAGGATTTTTCATAGATACAAGGGGCTCAATCACGTAGTTTCATAGTTAAAAATATAAAAATGTAAAAACGAATCAAGTAGTTTCTTATCTATGTTCAATTTTTCTTCCCTCATCCGCATTATGATATGGTGATAAACTACTCGGCATCACATAAGTGACGCATACCAGTTTTTTTGTTTATTTATCTTAATACATAAGACCCACCAAGCTTTTGAATGTTTTTAGATGACAATTGTTTTCTTTTTGCAAGTTATTCTGGAAAGAATTGTTTTGTTATATTTTGTTTTATTGGATAGATTTAAAGGAAAAATTGTTAGATTTTTTTAATTTAAAGATTAAAATTAAACATTTATATTTATTATGAACTTTTTATATGTTGTTCATTTTAATGGGAAGTAATGTAATAACTTATATTTAAGGAAATTTTTTAATGTATTTTGGAAATATATTAGACGTGGTATATAGAAAATATAGATTTGATTCCCTTGAGAATTGGAGCTTATATAAAATTTTGGCCCTTTGTTGAATGTACGATCCGAATCGATCAGTTTGGTCCCTTCTAGTTAATTATGGACAATATCATAAAGTACTGTCTTTTTTTTTGTGGTGCGAGAGAGATGAAAATTTGACTGATGTAGACTTCATGAAAAATGTTTATTATATATAGTACAATTTGTTTTAAGTACACTGGTAAAGTTTGATTTTCTTTTTTCTTTTTGGATATAGAGAAGCATAGTTGCAGTCTTGCAGACCAGAAAGAGAAAAAATCACAAGCATAATTCTGACTTAGGAAAAATAATACGGTTCAATGATTCGGTTTAATTTCTTACACCGAAATTGAACTTAAGAATCATATTGAATTGTAATTTAGATGATTCAGTTTAACTTACGGGAAGTTAATGGATGTTATAAATACTTGACTATTAAGGTAAAAATGATATGTATTTAGAATCTGTTTTAATATATTCCTAATAAAATTGTGTTGTTAGATATTGTACGTAGGAATGTCTTTCAACGGAAGATATTTTGTCCTTTATCAATTATAGAATATATATATAGGGATGTTAATTATGGGTTTCCAGTGGGTATCCGAAACTCAGATTTAATATCAAGTCCGTAAGCCTGTTCGTTTCTGTATAAAAAATACGGGCCTAAAGCGGGCAGACATTATTTATTTCGGGCTTTATTCGGGTTTACCCTACTGGGTAATGGATACCCGCTGAGTTATTTTCATGAGATAGATATAGTGAAATAATATTTTAGTCTAAATACACAAAATTGTGAAAAATTATTTTTGTGCCAAAATAATAAAAAATTTAATTGATAATATTTTTAATATCGTAAAATCGAAATTTTAGCAAAAAAATGTGAAACTATATTTTCCGCTAAAGACATAAAATCACATAGTTACATTTTTTGCTAAAATCTGATTATTTGTCTTCAAACATATCAAAATGCAAATTTGGCGAAAAACGGGAAATGATATTTTTCTGCCAAAACGCAAAATTGCAAGATTAAGTTTTGGGCCAAAATTATAAAATTTAGAATTTGGATTTTTTTTGGTCAAACCCATCAAATTGTAAATTTGGCCAGAAATCATGAAGTTATATTTTCCCGCCAAAAATATAAAATCACGAAATTATGTTTTTGCGCAAACCCTATAAATTTTTACCAACCCCTCAAATCGGAAAATCATGAAATGATATATTTAGTTTATTTTATAATTGTGCATAGCGAATAATTATATCAATACTTATGAAAATAATTTTATCAATATTTTTAAAACACACATAAAGAAAAAAATATTATAAAACATGAATTGTAAAATTAAACAAAAATTAAATTTGATTCATAGATTTAATTTCCAGTTTTCTAGTTTTTAAAAGTAAACTAAAGTAAAACCATCAAAAACAAAAAAAATCAATTCGGATACCCGCGGGTATACCCAGAACTTGCGGGCTTTATTCGGTCTATACTATTCGGTTATTAAGTTTATGCGAGTTTTCATGCATTTATTTAAAATTATTTGATAGTTGATAAAATTATTTTAGAATATCATTAAGTTTCTATAAATTATCTAATTTTTAAAAATATTATAATAAATTATTCATGATTATCGGTTCGAACTTCGAAAAGAGATTTTAATTACAGAAATATTCCGTTTGGATAATAATTTTAACAATATGACTCAACTTATATTTTTATTTGATATTATCTGACCATTTATTAACAAGTTTATTTTGGATTTAAGTTTTAAATACCCCAATTACCCCTATCAAATACTTACTTTCCATTACATAATCCATGTACCCTTAGTGCCCGATGTAGTAAAAACTACTGGTGAACATATTTTTTTGAAATATTATTCTCATTGACATTGTAAAAAGTAATGTCAATTTTAGTTCATAAACATTTTGGAAAAAAAAATTTGAGTACTAAATTTAGGCCGCTAAAAATTTTCATTCTAAAAAAGTTTTGGTACAAGTAGATAACAAATGGAAGACACCAATACATCGTGAATACCTCTCGTGTGTATTTATTGTAAGCAAAGTTCGATCATGTTTTTTTATCAAGTAGGGGGATATCAAATTACACTAATCGACTTGCAGCAATCTGAAATAATAATAATAATAATATTATTATTATTATTATTATTAAAGAAAAAAACAATCTTTTGCAGATTTTAAGAGGTTGGGATGGGGACACAACTCTAATAGAACCAATCTTAAATTCACTTGGTTAAAATAGAAAATATATTTTAGATTTCTGTTTTTTTTTCTTTTTGGTTAAAATAGATTTTTGTTGTTATATGTAAGAAAATATAAATGTGGTAGGCTAGTATAAAATGTAATACATTATAAGTTTATAATTATAATCCACTAAACATGTTTTTTGACCTCTAAAATTATAGTTTTAATGTGTTCCATAGCAATTAATTCAGCATGGGAACTTGTCGTTCTAATACAGTGAAACTTTTATATATTATTAATTTTGAAGTCAAAATATTTTATTAATTTATCGATAAATTAAGAATTATTAACTTTTAGAAAGATTTTCATAATTCCTACCAAAACTTGTATTTAAAATAAAATTTTGAAGTAATATGATATTTTCAGCCGTAGTTACATGTTAGGAAATAATTATCATATATGCAATTTTTAATATTTTTAATATATTTTGAGAAAATAATACCATATGGTTTGATGTAGTACAACAAAATATCATATGAGTTATAAAAAATATAAATAATCCAATAACATAAGTAATATTTCATTAAATCATCTTATTTATAATTTATATAATTACTAATTTATGATATTAATGAGACCATATAGTTACATAGATTTTAATATATATATATATATTATCTCATTATTTTATTGAGTTATGTTATATATTATACTGAACTAATTTTGGATCGAACAGATTTATTAATTTAACAATGTTATTAATATATAGAATATTAATTTCTTGTATTTTCGAAAACATTTGTTTCATAATCAAACTTTTGCTAATCGTTAATCATAATTTTAAAATTAATCTTACTCAACCCCAATGGATAAGAAAATACAATATAGATGCGACTAGTTGGAAATGCAGTCGTACCAATTTTTCAAAATAGAAAACTGACGGACTAATGCTGGTGAACCCTGCTGACTAAAACACGATAAAATGGAAGCTCCTCTGTGCCTGACAGATGTAAAATTACGTCTGTTAATTGTTTGAAGAAGTTACTCTGTGTTTTTTTTTCAAAACTTATTATTTTTCTGAGATTCAGTAATTTTGTACAGAGTCTCATTGCCTCATTGGTTAGAGGTATTGTACATTTTACTAGTATTTAATATGATATTATTGCCTGTTTGCTTTCTGTTCTGTTCTTTTATTTTTATTTTAATGTTATAAGCTATAACCATAAATATATGAATATTATGTTTCATCACTAAGCATGGTCAAATGAGATGGTCACAGACAGTTAACGAATGAATTAGTTGAAGTATTAGTTTAGAAAGTCAGATGTTTGCGCAAAACGTATATATCACTCTTCATGAATATGTATATCATAATCATAAATATGTAATATAAGCAGTGTTATTATTCCTCTCCCCAAGTTGATATGAGGAAATTACATAGTAATTAGTAAAATAGGAGACAATATTATATTTATATGTTCGCTAAGTTTTTTTATTTCTTTACAGTACATGCAGACTATGTAAGTCTATGATTGTAATTTGTAACTACATACATATAGAGACAACTTACATACTTTTTGTTTTAAACTGATTTTTATCATTTGTTTAAGCTTTGTCATAGATTAAACTGTACGAAATTAGGTAGGTCCGCAGGAATGTAAATACGGATTGGAATATCCAGAACAATTCAGATATCTTTAATTGTTCTCTATACAATTAAACTACTATTACAGCAACATCGTCAAGGTCAATATCATTTTCTTTTGGTATAAAGGTCAATTATATCATCCATATGGTTAAGTTACTTACTATCTGTCTGTCCCGATATATATATATATATATATATATATATCAATATGAATTACGATTACATCTACATCTACATCGTTGAAGTCAAATATATTATCCGTGTGTTCAATTGCTTATAGTTTCGGCATACTATTTTGTATCCATATAAAATACAATTACAATTAGTATTGCAAAAATATTTGTAATATCCCCTTCAAACTTTTTTTTTCATTTCAACTACAAACATCTGGACAACCATAAGTTTATATATGAATCAAAAATCAGATAAAAAAAATTATGTTTGAAGCACAATGAAAAACATATACTAAATTCTAAAACTCTGAATGTTGTTTCGTTTTCAGAAATATAAATATGTATTTATATATAATAGTATGTGTAATATAGATATATAAATTTTGTATTTATTATTTTTCTGAATCCAAAAACAAGAATCAAATCACCTAAAGTGTTTGAAATTTTAAGAAACAAAAGCTTAAAAGTAAATTTGAAATGCATATAATTTATTCTTAATTTATTTTGAAAATTTTCTTTATTTTTATTTATTTTTAAATAGTTTTTACGAAGCAGATCAGATATCTAATATGTATCCAAATCTATATGTAATACAAATTACAGAGAGTTCTAATTTAAATGCTTACGATTTAAACCACAGAAAAAATGAATACAAATATATATCAGAAAAACTGGTTACATAGTTCATAGGTAGATTCCGCGTCCAATTCTAAATAATAAAACAAACTACATCTTCTCATCATCATTCAACCCGAGCCACTCTTTTAAGCTCATATCTCTGAGTCTGTGACCACTCGTCTAAATCATATTTAAATGTACTCATATGTTGTTTAATGGCCGAGACTAAGGGGATCTACTCACTCGTATGTTGGTGAATCTACTCACTCGGACTCGTAGTATATAACAGATTTCAACCTTCTAACAAAAAATAAAACATTTTTCAACCGAAAACATTAGAAACATTCATAGGACCACCTTAAATGTTGTCAACCATGTTGTTATCCAATCAAAAATCTACAGTTCAACAAATTTTTATTTAATTCGAGCTTTTACTTTGTGGGGCTTAAAATTGATATTTAATGATCAGATTTAATAAAATACTACACATACATATATGGGGACTCGTATAATTACATGTGGACTCATACGATCCGTTGATTAAGATTGAAGAAAGATTTGTTTATTTAGGACTAGGAACGTTAGTTGAACTGTTGAAGTGAACCAAGAGCTGCAACCATGTTTCAATTCGGTTCGGTTCAATATTTCTTTCTTTCTCGTTTATAACTTACTTTTCTTAACTCCTAACTTTATTGGTTCTTTTTGGTCAAATCTTAACTTCAAACCTTTTCTTAAATATCTATTATTTTATGATTAATCTATAGTTTTCTTCATCTTTGTTTGTTGTACTGTCGAAAATAATAATAATTTAGTACAGGAGTTTTAATTTCAAAGTTAAAAGAAAAATAGATAGAGATTTCTTTTGTGATTAATCTTTCCAGGAGACAACAACATGCCTCAAATGACCTCCCTAGGCAAAAGCTAATTTTAAACTAAGATCTTTAAAACTAAAGTATTACGAAAGATAATTACATCTATACATTTGTATACCGGGTATCCATGATTATAGACATTGAAATAGTTACTCGAACCAATCGGTTTAACTCTAATCTACGGATTCATTTATTTTAGCCCAAAATGAAGATACGATTTTTTTTTTGACGTCGATACGATTTTTTTTTTTTGTTAAACTGAAGATACATGCCATGATAGTAAATGTGTACTTCTTACAAAATTTATTGAAAAGCGTACTATTATGTGATGTCTTTCACTCGAATTCAATACGTAATTTTAATGGCTCGATTCAAATTTATTATTTTGAAGAAAGTCAAATTTCAAGGGACTTTAGTTGTATCATGTATGAGAGAGACAAAACATCTCCAAAATAATTTATTGAATCGCTTGTGTAAGTAGTTTCAGTACTCCACCAGCGAAGGAGTTGCCATATAACGTCATATGTAATGTCTTTGTCACGGTAGATTCGAGTAAAACATCAAAGGAATGGAATCAATGGATGAAATGAAGATAAATGAGATAATGTGAATCTAATATAAAAATATTAATGAATAATGCTATAATCATAGAAAATTTTCCATTTCGGTTCGGTCAGATATTGAAAAAATAGTTCCAAACATAAACTAAAATAACTAATTTACCTCTACTATATCATCGAACACGTAAAAGTAACTAATTTTAAGGACACTAGGCAAAAAAGGTAAACAATAGTATTATCATTTAAAATGAACTTTTGACTAAAAAACATCAGTTAATATGAAAGGAAATATTTTTTAAATAATATTGGTTTATATGGTTTGCTCGTAAAGAAAAGAGTTGACTAGAAAATTGGTATATTCTGCGAGAAAAATCTAGAACTGCTCAGCTTAAAATAAAATTCAGTTAGGTTTTTCGTTTTATAATTTTAAATTTTAATTCAGTTCCGTTTATGTGGTTTGGTTTCATTTTATGCCTACCGTAGAAAAAATCAAAAACAAGCTAAAAGTTAGTAATCTAGTAACAAACTATATTTCTTTGAAAAAACATAGTGGACTTGACAAAGAAAAATAGAAAGAAATACAACAAAACCAATAATCAAAAAAACGTTGAAAGCTACTCTGCGACAATTTTAACCCCGAAAAAAAGTTACCTTGTGAGTCAATAAATTTCCATTTGTTTAAAGTATAGAGTAAACCTCTATTAATTGATAATGTTTGGATTTAAGAATTTAATTAGTTTATAGAGGTGATTAATTTATTGAGAAATTAATAATTACTACTTTATAGAGAATTCTCCACATTTTTAAAAATATTATATAAAAGTATAAAATGAAGACAATATTTAGATGTGTTTTAATACATTTATACATTAAAAATATCATTGCATGTATAATTTTTAATAGTTTTGATGTAATTTGTGAATATTATATTATATATTTAGATATTTTAAGAAAATATAAATAAAGAATAAAAAATTATAAAATTATAAATAAATAAACAACATTAAAATTAGATTTCAATAAAATATTTTTTATATATACAGTAAATTTATATTAGTTTACACAGACATTTCAAAAAAGTATTATTTTATTATCTTGTGTCAATTATTATACCAATACAATTCATGGTTGAAATAATTATTAATTTAGAGATTATTAGTTTATAGATTACTAATTTATAGAAGTTTGACTATATAGTGAAAAGTAGGTTTATAAAACTTGAATAATGGAAAACATTTTTGTTAGTATCTATGAAAAGGAGTTTTTTTGAAAGAGATGAATGAGAACAAATTAGCCTTCAAATACTTACAAATCCCAATAAAGGAGTTCATCTCCATGTGTATATATGAGAGTGTCAACGACAAGTCTACACAAAGGCTAAGAGGTCAACAAGACCACACAACACTTCTTACTTTTAGTTTGCAAAGGCTGTTCGTTGGACACTTCCTTCTCTCTCTTCTTCTCTTCTTCTTCTCCTCTCTATAAACTCTCATCTCCCACATCTTTTTTTCTTACATTCTTCACTACATTTGTATCTCTGTTTTTTCTTTCATTTTCTTACCTCAATATTAATGGATAACAGTAACCGTCGCCGTCGTCAAAAGCAAAATAAAATCACCCTCCATGACTCTGAAGGTCCTTCTCTATTCTCTATACATCATATTTTAAATGTTTGCATATTTTCTTCATGTGTAGGAACAAAAATTGAGTATGCTTTGCACATCTTGAAGTGTAGTTCCTAGGATCCGATTTTATTTGTCTAAATCCGACACGGTTCTGATGTTTGGCCTACTGATTTATTGTTTAGTGTACTCGTAGAAAACGAGGGATATGTTTACTTCTAAATTTCCAAATTGGTAATACATCGTGCTAACTAAAATAATACGAGATTAGTTTCTATAGTTTGAACAAAATTAATTCCTTTAAAATATTATTCTTAGTCTTTTTGTTTTGTTAAGTTAATACTTGTTTTGAGTTTAGTTGTTTGAATATAACTATGTGTAGAGGTGAGCAGCATCGAATGGGAGTTTATCAATATGACTGAACAAGAAGAAGATCTCATTTTCCGAATGTATAGACTTGTTGGTGATAGGTAACAACAATTTAATCTTCTTCTACCTCATCTTCTTCTTTCGATCTATTATCTCGACCTAAGTTAAAGATTAGCAGTATACATTGTCTAAGTAAACAATTTAATGAACGAGTATTTAGTATTTACAATTTTACATACATTAATTTAGGCATGTACTTACCTATGCACAGTGTACCATGTTGTAGGGGATGCACATGGTGCCCAATAATTTTCTATAAAAAACATTTAATTAAAGCTATCACGTTCATCAAATTACATATATAGAAGTAAGAAGTAAGAACTAATCTGTTTTCCTTTATTCATTAAGTACTATCTATAAATGCTTGGCTGGCTCAAAATTGGAAATTTGAGTTGACAAAATAAATTTTCTTTGTGAAAATAATAAATGCTAAAGTAAAAACGGTTTGGATGAAAATGTAAATGTAAATTTTATTTTATTTTTGTTAGGTGGGATTTAATAGCAGGAAGAGTGCCTGGAAGACAGCCAGAGGAGATAGAGAGATATTGGATAATGAGAAACAGTGATGGCTTTGCTGAGAAACGACGCCAACTTCACTCATCTTCTCACAAAAACACCAAACCTCACCGTCCTCGTTTCTCTAGTTATCCTCATTAGTTTTAATTTCATTCTATTTTTCCTGCCCCACCACCAAAGGAAAAAAAAAATAGATGTATAATAGTGGTTCTTTTTAGGTTGAAGAAATTATCTCTTTTGGTTGGTGTTCTTTTTCCTTTGTAATAGAGTTATAAATATTGGAAGTTGATTGATTGTGGCAGAACATTTTATAATTTATCTATGTAACTATATATGATACTTTAATCAAGTGGTACTCGTGTAGTAATTGAAAGATTCATTATGAATGCTCTTCTTCGTCAGAGTTTTAGCTATTTTATTGCGATTTTAATCATCTTTATCCGTTCGTAAACGATTTTTGACAAACAAAACATTAAAAAGGTTTTTTCTACGAGTCTTGGAGGATTAGCATGGGGTTTGGTATACTTCCTTCGGTTAACAAAAATTAAAAGTCTATGATATTTAAATCGTTTTCTTTAGTAAAATAAAATAAAATAATATATATATGTAGACAAAGAAGAAGAAAATTTGGATACGTATAGTTCAGACAAGATGTTGCAAAATAGTAATGCATATTAAAATAAGAAGATATTAGTATGATTAAAAATTATACAAAAAACAATAATATATATATGTAAATAAATTAATTAATTTTGAAATGGTATTTAAAAATTTGTGGTTATTTCCTATGTTTTACATCGTAAGAGCACCCATATTGTAAATACTTATGAGTTATGAGTATTTTTAAATCAAATTTAAAATAAAATATAATAAAAATTGGTCCAAAAAGAATAATATGTGTTTATGATGTATTTCTGTAAACACTCTTATGTCAAGTAAATACACTTTAGTTATCACTTTTTATTAATTTTGATTTTTTTTAAAAAATAATCTGATGAGTATTTGGGATAAAGTTAGTGTAAAGTTCCGTTTTCACATGGTTGGATGAGTATTTGGGATAAAATCTGATTTCCAATGGATGCTTATCAAATTGATATAATTTTCAGCTGGCAAAGGTCCAAAGCTATCCAATTTCGTTTTCACATAAACAAATTCACGTCACAAATAAAATAGAGCAATTGTAGGCCTAGTAATAAATCCAGCCCCACTTGGTTGACCCCATTCTAAGTAAATATGGGCTACAAGATATACTCAGGTTCTGTTTTTACAGCCCAATTACAAGTTCATCTGTAGTGGCCAGTGGGCCACCCTACACTATGCTCTCGGATTACCCACGTAATTCTATGTGTGGTTATGCTCTCGCCAACGTATGTCACTAAACAAAATTTCGTCCGATTTCATTTACAGTTTATACTTTATACACACGATAGTCTGAATAATTGTTTTTAGTTAGTCTGTGTATTAAAAAAATTTACAGAAATTAATTAAGCCAAATTTCCATTTATAAAAAACAAAGACCGTATCCATTAAAGACGTTAATTTGTTAAAATATATATATATCACCAAAATAGAACCATACTTAGTTATGGGTTATTATTTTGTTATCGATGAGGTCAAATTGGCATTGCCATGGGTTACTAGAAATTATGTGAGTTAATGACAAAAAAATGGGTTATTACTTATAGTGTGTGTAAGAAGTCATGCGCCAATCATGTCTTCAACGTCTATTTAAAATGTATATTAGCTGTAAAATCATGTTGGCAGGTGAATATAAGAGAGATATATATATATTTTTTAAAGAACAAGATGAAGATATTGGCAGATAATCTTTTATACCATTTGCTAACGTGCTAAGATTGTGTGAAAGCAGAATTCAATGTAGTGTTAGTCGTAGATATCAAATTCTTATCCATCTTCATGTACAAGTTACACAACTCACGAGTAAAAAAATTGGTTCAAAAGTTAAAATTTACGTACGTATTATTTATATATACAAACTGTATCATCTGAAATATTAATACTCTTTACCAAAAAATTATAATAATATGATTATTTAATCATCGTTTTCATATTCTTAAATCCCTATGACTCTAGGCACGACTTTGAATTCGTAGCTGTTTTCTTTACTGTTTCAGCAATTTTTAGTCAATTACGCTAGTATCTGAAATTCTAATTGATAAATATACAGTGTATTTTTTAGATACTAATTTATATGGCATACGAATCTACTAGTTTATATTAATTATTACATAACTTAATTACGAGACAAGATATTCCACACAGAAAATTTGCAAACTTCATTTATAAATTCGTTATACTATTTTTTTAGAAAGCTCAACTAACGTATTTATATCCTTGTAAAACCAATCCTATAATCGTATCTTTGACATCCACTCTTTTGATTTGTAGAACATCTGCTGCGGCATGCAATATCATACATTTTATTTACAAAATATATATCTCCAAAAAATGAAGATGCAAGATTAATATTACTCATGAGAAACTCATAAACAATTGTTCATTCATATGCAGTTACAGCTACGATGCTCGATATAAAAAAAATAACTTTACATGGTAGGAGTACGGTTAATTAAATTATAAACTTAAACAGAGAAGAAAAAACATGTGATGAAGCTGATAATTTGTAAAACTCACGTGTACCTATATTAATTATAATTAATTTAGAATTTGAAATTTTCCAATAACAATATTATTTAAGGAAAAAAACTCCATATATATCTTTGTAGAAATATATGAATTAAACGGATAATGAGGAGAGAAAGTGAGTACGTACTGGCCTCTCGTTAGGGTTTATACGATTATGTATTAAATCCTTCATTTATTAGCAGAATGTTTGCTGGATTTGCTGAGCCAATTCTTCTGCACTTAGTTGGCACTCAATTCCAATCTATCAAGAAAAACAAGAAAGGGATATTTATATAATTTTCAGTAAATATAGTATTGAGTAGCTCTATATTTTTTGGAGGCAGTGAATAACAATCATTAAAAATTTTAAAAAATGTAGAATTTCTTAACGGAAAACCCTGACCGAAACAAGAATCCAGATAATCAAATGTTATGAATTATTTTTGCAAACGAATAAAAAAACTATCAAATAGCTCAGAATTAAATATTCCAACTGTGAGACATTTATTAATAATTAGCATGCCTAATTGATCTTAAACATTTGTTTATCAATAACCAAAAATCACCAATGACACTAAATCTTGGACCTACAACAAATGTATAAATTCCTCTCTGGACAAATAATTGTATTTTTAAGAAATGAAAACTAACCGTTGGAAGAAAAAAACCGAAACTAAGTCTTGACCAATAAGTAACCACTTAAAAGTATAGCTGATTTATTCGAATATATTGAACGAGTTTATTTTGAATTTAGTATTAAAGTTAGGGTACTATTTAATGTTCACACAGAATAAAATAATAAATTATATAAAACACGGTTTATTCAAAAATTTGTTTTTCTAAGCAAAAAAAAATCAAATGTATATACTAAGAGTTTTGAGTAAAAATATATAAAACAAATAACAGTTTAGTTTTGTATGCTTGTGATCAACCTGACTACCATATGTTTGTGTGTGCATTTATGTAACAATGTAGATAATAATTATATATCTTACATTGAATTTCTTATATTTTTATGAACTCTATGAATTTATGTGAATGCCAATGAATTATTACTTATAACAGTACCCTACCATTTCTTCCCCCACCATATCCTATGTAAGAAAAATAAATGTATAAATTGCACATTTGCACTCATTAAAAAGACAAAAAAATTACTAAGAATTAATTAAGATGAGTATCCGTACGTACCTTGATGGTGAAAGAATTAAGCATGGTTTCATCGACGGTGTTAATGCTAATCTGAAGAATCTCGAGAGACAAATCCTCAATAGCAGCGATGATCTTCATAACCTGTCCCGGGATCTTTTGCGACACCGTTTTGAGCAGCACGTTAGCTCCTGAGAACTTCACTTCCACGTCAGCCAAAGCTGATTTTGAGTTAGCAACGAGCTCATTTATCACGCTACTCTCATGGTTACTACTGACTGAAGGAGATGAAGAAGATGAAGCAGGAGAGTACGGAGCTGGTTCCCCTAAGCTGCTGCAACCAGCCAATGAGCTGTAAGAACGAAGAGGAAGAGGCTGTGGTATGGGTGGTAGTTGTGGCGGATGGGCCCGGTATGGGCTTGTGGGCTGAGGGGTACGAGGGCTTATGGGTGGAAGAAGGAGATGGTGGTGGATCTGGTGGTGGTTGATCCGCGGGCTAAGAGGCGGTTTTCGCGGGCTAAGGATGGTCGGTGAAGGACGAGGGCTCGGGACTAGTCTCGGGCTTAGGACTTCGGCGTAGGTTTTACGTTGTTTCTTGGCTTCTAAAGATTGAAGAATTTGCTGTAGCTCGCTTATGTATTCCACAACTCCTCCTATGATCGATGCTTGGTCCCCCTTTTTTTATTTGATTTTGTTTTTGAGTGTAAAGAAAGAAAATATAAGTCAATATCGACATTCTATAAATTACATTGTGACATGATTGAAAGAAAGGAAAAAAAAAAGAGATGATGATTAGTGGGACCGAATGTCATTTTAATTGTCATTATTCCTTCAAACACATAGATATGATACATTTGTTGTAATTGATGTTTCTAAGAAATAATATGTTAGTTAAGTCTACCAAAATAATTAGTTGAACAAATTAATGTCTTATATAGTACATTAACTAGCCGGACTCAGATACTATTGACTAACAAAAATTATAGACATACCCGTTTGACGTAGAAACAAGGCATAAGAGAACGTAAAACGGTTAAGTGCTCGTTCATTTGTTTTCTCCGGTTACGTTCCACGGTAACATGAGACATCTTTTGCTGTCCATCTAGCTTATTCTCTTCTTCTCCGTCTCCGTCTCCTTCTTCTTCTTCTTCTTCTTCTTCTTCTTCATCGTTCTCCTCTTTCCCGGTTGCTAGTCTTTGCTTCTTCCTCTTAGGAGATGAGTTTTCATATTCTTGATCTTTTACTAACTCCTTGGAACTTGTAGATCCTTCTTTCTGTGTAGATGCAACTGCCGGAGATATCTCTCCGGCGCCTTCAAGACTCCCTAATATAGCAAATAGATCATCTCCGGCTAGTGAAGTGTCGACGAATTCACACTCTTCAAGAAAATCCGGTATTATCTCCTGCATAGTGACTAGAAATATCTCTCTCGCTCTCTCTTCCTCGTTCTTTGTTTTGTTATGGTCAGATTTTGGAAAAATAGGAACGAAAATAAAGGAAAGATTTAGAGAAAGAAAGAGACGCAGAGAGACATACCAAGTTGAGAGAAAGAGAGAGATAGAGATCGTGGATGCCAAAAGGAGTAAATATGAGAGACTCGCATTCATCGAGGTCTAAACTGTCGCTATCATATTTCAAGTTTTAATATTATATTTTGATAGGGTTATTTATTATGCGGTTTGTGCCGTTGGATGAATTTTGGGGCGAATCTAGGTTTTTGTGTGTCATTTATACATTAGACATAAATACAAATATACATATAAGGTACGTCTTACTGTATACTTTATATTACAGAAATGAAGGTTACATATATTCAAAGGGAAAGACACATAAATTCCTTAGGAAAATAATATTTTTATGGGGTAAATTTTTGAATAATCACAAACTCGGTATATTTGGTTTTTTGTACACATTAACATGTAATGCACAGAAACACGGACATGTACGTCCTTCGTATTTAATTTACGTATATATTTGGATTGCGAATGGTCCGACCAATCCCGGTTTCCGAGTCAGCATATATAAAAATAAAAGAAAACAAATATTTGAAATTAGTGAACTCACATTTATTTTAGCGCACTTGCTCGTGAGACAATCAATTGAATGATATGTTGTACAATCGCATTATTCAAAAGAAAATTGACATGTGCAAATCTAGACACATCGTATGATTGTTAAACCAATTTTAAACATATTATTCTCATGACTCGATGTCACAAAAAAAATATTAGTGCTGTCAAAAGAATTACATATCAAAAAATAAATCATGCAGAACTGCTTTCTATCGAGGTGTTCTAACCCAAGGGTAGACTAGACTGCTTTAAGTGGTTAAGCAATGCTCAACTAGACTATCTACCGAACTTCAAGTTTACTTCAATTCGACTAGTGTGAAGAACTCCATGAGATAAATCATGCAGAACAAGCAGTGAAGTAATATTACAAGACATAATTGATTACCAAACTAAGTATAGTGTGAATATAATCATTGTTTAAATTAATATTATCATAATTATGTATACACACTTCCAGTGGTCAAATATTTTTTTTACAAAGTAAAATTGTATAAACTAGATGTTATCCATATTAAAATAAATATCCCACATTTGAAGTTGTACAAAGATATTGGAAATTATACAGAATAGTGAATTAAAATCTTATAATCTAATAATTTATCAATATGTTATACACTATCCAATCTAATACATAATCGATTCTATCTAAAATTTAGCTAATATATATTTCTTCCAATATACATATACCAATTTCAATTGGTAGAAGTTTCATTATCTCAAATGAATGTATTTAAATAAATATTTCAAAAATTGGATATTAATCTTGAATAATATATAAATATATACATCAATCTATTAATTATTAATTAATTTTGAATTATAATCTCATGATCTAGTAATAGACAAAGATTTTTAAATTCTTTTCTACTCACAATAAAGAAGAACAAAAAGTACCTGAACATGTATATCATCATCGCTGCAAATATCATGTGCGGGGCTTCCTGTTTTTTTTTTTTATTATAGAAACGTACCAAGTTAAACGTGTTGACGAATGTAGATATTGAATTGGAATCCACAATTCAAAAATTAAATCTGTTCCGCTCTCTTTCTCCAAGCCATAAAATACTGTTTTAATGAAGAATGACATATAATTAATATATTAAATTTCGAATGATTTTTTTTATATTTAATCATTTTCTTTACTCTAATTATTAATTTAATTATCACAGTTATATTTTATATAATTTATTGATAGCTTTCAAATTACATATATTATCTACCATTCACACTTAATTAAGCTTCTCATTTTGGGGTATAGTATTTTATTTAGTACCATTCTTTTCCTCTGTTGATAATATTTATGCGAAATTGAAGGAAACAAATCAGCGAATGATTGCAAAAAACTCGTAATTAGAGCAATCAATTGAGAAACTAACAAAGAAAGGAACGAAGCATTAAGAAACTTAAGATATCTCAAGGAGGAGTCTTCTCGATCAGAAGGTGGAAACTGGTTTTGAAACCAGAGTTGAAGAAATCGCCTAGCCAACCACTAGCTAGTTCGAGTTCAGTTTCATTCTTCTCAAAAATCATTTTTCATTCCTATTAATTTCATTATTTTCTGTTCACTTACTCCTCTTTATAGTTACTCTAATCGTTCACAACTCGAATTCTTCGGTTAGTAACTAAAGCATATAAAGAAAAAAAAAATTAAAACTCACTCGGATTCTGACTATTTTTAAATTTAAAGATATGAAAAATTTAGCGGTTGTTTGTAAGCGTATCAATTCCATATGAACCATAATCATTCTCGGTTATAATACTCAAAATAAATTTAATTAAAACAAAAAAAAAACTAGCGGTTTGTAGAAAAGTTAGTTTCGGTTCAAATGGATCCTAAGTTCCTAACATGTTACATAAACACGCGCGTGATCAAAGGTCGGCGTATACCAATTCAATTTCTTTTAAAAGCATCCCGAAATAGAAAACGAATTTAATAAATACTATTAAGAAAATATACAAGGAGAAAGCCATTTTGTTTTTAAGATATTAAATTTAAAGGATAGATCTAAGCCAATAAATTCTTGATGTCAAATAGTCGTGCCTCATTTTTGTCTCTTCAAAATCAAGTTGCTTCTAAAGGAGGAGTCACCTTCATTTGAACTTTCCCTTTCAAAAAAGTTTGAAATATTTTGTACATGAATGCGTATATATATGTATATAGATTTTCATATGTACTAATGATAACAATCCAATAAAATGTTTTAGAAGATAAACGAAACTTTAAGAAGATGAAGCCAAGACAAATAAGGTAGTCGTTAGGTTTGAAGTTAATGTGTTGGCTGTCAGATATTATTTACCTGACCATGTCTTTTTAGTAACGGGTCTCTTTTCATTTATGTTTTGTTTCTAGCCCAAATTAATCAAACAGCGTCAATTTAACAAACCAGATATGTTTCTTTCGAATCCAACCTGATCTCAATTTTTTTTAGTTTCGTGACTCCTACAGTGATTAAATGTGTATCAATGTAGAACTTGTTTCTCGATTTTAACCAAACAGGACGACCAAATGTACTACACACAAAAGAGAAAGTGGAAGAACCGATGGTTCCTAGTTTATGAAGTATTAGTAGTTTTGATATAGCAAACATAGTAATGTACCCAAAGTTTAATTATGTACGCATGCATATGGTATTAATTTGAGATATGACTCGAATCCAAGGAATTATTCAACGGGTTTCATATATATACGGATATACCCTTATATAAAGACTATGACATGCTTTTAGTTTTCGTACAGTTTTATCTTGCCCTATTTGTTTCTTAAATTACAATCAACATTTCTATAACACCGTTGCTCTTGACATTAATTACTGTAACAACAAAAATAATCGGTTGGAACAAATGTATATTTAATATGACATAACGAAACGTTGATTATATTCTTCCTGTAGTCCCAATTAAGAAGTCACAAGTTGGCGTCGATAAATACTAATCAAAAACAAAGAAACAAAAACTTGAAAGACTAAAAGAATATATGAACAGTGCTATTTATTGCCCTTTTAAAAAGAATAAATGACTTTTGAAGCAAATAATCAGAAAACTGGGGATGAGAAAGAGAGAGAGCTTTTAAAAAATATATATATATATGCAAGTTGAGCAGAGATCAGTACTTCGGAACCAA
This sequence comes from Nasturtium officinale, assembly GCA_963854855.1. Lineage (NCBI taxonomy): Eukaryota > Viridiplantae > Streptophyta > Magnoliopsida > Brassicales > Brassicaceae > Nasturtium > Nasturtium officinale. The sequence continues at coordinate 11,913,657 of OY978505.1, forward strand.
ATACAATAAAGATGGTGGGCGGCTTTCAATGATCGGACACGTCTTCTCCGTGCCCGAGATTCTGCTTCATCATACATGCATTATAATGGTATGTATCCATGTTTCACTCTCACACACACACACATTTATATACGTATAATAATTATATGCATTATCTCCTTATTGATCATCTGATCTTGTTGCGGTTTTAGGTTTCAATGAATATGATGTAAAAGAAAGGATATGGTTGTTTGGGAATAAATATATAATTTGTGGTTATTTTATTTTTCTCAATGGTGAATTTATGAACCTTTGGCATCATTTCTGGTCGTAGTAGAATGAAGTATATTTCCAATTCGTTCGGGAATAAATATAACTGTTAGTGAGTGTTTAGTGTTTTCATAATTAATAGATGATGAGATCTAAATTAAGAGATTAGTTTGAAAGTTTTGGTAAGTTATAAACTTCCGGTTGGCGTAAACGAAAATTCATTTTCTATGCTAACAAGGATTATTTGTGGTCTTTGGCATCAAGTCTCTCTAAATATAACCAAAACTACGATTCAATAAAAAAAGATTGGTGTCGTAACTCATAAGTGATTTCTTTGCAAATGTAACGCTAGACTAGAATTAACATCTTGTAGGTCTCAATCTAACACTTTTCTTATTATTTGAATGAATAAATTTAGGTTAAAAACAACAAAGAGATATAGCGTATCAAATAATACATATATCAAACTACTTAGCTAGTTAAAGTTAATTTTGTAAATCTTTACAAACCTTCTCATTTCTAATGGAATTTACATTCTTAACGAGAACAAAAAAAGTAACACATATGCGCATTCGGTATCCTTCATATATGAACATATAAAGATATGTTACGTCGTCTCTATAGAATAATGCAAATAAGAATTTGCATGTGTATAGTTGTGAAATTTGACGATGGGAGTCGCATTGGGGACCAAAACATAGTATGCCCTAAATGGCTAAATGCTACATCTACATGCTACGATCAATTCAGAAAAGGAAAACAGCAAAACCCTAAGTTTGTAGCTTTGATCTAATATCAGCTCTAAAACCCTAGTTCCGATCGAGCATTTAATGGGTCTTTGAGATATATCAAGGGTTCGCATTAATAAATAAAAAACTAATGGCTCGCATTGATAAGAATCGTAAGAGATAAACAAAATAAAAATATAAATCAAAGAATACATAGAAATACTTAATCAGGCCGGTTAGCAATTTATGAAATTACTAATACAACTCTCTCATTTTCGATTATATTCAAATACATATAAATAAATGAGCGTATATATATTCGAGAGATAACATAAACTTTAAATCTTCAAGTTGGATTTCGGCTATCTTTTTTTTTTTCTCCATTATTCAGACCTTTATTTTGTGAATTTTACATATTTGTCTCTTTCTATGTGCTTTAATTACATTTGCATGACAAAAATTTAATTTCCTTAATTTCTGCCTGCACCCTACGTACGTATTACATTCATACACGTCTCTAGTCTCTGTAATTTGGCAGTCACTAGGACACGACTATATGGTGTTGCATATAATTACGAGTATATCTCTCTACATGTATAGCTCTCTCTATTACTTTTTTTTATCAACCTCCCTATTACTTAACAACGGTAATATGTGAATATATAAATATATGTATATGTATAAATTGGCTAAGGTTTTTTTTACCAGAATCTAAGGATTTTGAAAGATGACATTTATATTTCTATTTTGTTTATTTGGGTAAAAATGTAAAACCGATTATAGTAGAAACAAAATTGTAGAAGTAGCTGAAGAGGTGAATGAGATGGGTCCTACTCAAACTTCAATCAATACGAAGATCTGAAATTTCATTTACTCTCACCACGAAATACATGAGCCCCGCTTTATTGCTATCTCTTCCCCCTTCTCTTATCGCATCGTGCTTTATTGCATGGTTACATTACATGGTATGAGTTTCATCATCTATGTAAGACAAAATATCGTAGGTAATAATTGTGTTTGTAATATGAATGGGTTTCCTGAAAAACAACTTAGCTCATTTTGTTTTGTTTTTCAATTTATTTGTCTTTTTTTTTTAAACTAATGTAGAACACAATGAGTTTCACGAAAGCAGTAGGGGAGGTTTTAGAGAGCTTTAATAGGGGGAAAACATAGTATATAGAGGCAAAGTCAAATTAAGAAAAACTATAAAGGTCCATAAAACACCAATTACGTACGTACTTATTGTAGACTAAATCTTTAGTTAATTTACTTGTTTTTTTGCAGGTTAAAGTGTTAGTTTACATATTTGCCAAAACATCTCGTAGATTTCCACCAATATTTTACATATCTCGACTTACCAAAACAAAAACACTTATAATTCTTTATTAAGATTCATTAAACATTTGCAACACTTGGCATAACATGTAAAATCTAAAAACCGATTTGGAATTAAAATCGAACTGAACAATAATAATATCCAAACGAATTTTATATGTTTATATATTATACTTATACCCATTTATTTATATCCAAAATACCAAATAATAGAAATATTCTAAATATCCAAAAATCTTTAGTTATATTAATCAAAATTATACAATTGTTTTGCCATATTTAACCTAATTTTATTAAAAGTTAAACCTATTTTATTAAAATTGAACAACTGTTCAGTTTTTTTAATCTTAAAACTAAACAGAAACTGATCTGATTCCATTCTATCTGAACCAAATAATCAGAAAATCTGAATGTTTAATAAACATTTATACCCAAATTACTCGAATAAAGTTTTTTTAACCAAATATGATCACAAACCCAAATAACCAGACTTAACATGGACCTAAAAGCTAAAACTAATGATATATAGAGCATGATACAAAGGCCATGCATGTTTTAGATCAAGCAAGACATCCTTCTCGGAGTCTTACCGTTGATTTTCGAGTAGTATTATCTTTATACTAATTGGACCAGTGTTTAAATTTGTAAGACACATTAATAACTCGCGACAGTCCATGTAGAAATTTTCAGAAAGACTATGTATTATTTTTTGTGACCACTAATTAAAGAGCAAGAAATACTAATACACTACAAGAAATGTGGTGATTGTCTTGCATTCATAAATGGATGATTTGTTAAATCAGTTTGATAATTACTCCTAATTAAGCAGTGTTATTTACTATATAATTTGGGTGAAATAATAATGAAGGTTATAGATATAGAGAAGAAATGGCTTCCCCAAATAAGTGGGGACCCATAATACTTTTGATTGCAAATTAGATTCGAAGAGCCCACAAGTGGATGCCATGTCCCTATCTTCTGCTAAAATGTGTGGTTATGGTTATGCACCTTTTTGTGATGTAGTGCATGCATCTTCATACTCTTCTAGTAGAACCAAATTTCATCATAACCTTAAACCTGAATCCTTCAAATTGATAATTTAATAAATCTCGTTCATGTATAACTAGCCAATTAAATCATTTTATTTGAATTTTTTTTGTTAATAATTATTTAGTCTCAGACTCCAAATTATTATTTATAAATTAAAGTGTTGTATATTATTTTTGATTGTAGTGAGTAAATATAATAATTCTCTTATGAAAATGCTGGGTTCATACGTCGGCCTTGTTCTTCTCAAGTCTTTTTCAACTTTATTTATATTTAATTATTTATACCTAAAACTCTGATACCCAAAAAAAAAAACACGAGACAGGATTCGTGATGGGAAAAAGAAATGGTTGAACGCTATTTCAAAAACCTGAATATTTTGACGTCATTGACCAATTAATGTTTTCACCTTCTAGATTAGTATTTCCCGTTATGCAGGTATAGGTGCATGTAGTGATATTTTTGAATATATAGATTTAGCAGGTTTGACGGATATCCATTAATTTTTTTTAATTAATTTTTTTTATCATGAGTTTTTTTTAAAATAAAGTTGTTTTAATTTTTTTAAAAAAAAATTACTTATAGTTTTGAGTTTTTTTTTGTGTTTTATATTTTTGTTGTTATTTTATAAAATTTTTAGATATAATATATACTTTTAAATAATTTAAGATTTTTCTTTTAATTTTAGTTTTTAGCGAGTTTATGGATAACCTGTAGTTAACCAGTTAATTGATGCGGGCAGATTACTATTTTAATATTGGCACGATAAAAAAAATTTTGTTAAAATTGTTTGAAAACCCATAGTAGACCAGATCGTAGATTGATCTGTTTGAGAGATCTAGCGCCAGTTACTAAAACAAGTACATTTTTGTTACTTTTTTTTCTCTCCAATCGTGCGAAAAAGTAGATAACGGAATCATTAGTCTTGTCAGATTAGAAAAAACTTTTTACTGAAACTAACCAGAGTAAAAAAGAAGAACAATTAATTTTAACTTCATTGAGACGAAAACGAGGATAAGTTAAGTGAATTGAAAAGCACAATCTTATTGAAAAGCTTCAGGAATGTCTGCTACAACTTCAAAATGTAGACCTCTTGTCTTGTCACCATTTAAATTCTCTGTAATAGTCAGAAATTTTCGTTAAAATTAAACATAGAGAGAATCCAATGCCACAAGGCTCGAAAACTAGCCCAAAATAATTAGCCTTATGGGCCATAAGTGAGCCCACTTAGGACGCTTCTATCAAAAAAAGAAGAAATGCGTGACGTTTAATCTTGTTTATAAAAACGGCGTGCATTGCGGATCCACAATCGTCAACGTGGCAAATCTAGACACGCGTCTAGAAGAATTACTTACACGTTGCACTGCCTCATGGCTTATGAACAGTTGTCTGTTACAGTTCTCACAGAAGTTAAAAAGTGCTTTTTTTTCTACGATCAGTCTATCGTCTTCTCCAAAATTGCGTAATCACTGATTTTGAAAGCTTTGGGATTTTGTACGGAGTGTTTTTCTTGTGTATAGATCAATGTTGCAAATTTGAGATTTTTGTCTCTAAGTTCCGAGTTCTTCAGAATTTAGAAGCAACAATTTTTGAAACTTTGAGGTATGTTTTAATTTCTCTGTCGTGATTCTTGTATTTTATACTAATATTACGGAGACTTGTTGATTCTAGGGTTTTCATTATAGTTTTAAGAAGAGGAATCTATGGAGATTAATTCAATGGAAGATGAAACAATGGTGATGAAGGAAATGAAAAGTTGTCGATGTCTTGAGTTAGAAGAAAGAGTTTTTAAAGCTGAAGAAAAGTACAATGATTTAGAAACAGAGTTTGAGAAGGGGAAAAACGAGTTTGAATCACTTGAATTGAGGTTTAAGGAATTGGAATCAGAGAAGTTAGTAATTGAAGAAAAATTGAGGAATTTGAAAGAATCTGAAGAAGGTTCTTTAATTAGTCAGATGATGGTGAGCAAAACGATAGTGTTTGAGAAGCAGGTGGCTGAGAAACAAGCAGAGGATTGGAAGAGAAAGTTTGAGAAACTTGTGGAAACGGTTCAAAAGTTAGATGAATTGGGTTGTTTTAGATTTGGAGAATTCGAATTGGATGAGAATGTTAAGCTAGGTTTGGAGTTAGCTAGTGTCAAGTTAATAAAAAGTGAATCTTGTGAAGCGAATAAAGATGTTATAAGTAGGGAAGGATTAGCTTATCATCAAAGTTCAGGTGAAGAATATATGTTTTTAGCCTTTTGGTTTGACACTAGTGAGTATAACTAAGTAGAATTATAGATCGGTTTCTTCATATAAATCCGCCTGTATTTTACAATGCGAGTCTTGTTAGGTGTAATGTGTTTGATTGTGTTGATGGTTTCTTCTCTTGTAGGTTCTCCTTGTGTCACCACACCGGTTAAAGACTGTGTTTTGGGCAGAAGCAGAGATAACATGTGTTCGCGTAGACGTGTGAATAATATGTTGACGTTTGAAGGTGATTGTCAAGAATCGACTGATGTAGTTGATTTATGTGATAGTGAAACAGGGGAGCAGAGGGAGAAGGAATCTGATGATGCTTTAGAGGAGAAAAGTATTGGTGAGAACTGTGAAGATGAAGATGTGGGAGCTTGTGGAGTTGGCGAGAAATATGAAGATGAAGATGTGGAAGCTTGTGAAGTTAACACAAGCAGTTGTAAAAGGAAACGGGTTATTAACAGCGATTCAGAAAATGATGATGATGAAGACAAAATACCGATTTCAAAACTCATCAAGAAACTGAAACCACGAAAACAAGAAATGCCAGATTTTGTTGATACACCAACCACAGAAGAGAACAGGTCTGGGAGATCAAGGAGTCAGCGTAGAGTGTCGTCAAGACTGAGGAAACAGAGAGTTTCTGAAGAGATATCTGCTTCAAGTGAACGAAAATCAACAGAAAGACTTGTTGGGATCCCAACAACTGGTAATGTTGAAGATGATGAGACAGAAGAAGAGTTAGAGAGCGAAAGCGAGAGTTTGGATGGGTTTATTGTTAATGATGATGATGCTGATGATGATGTTAGTCATGAGAGTGTCAGTGAAAAGTCTGATGAAATCGTGGAGGAGGAATCTGATGGAGAAACAGGTTATGCTGATGTTATCTCAAGATTGAGGAGGGACAAGAAAATCAAGAAGCTGAAATGGGAGTACGAAGCAGATATGTTGGCAGATTTTGGTAAAGACAAAGAGCTTTGTATGAAAGCGGTTTGCGTTCTGTACAGGTTTCAATCAGAAGATAAAAAGTTGAGTAGATCAAGTCATCACAGTAATGGTCGCGGTTTCAGCAAGTTTGACGCAGCAAGGTAGCTAGCTAGCTATTACTATAAAAAGTTAAAAAGCCTTTTTCGAACCGTTATAAACCGTTTTCTTTATTAGTTAACGTTCTTGAATGATGATGATGATTAGGGGCACTCGCATAGGAAAGTTTCTAACCGATGGAGATTCTGAAGGTGATTTGAAGAAATCAGCTGAGGAATTGGAAAGTTTCGAGCGTGAAGCTGTTGAGACTTGCAGAGCTTTAGCAGACAAATACTCAAAACAACTCTTCCAGATCTATAACAACAGAGAAGATCCATTTTTTTCACTTCCTCCATCTCCATGACTTCATGGGGAACATGTTGGTATTGATCCTTTAGTGACTTCCTTGCCCAGGGTTATCTCCAGACACGTGGCTGGAAGCAAACGATGCAGGTTTCCTTCTTGATCACAGTTTGCTTTGTTGCTCTCGCACAATGCTTCACCGGATCAGATAAATTAATTATAGTCATCGTTAAATGGTGAAAGTGTGTTTATGCTTTTAAGATAAAGAGTCGGGGTGGATACATGGTTATTTGTTGGAAGGGCTTTAGAAGACCCGATACATATAATAAGCAGAGATGGAAAAAGCTTGTTCTAAGATTTGTATTTAATCTTCACATATGCAAAAAAAACTGAACTACAACTTACGAATGCTGCTGCAGTGCTGACTAACTTTACACGGTTTATTTATTTTTTATTTTATTTGTTTTTCTCTGATTTGTGTAGCTGTGCAATCACATATTTGTTGGTTTTGGCGGGTAAAATATAACTAAACAGTTTCTATAATATTTATTAGTTTTGTTGGAAAAAAATATATTTCTGTAGTTTTCCCCTCCAAAATTCATATTTTTATTTTATTTTAGCTGAAAATGTGATTATGATATTTAATGGTTTTGATGGAAAAATACATTCCTGCATTTTCTTGTCAAAATTGAAATTTTACAGTTTTGGCAAAAAATATAGTTATGATGTTTATTGGTTTTGGTAAAAAAAATGTAATTGCGTAGTTTTCTCGCAAAATTTGGGACTTCACGATTTTAGAAAGAAAAAAATAAATTCAAGATATTAGATAGAAAACGTAATTTTGCGATTTTCATCGAAATTATATTATTTTGTTGAAATTTCGATTTCAGAGTTTTGGCAGGAAAATATTATTTTGTAATTACAACTCACTATTATATATCAAGGACTGATACATTATGTTAGAGGAAAATTGTAAAACCAGGGAAGTATATTGAAAGAAACAGGCTGGATATTCTTTTTCTTATAATCCTTCTCAGACACAGCTTAATAACAGAACATATAAAACGGTTTCTCTCGTTAACCATTTCTTTCTTACTATTTAAAAAATAATAATCATAAAAAGACAACGCACCAACCAATGCGTAATTAGAGTTTGAGACAGAGAGGATATGTGTCACTGTGTTATGTGGGTCCTAGGCTATGTGAGCCCCACATTCCTCGAGGCATGTCTTAGTATTTAGCTAGCTTCCTCTGTTCTACCTATCAATCGGCCTTTTTCTTGATTTTCTAGTGAGAGACTCAACAAAACGAAATTACAGATTCCTTCGCCGGCATAATCACCGGAGATAAAGAAAAAAAATGGCTTCCCTGAAATTTCCATTAGAGATTCTCGCCATCTTCATTATGATCTCCGTGATTTTATTGCCGATTGCTCAAGCGCAATCTCTTTCACCAGCTCCCTCACCCACCAGCGACGGTATAATATATGATGATCTTGGATTAATACATCATAACAATGGATTAAGGAATATTTTATGGAGATGAAGAGATTGATCTTGGTTATGTTTTGATTTGTGTTTGTTTTATTTGGCAGGAACATCGATAGATCAGGGGATAGCGTATGTTCTAATGATGGTGGCTCTGGCATTGACTTATTTCATTCATTAACGTGATGAATCCTTCAGTTTGTTTCTTCCTCCACAGCTATTTTGTTTCCTAGTGTTTTGGGCTCTTAATTATTATGATTCTTACTTGTGACGTGAGATTTGTAGAAGTTAGGTTTTGGACTTTATGCTTTGTTCTGTTTTTGCTGGTTGGATTATTCCTGTTAATTTTTTTTTTTTTCTTGTTTAATAAAAAAACGTAAATATAATATATCTTGTTTAATAATGCGAGTTGGACTCGGGTGAAGCCACAATCTGCTCTGCTTTATTTCGTTTCACGATTGAAAATGTCAACTTCTTGCTTTCTAACACTATTTATGGTATTTTCTAACACAACTACTTTAGCCCACGAATGTCAATGACTGCAAATTTTATTGCTAACTTAGCATCGGTTAACCGTTAAATGTGCATGAATATAGAACTATACGCCACCAAATTATCGGTAAAATGTGAAAAAAACAAAAAAAGTTGTGCATCCATCACTATAAGTCTATAACAAAAAGCGGTGATTTAGAGATGGACTCCGCCAGTGTCTTTATTTACTGTATCTATGAGTAACATTCGTCTATGATTCGTGAATGAAATACTGGAGTGGCTATAACCGAGGTAAATTAGTGACGGCAAATATGTTGCTACATAACAGTTTTAACCGATCGATAATGTATATATATTTGTGCTTAATGGGCGAAGCACGAGTCAATGTCCTTGTTGAAATGAAAACATTCCTCTGGCTTGTAATGGAATATGTATCCCCCTCCATTTTTATAAACTTATTAAAGTTTTTGTTTGGCTTCATAAACTTTAAATTCTATAATTTGCATTTGGTGAAACAAATTTAGTTCGCATCTTAAATTTATTTATTTTCCTTTAAAACTCAAACTTACAAAACATTGAGAAGACGCAATGAAAGCTACAAGCTACGACACCGTTTATGTATGATATATATTATAAATAAATTAAGAGTATATAAATATCAAAGATATAGATTACTATTGAGTTTATAAGCTGCAGTGACGGACTCAGCTATACCTCCAGGGATGATATGGTCGAGTGGAGAATGACTGAGCTCAGCCTGAACCACTGCTTCTGCGTCTTCACTTGTCACTGTTTTGTCACTCGTTACCTTCACATCAATCTCCGCGATAACATCACGAAGCTTCGTCTTTTTATCTCTTTGACCTATTATTTTGTTATGAGTAACCGCTTGATCTGCCACCGCGGTTACACCACCACTGCCTTTTTTGTCGCTTCCGGTAACCCTAGCTTCCACCTCTTTTATGGCAGCCATGTCGGTGGTTTCCACCGGCTTATGACCAACATTAATGGCTGCTGCTTTGAGAGCCTCAGTCAACGTCGTTGACCTCCCCACAAGTGCTTCAGCCGCTGAAGAAATTTGTTCTGTTGGGCCCACATACTGTTTCAAGATTAATTAGTAATTTTCAACTGTAAACACACAAGTCAAACATGCACAAAAAACAAATTACATCGTGATATATTGACAACACAGGTACACACAAATCAATAGATTACAAACCATAATCATTACTTTTGTTTAACATATATATATATATATATATATATATATATATATATTATTTTATGTTTGTTGGCTATATAACCTATATAGTCTCTTACCTTTGGAGCGGCTTTTAATGATATGATATATCTATTCTGCACGTAGATCATCCTTCTCAAGAGTGGTAGAATTAGGAGAAATAAACTTGGAGCGAACCACAACTAACCTACCACTTGGTAGTTATGGTTCATTTGAAAAAAAAACAAAATAAGCATTAACTATAAACGTAATACGTTAACACGAACCTAACAAGCTCGAAAAGTATATCTTTGTTCAAATATATGTTATCACCTGTCCACCAGAACTAGATTGAGAGACGCTAAAGTGTTCCTCTACAGAGATATTGGTGAAACTAGCTCCATCCTTATTTGAACCCATCCTTTTAAGACTTCTTCGATATTTTTTTCTTTGTTTACATTACCTTTTTTTGTTCAGATAAGAAAACGGAAAGTGGTAATGATAACATAATTAATAACGGTTCCGTTCAACTACGTTTGACACGTCGGCCTTTAGCAGTCCACGTGCCCATATTTGGCTTCTTTTACGACAGTGATCCTTCGAAACATTGCTGAGACAAGCGCGGATAATATATTTGGGCCTCAGCAACTCAGTAAAGCTCAAATAGTTAACAAACGAAGCTCCGACTCGAGTCGGGTTCTGATAAACGGAGCTTTGACCCGCTCCGGAAATCAAATTCACCGGAGCGCTAATTTGTTTTTTTTTTTTGTTTTGGTCATGAAATGGGAGAAATGGAGATTGAAGAAATCGAAGGTGTTCTTGAGAAAATCTGGGATCTACACGACAAGCTTAGTGATGAGATTCACTTGATTTCGAGGTCTCATTTCCTCAAATCCGTGAAACCTTCAAGTAGATCGGAGAAGAAGAGAAAGACTTCTAACGGAAACTCCGGCGAGGATAAGCGAGCTGGATATGTGTTCATCAAAGGATTCGCTGTAGACGATAACGACTCCACGATTCAAGAGGCGAAGAGTCTCAACGCAATTCGAACGGCTCTTGAGAATCTCGAAGACCAGCTTGAGTTTTTCCATGTAAGTTTGGTTCTCTCAGATTAGATTCCTTGATTCGAACAAAATTGATAGATGAAAGTGTTGTGGAATTAGGAGAATAGCTTGAATTTTGAACAGTAATGAGCAGATCCTTACGCTGAATGACTATTCAAGTTCGAAATCGATTGTATCTGATGCTTCTGAACAAGTGATTCGTGATTAAGCCTATTTGAGGCAATTTAAGCTAGATTCAGGGGTTGTGTATGTATTAAGAATGTTAGTCTTTATGTAAGCTCTGAAGAAGTAGAGAGTTGTTTGTTTTAATATAACAATGGAGTTTCAGAATCCATTCCGCAGCAGATTATAGTTTCTTTATGTGAATTTTACTATCTGATCCTGAAATCTGAAAGAAAAAGATGTAAAAGCTTTCTTTCTCTTTACCCCTGCAGACTATTCATACACAGCAACGGACAGAGAGAGATGTTGCGATTGCTCGACTTGAACAAAGTAGGATATTACTAGCAATGAGGCTGGCTGAACACCATGGCAAGAGCTATGGAGTCTTAGAAGAAGCTCTTGCATTTGTTGGGAGTATTAAAACCACCTCTCAATTCGTTTCGCCTGATCAACTCTACAATTCCTCTCTAAACCCAACCGGAGCAAGCTCTGATTGTAAAAAGTCAAACTTTGTGATCAATATATTTGCCTCTACTTTCGGGTTTGCCAAAAGAGTACTTGGGTTCAACCATGTGAGTGGTGTACTTGGAAACGCTGCTATATTCGCGGTTAGCATGGTCGCTATGCTACATCTTCACCAAGTGGCTACTAGCGAACATCGTCTACAGAAGAAAGATGACAGATTCTACAGAAACCAACAGAGGAAAACATATGGAAGAGATATGTCTTCGGGTGACAGAAGAAGTTTAGACCACTTGGACGTGATGATGGCTCGTGGTTAAGACCTACACGTGAGAGAGACTCAGATGCATTTGTTAAAAGACAAAAAGGGAAAACCAAGAAGAGAAGAGATAGTTATTTTTCTCATATGATCTTCGGGGTTTTGATGTTATCACCAAAAGGATAAGAATTTGGAGGCAAAATGTTGGAATTTTCTGAGCTGGTCTGTCGCAAATATTATTTCTTTCTTCTCCTTTTGATTTTCATTTACTGTGGTTACAGTTTTGTTTGGTGTTGTTGATTTCAAGTGTGGTTAGGCTTTTTGTAATCACAAGATCTCCCTCGGTTCTTATGTAGTAGTTGCAAAGTCTATTGATGAATGTATCGTGAAGATTGACGAATGTATTGGGCCACGTTTAGCCTTTATATATAGTCCAGAACTATCCAGCCCTACTCTGTTCCATCTTTGGCCCATTTACTTTGGTCTTATCACTAAACCGTAAGTCGGAGGTATTTACTGTTGTTCCATCTAACACTATTGTTGAATGCATAGTTTTTTTATTCTGTTATCAATTTTGCGTTTTAGCTGTAGCAAGAGAATAAACTCTTGTTTTAAAAAATTCAATAAGTTGTATCGATTACAAAACCATGAGATCGACTTATATAGGAAAACGCTGATCATAATCCAAAGAGAATTATGGATGATCTAAAGCCTAAAATAAATAGGAAAACCCCAACATTGACAATATCCAAACCGAAAGAAAACCCAAATAAAAACCAAAACCAAAACCAAAAGCTAAATAAGAGTCAAAAGCATCGCCCTACATCATATTCATAGTTGTAAGGGTTCATGATAATTTTCCAATTAAAAGGAAACAAATAAATACTTATCTCATTGGACTAATCCTTGATGATTTTTAGGTGACAATTAATAGTTTCTCTAAAACCAAAATACACACATTCAGAAGACTATAGTCTAGTAGTTTTTGTTACTTGAGTGGAAGAAAATGTCGTTTTTTTGATATTCTATTTGAGTTATGACTTCTGTTCCAAAACTAATCGAAATTTCTTCGAAATTTTCCAAAATATGTACGATGTAACATAATTCCTATCAATAATCAAGTGATTTTTGTTTTCTGGTTATATTTATGCGAATTAATATGTGAACAAAGCAAAGAAACGCGGTAGGATAAGGTATCTTGTCAAGATGACACAGTGGAAAATAAAATAAGTCCAAATTGGTCGAATGATGGAAACACGAATGTGAATATGGCAAAAATATTTTCCTATAGCTTTTTTTGTGCACATAGCTTTTTCTCTAGACTCGACATTATGAACTACTTTTTGTCTTTCTTTCTATCTTTGTGTTCTGTCTTTATATTTTGAAAACATATGTTTTTCAATCTGATTAGACATAAATAATATCTTACCGGTTGTGCAAATATTGTTTTAGTTTTGTGTAGGTCCCGGTTCGCATTTTGGGAAATGTCATCCCGCCAAGCCCGGTTTCGTGCGTAATGAGGTCAACCCAGTGTTTATTGTCTACAATAGCTAAGACCGCAAACAAAATACGTTTTCACATTTAAACAATATGATTGGTAATGTTATGATATATCACAATAGTAGAATTTAAGATAAAATAAATATAAAGGATGGAATATTGAAATAAACACAAAGTCAAAAATATTAATTTACAGTTGATAAAATTGAAAAGAAAAAACATATGTTTCTATTTCTAGCATTATAAATTACTCCTAACTATGCAGTATTATTTATTATCTAATTTGAGCGAAATCAGTTTGATAATTACTCCTAATTATTTATTATATAACATAATATAATCAAGAATTAGAAATAACATAATAGAATCAAGAAACATAACTTACGACTTTCTAAGATTGTGTAGTTGATTGAACAAAACGAATTCATATGAGAATTTGGAGACTTTCATTCTCTCGCTGTTTTCCGATTGGAAAGTTGAAAAACTATTTTTTATAACACGTGAAAACTATGTTGAGTCAGACAACAAATAGTAATGATAACCAAAGTCCCACAACATAATCATAGTTGTGTTTTTATCATTTTTAGTCCTGTAATTTTAACTCCTTCAAGAAGATAAGCAAATGATCGATCGTGCCTCGTGGTAGTTTATAAAATGGGATAATCAAAAATAAGATAATTATATATTCATTATCAAATGTTGATTATAGATTAAACGAGAAGTGTTGGACAAACCAATAATTATGAAATAGCCAAGTTGCTCCATAATGATACGACAAAAAGCTGATGTAACGGGTAGAAAGTGTTTCGCCACCTTCTAAATAATTATTAAGAGATGGGTCACATAGTTTATTCTTTCATATCTTTCATCTTTTATAAAATTTTGGGTAACGAATAAATCTTGACAAGTGTCGATTATCATAGCAGGTAAAGTCATATAGTGGTTTCAAAATGTGTTGTTTTTACATAAAAAGTTATAACTATCTTTATGAATCATCAGATGCCTTGTAACATTGGACAACTATAATTTGATCCCATACTTAGAGTTGAACCAATAAAAATACTTTTTCTTTTCATTTTAGAAGAAACAGAAAGATCAATGCCACGTTTCGCTATAATAACGAACCTATACTTGCTACGCACTGACGTGGAAGTTTCAATGGACACGTGGAGATGGGCGTTTTAAATTACTAAGAATTATATGATTGTGCACTACAAAATGCAGTGCCCATAATCACATCACGTGAATTTGTACTCTCTCTGTCTCTTATATTCTCCTTTAGAATTCAGATTTCATTATTTATCTAAATAGTCAAAAATAGAAAAGAGTTTCATATAAGACGAAAATTCCAAAACATATAAAAACGAATTCTTTTGCCTATCATTGAATACAAGAACATAAGCACATCTTACCAGAAAGAGAAAGAGCATAAGCAGGCAAACATAACTTTTAACTCGTTAAGCAAAACAAATTCTCGAATTTGTAGGTTATACATATTACATCTTTTTTCTATGTTGTATTCGTTAAAAACTTTCTATTTGAGAATATGGGCCCAGTTTCATGTCGATATTTAGTTATTTACCACAAACCCAAATTTAAACTCGTGTGACTACTTACAAAAATGCAAAGTAAAAGCTGTGATTGGTTCAGGGTATGAAAATCCCATGGCTTCAGAGCATGCCACGTGTCAGAATTACATTCACAGTAGCTGCTTTGAATAGTCAACGTTCTCTTCCTGTGTAGTGTGATTTACTATTTAGTATTTACCGGAAAAAAGGTAAAAGAAAATATATAGCATGAGTCTACAAATATATACAAATCTCAATAAGGTAAAGTAAAACAAACAAATTTCAGAAGGAAGATATTGTAAAAAAAGAAATTTCCAGATATGCAGTTATGATAAAAGGAGAGAATAGACACTAGATACAGCCAGGGGACCATAACAGCTTCTCACATAATAAAACTAATAAATAAATAAATAATAAAATGAATTGCGGCTAAAATTAACCCACTTGCGGAAAACACCTAAAATCTTGTATTATTGTGATTCCACATTCAAGCTATATGAATTGCGTTTATGATTTTATTTTTTATTTATTTCAAGAGTTGCGTATATGTTCATACTTGAGACAAGGTACATTGCATATATATTGTAATCATAGCCTATTTTACCATGTTAGTTCGTTAACCTATTAAAACCTTAGAAATTATGTTTTTTGGACCGGTGAAAATATGATAATGACATGGAATAATGCATGTGGAAAGGTGCAACCTTTTTTCGTTAGACCAATTAAATTAATGTGATTTTCCATGCACATGAAGACTAAATTGCGTTGATTTTCCATGCACATGAAGACTAAATTGCGGCTCAACGCAGTTAAGCAAATTGACGTTTTAATACATATGCTAAATGCTTACAGACTAGATTTTGTTAGTTAGGTTTAAGAAAAACTTCTTAAGGTTCATCCGAAATTAATTATGGGTTTTTAAGTTCTGGTTTCTGATGATTGAAATTTTCTTAAGTTCAATTACATTGGAAAAATGGCAGATTGGCTGAATATAGAAGGAAATGTTTTTTCTTTAAAGTTATAGCCTCAGCTTCTGTATCAAGATGGCTCTGTGACCTCCACCCAAAAGGCAAAAACTATGTTTATTTATTTTATTATTATTTGTTTTATTGACAAATCAAAAAAGTAAAATAAGTTGCAAAACTGTGTAGTATAGATTTAATCGTATACGTTATATATTCTACATATAGATAAGTATTACTATTGTTCAATGTTTGTAGACAAAAAAATGCATACAATTTCGTATGTTATATATGCTCTTCGTCCCCAATTCGAATTTGTTGTATTACTTAAAAATGCTAAAAACTAGACATTTATCATATTCTAGGCTTCTAGCTATATTTTGTTTTTCTAGCTAGTTTATATATATATATATATAAGTTACTGTTTTTTATTTCTATGGAATTGACATTTATTAATCGATTATATATCATATCTGTATCATGCATGAACGGTGCTTATTAAAAAGTTAGCTGGTAGATGTGTTTATTGTCTATTTCTGGTGGAACTATGTGGGCAGAACATATATTTATTACGTATAAATGTATATATAAAATCACACAGACACATATATGTATGTGTCTAATAAGAAAATAAACAATTAAATTAAATGTTTTTGAACTTTGTATGGAACTTTAGTGTGACAAAATGTGAGCCTCCTTCGCAGTGTTATATGAGCCATTGAGCGTAGCTAAGAGGCCAGCTCAGTCGGGGCATTCACGTTTGTCAATTTCTAATGTGTCCTTCGAAGTTTTAAATTAATCAAAAATCTCTAACAGAACTTTGACTCTAATTTTATAATAAGAATGTGTGCATATTAATTGCAATGGCCACCAAAAAGAACTTTCGATCTATGTGGATGTTCCATGTCGGTTAAAATTTGGACTCTAAATTCGACTCTTTAAAAACGATTAAAATAATCTAATCATAAAATTTATAGTTGTTCATTCTTAATGTGAGTTATGTCCATCTTTTGCTAATTGCTACTATTGGTTTTAGACTTTTAGTATAATGGATTTTAGATTTGATATTTTCGTTACACAGCCAAAAGAAACAATTCAAAAAAAAAAAACGTTAAAACAAATGATCATATGCCTAATAAATTCGAAATCCCATATTTTAATGAAAACCTTTCACCATATATTTTTGTTTCTTCTAATAAATCTTTATATCGCCCTATGTAGGTCCACCATTCAGATTAACCAGCGTTCTGATCAATCGTCGAACCAAATAATTAACAAATTCAAAATATTTGGTTCCACAAGAGATTCACAACTCATCAATATTTTCGTATGGTCAAATTATAGCTACTACGTACTAGTGTATATAAAAGGATACTGTATTAAGTTTTAAGTGGACCAACATCATAACATATAGAATATCCATTAAAAATCATAAAGATGGAACTGTCATTTAAAGTGTTAACATCATATTTGGAATATAAACCATATTTAAACACATACAGCAGAACAATCATGATTTTCTTTTAACCGATTTATTGAGCTAACTTCGCACTTTTGTCGTGATATATATTTATTTGACATCGCCGTTAGTTAGTTGTATATAAGTTTACGGTTTTGTTCTTACTCTAAAGTATATGTTATATGGTGCCAACTGAATTCCAAGACTCCATCGAGCTGAATCAGCCACATAATATATACATATATATATATATATGAAACGGTTCTAAAGTGATCAATGAGGTCGTGATCTAGTTGTACCTACTCTCCATGCCAACAAATAAGTTCAGTTTAAAGTCTTTAACAAATCTCTGTTCATTAGCACGTTTCGTTAGTGTTTTTAAGTTTTTTTTCTTTCTTTCGTTGTTTGTACAATGCAGTAACTATTTTTTGCTATATCAAATATACATTTTCCAGTATTTGCTTTTTTTGAATCGAAGTTTCAGAAAATATATTTCTGGTATAATGTTTTACAGCAACACGGTTAATTGTTTCGAGCCTTTTGACTCTGGACAAGAAACCACGGTCACCAAAACGAGCAGTAATATTAAATATTAATAACATAAAGAGGATTAAAAACTTAAAGCTTAAAATGCCTCAAAGTAATTTTAAAAGTGAAAATATAAAGAAAAAGTTACCTCAAAGTGTAGGAAATTTTGATAAGAACAAATTTAACTAACCAACTTGCATATGGTGACTTTTTCGATACTCCAAAAAGAGGAACTATATACATATTGAAAATAGGACGAAAAGGAATTTTTTTTTTTGAAGGTAACGAACACGGACTCACGTGAGTAGAGAGACATCATGATCCTAAGCTTCCATGGTGTTATAATAAACTTGAACTATCACTAATTTAAGCTATCCTCATCGAGCATGCATCATACATATATACAAATATACTATGTGTGCATGTATGGATTTTTATATATTATCTTATTATGAAGATTACAAACACAAGGACAGCCATAATCACTCGATTACGGATATGTTAGATTTAATTCAAGATTAATGGAAATAATCATGACTGTTACATGATATATTTTCTAAAAAAATTATTTGTGTAAGACTGTAAGTATATGGATATAGTATATATTAGTTTTTAAATTAAAATATATTCAAGTACACACTTTTTTGAGAAAATAATATTTTAAATCTTGAAAATATCATATGAAATCACCTTAAACCTTGAAAGTATTACACTAACATTTTAACTTTAAAATTATTTTTACTAACAATTTAAACATTTAAACTATCTCTTGTATTTTCATTAGACAATTCGCTACAAAATAGTTATAGTAAAATTAACGGAATTCCTAACAATAATCTATCTGACGATAATCTGACAAATTTCCAAGAAAATGTTTAGAAATTCAAACGGTATATGATCAACGTACATATTTTTTAACGGATCTTTGACGGTTACTTGAAAATCAGACTGAAAGTGTTTAAGGATTATCGACTGAACTATTATATACTAAAAAATATGTCAGATTAAGATTATATCAAAAAATTTGTTAGTTTTCTGGTAACTTTTCTTTATTGACATAATATCAATACGATCTTTATCCGATGGGGTTTTTGACAAAATAGTTACGTCGATAATCCGTTGGGCAATTTCTGACGAATTTTTGAGTAACCATAGAAAATTTGTTGGAATGTACATTGATATAACTTTTGAATTTTAATATTCTGAAAAACTAGTTTTTTTGAAAATCCATCAGATTACTGTCATAATTTTTTTTATTGGACTACTGTTGGAAATTCTGTTAGTTATTTGGTAACTAGTTTGTACTGAATTTTCTGGTGGAGAAAACGCGAGAGGTAGTTTCAAGATTTAAATGTTAGTAAAAATAATTTGAATGTTTAAAGTGTTAGAGAAATATCTTTTAGCTTTAAAGTGATAGCATACAATACTTTCAAGATGAGAGACCTCTTCAAATATTTAATTTAAATATTGTTTATGATAAGTGAAATATTAAAAACTAATCATAAATTTTTTGTAAAATCAGTCGAAAATTATCAAAATTTTCAGAAGAGTTCTTGCATGAATTCAAGAACTGAACTGGAAAGTATATCATTCACATACGAAATTGATCAATAATTAGAAATTTTTGAAAATACATGTAACACATAAAATAAAATATTTAAAATTCATACTTGATATAGTTCTTCCCGAGTTTCAATGTTATGGTGAATCGACGATGACTACATTTAAGGATAAATCAAACTGAGATTTGTAATAAAAACGAAAACATCTTCTTCATGACTTGACTTATGGCCGAAGTACAAGCTAATTTTGAGATTTACGAATTACGATCACTCTCCTATCATAAAAAAAATTACAATCACCAAAACTTTTTATATATCTAACACATAACCAACAGGACCAAAACTTTTTTTTTGTTTACTAAAACAATTCTGATGGATTTAAATATTTTATAATTAATCACAGGATCTATGTAAGATATAATTCATGTTGGTAATGATGGTGTGATCATTCGAAATAAAAGGGTTACGGGTGGAGCGGTGATCTCCAATATATTTGTATAAAATAGTGATAGGATAAAATATTAAGCAGAGTAATTATGTTATTGAAATGTTATTGAATAAAAGAACAATATGATAACTATTATTGGAAACCGTAGAAGGCGTACGTATGTCTCTGTCTCGGCAATAACAGACCAAGTGGTAACCTTACTGAAACCCTTTTGGGACATGACCTTTCACGTCACAAAAGCGAAAGCCCCAATTTTTTAAAAAAATTTATCCTCTTTTACAAAAACAATTTTATCAGTATTTTAAATTTATGCATGTGTAGAAAAATAAATACAAATATAGATTGAATTAAATGTGACATAAACATTAAGGTCTATGTGTGGGCTTAGTTTTTTTCCACGTAAATTATTTTTTTGAATTATGTCATTTGTGTCACCTACTTTTCTCCGACACTGATCGAATTTTCAAATAAATTTTACACTTTTCATTTGTTATTATTATTTAAAAATATACCAACCGGCAAGAAGGCAACAAACCAACACGTAAGAAGAAAAAAGCGACGTCCATAATCTTCCTCACTGCATTAAATTCGAAGATAGTTCAGACCAAAAGAAAGTTAGAAGATGGACTTGAGACAAAAGAGAGAGTTACAAATCTTAATTACTTTGATAATTGATGTATTATTGGTGTTGATTTATATAGACTATAGTACGACATAATGCTATGTAGGTCGAAACTAAATCTTTAAATGCTCTTAGACATAGTTAGTCTATGAGCCTACGGCATATTTTATATTTTCCAACTGCAACATAAAAGCGATTATATACAAATATATACAAACAGATTCCGAAATAGTCTTGACCTACAGTCTAAAATTTGAATTAGAAAATCTCAGATGATAAATTTGTTATGGACTGTTGTTGAGTTCCGGATTTAGTGTTATTTATGATACTCAAGCTCAATGTGGTTTACAAATATTTTGCTGGAAAATGCAACAGTAATTATAATCTCGCTCAAGTTGTCTGTTAAAATGCTTTGGACAACTTTGATTTTTTTTTGGGTGCTTTTGTATATGTAAAGCCTATATTCCTCTCTGTTACATCTGCTTTTAACTAAAGGACTTACAACGGGTATACTCATCAGTCACCATAAGGTAAGATAACTATATATTATCATCACTCATCAGTCCCCACAAGGTGAGATAACTAACTATTGTCTGTTAGTCAATTTTCCACAAATATGAAAATTACTTCTTTTTCTTATAAATTTAAAAAAGTAATTATCGGATCCATATCGGATATCAATTTCCTCGGATATGACGTATTCGGATCCGGATCTCTTGAAAATTCCGGATATCATGTTTGTGTCCACCCCTCCCAAAACTATAAAACAAATATAATATTGCAATAATTTATGACATCGCCTATACAATTCATAAGAGAAACTATGTAAAATCACTGAAATTCGGTTATTATTTAAAAAAAAAATGTTAGTTCTAGCAATGAAAACAATAACCACTCATTATGATTTTGTCAAGAGGTTCTGAGATATAGGTAACGGTGCTATTGTTTTCACTGGAAGAACTAACATTTTCATTGCAAAAGTGCAAATATTTAGTGTAATATCTTTTGTATTGATTTTTGTTTGTTTTATTTTAATTCACCGACTTGCTAAAATTATTTTTAGTCATTGTTCCTAACTCAATATTTCTCTTTTGCATAGTAAGTTTTACAAGTACATATTTTTTTGGGTGAACTTTCAATTACCAATCAAACCATATTTCGTCAGTAAAAAAAGTGGTAAGCGAAATGGACGAATGATCAGATCTGTAGGACAGTAGAAAACGACAAGTCCACATATATTACCTCAATTGGCAACGGCATAAATGGCTCGAGAGACGAGCGTATCACATCACCTTTCAGAAAACTATAGGAGAAAGTTATTCAGGTCTAAGGACTTACAATTCCCAGATGTCTTTGGAAGCATTTCATGAATATTTTCTCCCGACGTATATAAATGTCACAGAAACTATATAGACATGCTAAGGGCCTAAGGCTATCAGCATTATGTCTGTATTCCAAAAGTTTGTTGCAATTTGTCGCCTCATATATGGATAGTGCAAGACCAACACGATCCTACCACCCAACAATCTGATATACGAACACGAGCCATGCGCTTTCTATATTATCTTTTGTTGTATCTAGTGGAAGCGGACTGTTAATCAGGTTTGTTCACTACAATTACAAAAGCTGTATTTTAGAATCTTTTAGAGGTGTATTAAATTATGGATTAAGATGATTTTAATTTGATTAAAATTTGAGACGATTTGATTAAATAATGCTGAAATATGAATTTGTTATTAAATCTCTCAATTCTCATCTTTGTATCTTTAATTAATAGATTCCATGAAATCCTACCTAAATATTTTAAATATAATTTTTATAATATTTTCAATAACAATGAATTTGATTATTATTTTAAAATCACCAATTCAATAACACTAGATTTTAAAATATATTTTGTAATTCATTTTTCAATAACATATCTATACTTTATTTTGACTCAAATTTCTCCAAATACTTAAATCAATACATCTTGTTAGTGTTTTAAATATAAATATATTCATTGAAAAGAACAATATATGAATATTTTAATTAAATTTTATTATACATAGATAGAAGAACCTCTAATTATTTATATTATTTAATCGATAAACTTAATATATTAGTTTGAATCTTCCTCATCTTAATCCAAAATTTCATATATACATATTTTGTGCAATTTAGAAATTGCCTCAAACCACTTCTCCTTTAGAATCCTATATATATATATATATACTTCTTTAAATTTATATTATTTCCAACATAATTAAAAGAAAAAAATACAACACCCCTCATGGTATGACTTTACAAAGAGAATGCCACTTTGCTTTTCTAATTTAAATAATTAACCAAAAGAAATAAATGCAAAACACTTTTAAATTTTAAACACGTTCGTGCAACTAGAAACACACGTTAATTAATAAATAAGAACAAATCATAATTAACTATTTTTGCACTATTTCTCCAAAACTGTTTTACAAGTTCCTGACAAAAACTACATTATTAAAAAAAGCTCTCACAAACTAAATTAAAAACACCAAAATTTCAGTCGCACCATAGATATTTGCTGACAATTTTTTTCGTCTCATCTTAAATGACTAATAGATCTGATATCAATGAATCTTCAAAATCACTGAACAGCGAACCAATATCTTTGATACTTAACTCATCTTCAATGTTCATACACTCACCATCCAAGTACATGTCGTTGAACATGACGTCATCATTTTCTGCAAATATTTGACCCATTGGTTGATCGAATATTGACATCTCCGGTGGTGTATCATTGAAAAAGTTATCGAGAAACGGAGTATCCAACGGAAAAGAATCATCAGATTCGCCTGAACCGGTACTAAACCCGGTATGCCACCATGGTGTATCTGAAATTTCCATTTCCGGTTTAGCTGATTTAAACGGTTGTTGTACCTGTTGAATTTCTTCGGACTGTAGATTAAGAACAGAAGTAGGAGAAGACAGATGTTGAAAGTCTTCAGTTGATTCAGAACTCGATGTTGTTGCTGTTGTAGTAATGTTGCTTTCCGGTTTAATATCAATAACCGGTTCCGGTTCTGATTCTTCTTCTTCTTGAGGCTGTACTGAGAAATTTGTTAAAGCGTCCGGTCCTCGGAGTCTAATGGCGGCGTTATCATAAACCACGGCAGCTTCCTCCGCCGTATCATAAGTTCCAAGCCAAATCCTCCGGCGTTGTTCTGGATCTCGAATCTCCGCCGCCCATTTTCCCCATGGCCGTTGTCTAACGCCGCGGAACTTCTTCACGTTTTGGCCAAAAGAAGTTGAGACCTTGAGAGGACGGTGACGACTCGACGCCGGAGATAGAGTCTCATCGGAGAGTTTCTTCCTCTCTTTCATTGAAACACCGGTGATGTTGTTACAGCCTGGCTCTACTTTGATCTCGTTAACGTATCTCTTAACTCGCCGGCGAGGAAACAAGAAATCGTCTTCTTCTTCATCACTTGATGAATCTGTAGCGTAAGGATCAGTTACACAAACACGAACGATTCTCACTGAGTCAGCGTCAGCTCGAAGATTACCGGAGAGATTAACCAGTGACTTTTTGGTGTATTTAGTGACTGATGTTTTGTGCTCTGTGTACTTCAATGGACGGAAATCTATGTATTCGTCCATTATTATTATTTTCTAAAAATCTCTCTCAAAATATTTGCATCAAAATGAAACAAAAAAAAATGAAAAGAAAGGTATTATATAAAGGAAGAAGAACTTGAGAATCACAAAAAGTTTCTGGGTTTGTTGAGAGAGATTTCGAAGAGAACCAAAAGATACTACAAACTTTGAGAGATTTATCACGAGATTGTTTTTAAAGAACTCACAAAAAGAAAAAGAAAAAAAATCCAATATTTGTTTTCTTTGGTGGGTGAGAGAGAGAGAAAACGTGTTTTGAAACAGTGGTTTTAGCGATTTGCTATGTGATGAAGAAGACCTTCTCAAACTCACTCTTAAACTCCTAATTTATAGGATGTGTTCGGGTTTTAAGCCGTTGTTTATTTTAATAGTAAAACAATTAATATATATAGATTTAATATATTTAAATCTATTTAATATTTAGATTTCTTTCCTTGTCGAGCCTGTTCTTTTCACTCCTCCACCACTGGTATTTCTAGTATTAATTACAAAACTCGGGGGTAGTCTCGGAATACGAATAATACTTAAAATTACGAGACGCCGCATTCACGATAGCAAGTCGCATGTTGACACGTGGCGCGTGGCTTCCATTCTCGAACTTCGCGATTCATGTCACGTGACCCCCAAGATACCCGGTCCCGGTTTTTTAACTGTAATTTTATAATATTAACCGGATTAGTTGTCATCACTTCACTAGCTTTGACCGACAACTATATGTAATTAAAGATTATTGTGGAGGGTAATTTCGGTCATCTAAACAAAAAAAAATTCAACTTCTCAGGTAATAATTTTCACAATTGGAAACTTTCATAAATGCTATTTTCAAAAAAAAAAAAAAAAAGGAATCCCAGACCAGATATCTACTAGTATGACTTTGGGAAGATGAATGGTGACAAACAAAAGATTTAGAGGAAAGATAAATATATGATTTAGGAAGTTATAGATTTATTTCTAAAGATGAAAATCAATTTAGAGGAAAATATCTAGAAAATTATATATGGTAGTTAAAATCTTAGGATTTTACAGCTAGTAGTAACATGGCGAGCAACCTAGGATTTGCCGCCATATATAATTGGGTTTAGTACGTCTCTAGGCTTTTCTCTGTACTTGTTCCCTCACTCTTACACCACTACTTGATGCATCTGTTCTTCACTCGCTTCTCAACTATCTTTTTTTTTCAAGATTTTTGTTTTCTTTCTTTTTTTGCTTAAGGAAAAAAAAAACAATCTACATGTTTATCATTTTCAGTATTTATTTCTTGTTTCTCGGGGTGGGATTGGGATAATCAAACCTTTATCAACAACAACCTATTGTTTTATTTTTAAACTGAAAAACCTAAGGTGTTTCGAAGGAGCAAAAATGTTTTTGTTTTTTTGGTGTGTTATATTCCATGTTCTAAAAATCCCTGTCTACCTCCGATTACACCCTGCTTAATCGTTAGACACACTCTCGCCGCATCGATTAATGACTAATCCCTTAAAAAAGTCAGTCAACCGATTACTCCCCACCTAATCCGATTAATCCCTGCCTAATCCGATTATTTTCTGCCTAATCATCTATAATCTAATTATTTTAAAATTTTCAGGTATAAATTTTTTTTATTTTTGTTATATAAACACATTTATATTGAGAGTTTGTGATGTTGATAATAAATTATGTTAAAAATATAAATAAAAATCATAAAATAAATTATTAATACTATATTTTTATGTATTTACTATAATTTTTTAAAAAATATTATTTTAAAGTTTAATATAATAGATAAATATATTTTAAAAATATTAAAATAACCTAAAGCTAATCCCCGATTAATCCCCGTTTACTCCCCAATTAATTTCTTAGGTGATAGATCCATCATCGCCGGCCGATTAGCACCTAACAAATTTTACAACATTGGTTATACTTATAATATGAGATACGTTAATTTTATTTAAAAAAGAAGTATGGTCTCTTGTAAAAAGAACTATAGTCTATGGTGAGTGACTGAGTTAACGGCATTGAACCTGGCAATGATAATAAATGAAAGAAAATTTGTAGTAGCAAGCTCCTAAATTGATATTTTTTTTAGTAAAATGCCCTTTGATTAACAGTGGGTGTCAAAAGAATATAGTTAATGATACAATTTTTTTTTGTTTTATTACATGTTATTTATCTTTGTTTCACATGTTTTTTTTTAAAATATGGTTTGTGTTTTAAAATAATATATTATATATGCTATTTTTGAGTGACACATTATTATTTACATAAGTCATGTAACTTATAAATAATTCATTATGTCGGTTAGTTATTTTGATATATATATTTTTTTCACCCGAGATTCTTATTCAAATATTATTTGTTTTTATACCAAATTATATGTTATTTATTATTGACATGCTAAACTTTTCATTCCACTAATCTATTAATATATTGAGTTGTTTTAACATAATGTATATTATATTTTAAATCTTATTTTCCATATATTTCTTTACCTGCATTTATTATTAATGTTAAACGTAGTTCTGACATATATATATATATATACATTGTGTTACTTTAAAATAATATATGTTATTTATTTTAATTATACCTTTTACCTATATTTTACCATTCACACAGAAACTCTGGCCAATCCATCACTTATGAACATTGAGGCCTATGATATTTTCTTATAATTTCTGACATTGTTTTTTATTGACCGGATTAAAAATGATATTCACCTAATTATCCTTAGATAAAAAAAACCGTAGTATCAAAATGCAATTCTTAGTGGACATTCTTAAAATACTTTTGCCAAACCATGAGTAAATTTATACTAATATATCTTAAAGTATCTAATATTGATTTCATAATTTTAAATTCAAGTTATTATCATCTAATTCGTGAAAATATAAAATACGCGCTCATTCAATAAAGTTAAAAAAAATATTTATTACTTAAAATATAACGCATCTATGATTACTAGAGAATTTTTGTCAAAACATTTTAGAAACTAATTTACATGGCTAGAACTAGGAAAAATGGTAATTTCAGTCCATGTAAAGGAGTTGAAGAGTGAAAAACACAGTTTAACCAAAAAATAAATAAAAATATGTATGCATAATTTAGTACATGAAAATATATTTATATCTTAATAGTCCGTTTAAACTATATTATGCAATATTTTTATAAGAAAATATTTCATGTATAATAAGATATTTTTAAAAAAATAGGAAATCCAATTTGTATAACATAATATATTTGTAGTTAACGTTTAGTCTGGATCATGATCCAACTAACCAGTTTAAAAAGCTAAGAAAACCATTAATATTATATATTCGTATGATGCAATGATGATAGTGTTGATGATCCTTGAACAGTCAAATTCCACATGTTTTGTTATTTTTGTATCATCTTGATCACCGATCGTCTATTATTCAGCTTTTAAATCAGATAACAGTTGATTTCTTTGAGCTCATTTTAACGTATGTACGAGTTCTGTACTCCCCCTAATTTATGTTTGAGACTCGATCTATTGTGCATATATAGGGTATCAGAATCGAATTAAACACCTTTATTTTTTTGACGAATACAAAACTATAACTTTTTGATCATCTTTACTTAACGATAAAATAGAGTCAAATGTATATATTTGATTATATGTTTTAATTAAAAATACATATATATATATATATGGATATATATAAAGAAATTAAAGTACTTGTATGGGATTTGACAATAGAATAGTATACTCCGATTTTATTTTTTAAAGTATGGTTCTTTATAGGGGGAAACTAAATTAAAGAATATAGGATCGATGTGAATATTATAAATCTACCAAGCTCGATGTGAAATTAATTAACTAAACCCAAAAAAAAAAAAAAAAAAAATCATAAAGTCCACCAAACTCGAATCATAGATATATATGACGAAGTACTCGAAGTCGATCCCGAGTTCTTGAAGAACGGACGGTCAAACTGGTTTTCCTGTCATGAATTTTAGTTACAAAAGTAGTAACACTAACAAATTCGCTAGTTTACCATAACTCCATTACAATAAAGAATGAAGATATACATTATTAAATAAGAAAATCCACCACGAAAACTATCAATCGAAACATCTGATTCCATCGCAAAATGTTTTTGCAAAATTGATATTATCTATTTTTTCCAAATTTCTTCCTTAATGATATTTGTCTTACAAAATATCACATATTTTCACAGCACCAAAAACTTGTCAGATCTGATTATGTTTTTCCCACGTATCTACATAGTTTTTACCACTTATATGTTTTGATGCATCAAAAGGCAATTATATCCGACCAGCGATGCAGGTTCGACAATTAAGGACAACATGTTATAAATTAACTCGTATATAAATCTTTGTCAGTGAAAACTTTCCAGTTTTATATCTATTTACATGATATTTTTGGACTGATTTGAAGCTAGTAAATTAGTGTTTAGTACCGATTAAACCCCCTTTTTAATTCTAAAAATATAGTAAAACTCTATCAACACTGTGCAAGATATATGCTTCTACTTGAGAGTAGAGACTAATGACAGATGGTGCATGTAACAATGTTGGCTAGAAACTAGGATCTGAGAGTATTTTTCTTAGAAATTTAAAAGAGTGAATTTGATATAATAATCAAGATTTTCTATGGAATAAATTCAAGATGACAATAATTTTATTTCTTTCCTTGGTTAACTTTCTAGAAAATTTGGACCAAAATCTATACAGTAAGGTTCAGTCAAGTTCTCTTAAATCACATAAGTATCTGTTATTGTTAAGATTTTAAACTTTGTTTTGCCTAGTTCAGATGATCATTTTTGTACATCGGCACCTTCAGCCATTACCATTAGTTCTACAATTTTAAAAGATTGTATCCTTTAAAAGCAATAACGGTTTATTCTAATGGTAAAACTGTAAAAAAAAAGTTACAATTGTGATCTCATGGCAGTAGTCTCTTTTCTCAAAAGTAAATATTCCAATAAAAAGAGATCGAGAACACCTTTTTCCTCTTTCTCAATTTTACTCTTAATAATATATTTCTCGCTACCAGAACTTTTTTACTGAAAAAAAAAATCATCTATATACATATTCATAACTTTTTAAATAGCCTTATCAGAAAAGAGTAAAAAAAGAAGGCACGTAGGCGATAATATGAAGCATGCACGTGGGCCCCAAAATCTAAAGAGTGAGATAGCTTTGACGACATAATAGATGCATAGTGTAGTCTAAGTAGGAATGTTTGAAAATTTATGGGTTAATCTAAATTGATATTAATATGGGTTGTATTAGAGTTTATGTTTTAATTACTAAAATAAATGGATATTGCCGATTGAACTATCACAATCTAAGATTTTTTTTTGTATAAACCCGCCTGCATATATTATGGATTGATCCACATTTTTTTTTTAAAATTATATATTATTATGGATTATAACCTATTAAATCAATTTAATATTTGATTTTTTTGAAAAATTAAACTTTACTAATTTAGCTATATATTTTGTGACTTTTGTTATTTTGTTATTTTTGATTTAAGATGTATATGAAATACATTTTTTTTGATGAATTTACATTATAAAACTTTAATTTTTAATTATTAATTTGATTTTAAATTATGCAGACAAATCTGCTAAATTTATAGTTATAATGCAAAACATGTTAAGATTATTACTTTAAAACACATAGATTATAATGAATAAATCCACTAAAAATTAAAAAATAATTTAACCCACCATAAACGAACTAACTAATACGTTTGGACAGCTCTCGGTGTAACGATGCTCAGTCGCCCCCTTCTGTTTTCCTTTCATTCTTTTCCCAAATTTCCCCTTTTAATTTTATTAATGTTTAAATATTTCTAATCGTTATGTTTTTTTTTTCCATTTTAGCCATAATAGTAATTGGTACACCAAAAATAAAAGCTCCGTTTTTAAATAAAAATAAAACAGTACTATGTTTTTTTGCCATCTGTACACCTTTTTTATTCTTTCATATTCATTACTATCTGCTCGTCCATTTTAAGGAAAAAAAATATGAGTTTTACGATTTGTAACAATAAATACTTTTCTTTATTGAATATATATATATATATATATATATTCTGCCTACAAAAATCAAAATGAATTCTTAGACAACATAAGAATTTGTTTTTACTTTCAGTACACTTTCATCGGTGTGGAATGTGACACTGTGATCCGTCGCTTTCGATGTCAAAATATTGAAATATAAGGAATCACATTATTTTTTTATTCTGCGTATATGTTATTGACGGTTTCGTTCACCAATAATTGCATGCTTCAGTAAAAATAAAAAGTTGAACACCAATGAAAACAAGATTCAATATGATTATTCATTGATTTTTAAAACTATGCAACAAAAAGAAAATTCATATTGTTTAGTGTGACAAAGACGAGAATGTATAAACGTTAAAAGAATTGACAATGAAGAGGGAGTGGACAAACACTATCAATAAAAGAGTATAAAGAAAAGTATCATATTTTAATTTTAAAGGACCTAAATGTGTGAAGAAAATTGATCAGATAATGGTACGAATAAAAATGTTGGAACTAATTATTTAAGAGAATATTCAAGTATCGAAAATGAGGAATGTCAACACGGATAATTAGCTCGTTTCCAAAGAATATAGACGATTTTCTTACGGATGATTGATTATGAACCATGTTATGAAGGCATGATTTAAACCAAATACTATTACATGGTTGAAAACGAAGGGTGGGTAGTCACATTTCAGAAGAATAATTTAGATTTTGATATTATAAAAGGACATATTGCGACTAGAACATAGCATCGCGTTTAGAAGCTAATATTGTTTGGTAGCGACCAAAGATGCGTGACTTTACTAAAACCATGGCATTTTCCCACAATTGATCAATGTTCTAACGTGAAGAACTCGAATGAATATAATCGGTAACTAAAGCTAAATATTTAAGTATTTTAAATGTTATTAACTAAACATTATAATTGTCATCAGAAAGAAACTGAACTTATAATTTAATAATATATTTTCCACAAAACTTGTGTGTTTTCAAGACCTTAATTAATTTTATATTTAGATAATGTGTCATCAAACAATCATTTATGATCATATAAAACATAACAAAAAGAGTATATAAAAAAGAGATAAGCCTTAATTAGTACAACATAAATGGTTCCAAATTGTACTAATGACAGATAAAAATGATGAACTAATTTCTTTTATCTAAAAAACAATGATATTAGGAAGTAAAAAAAAATATAGTCACGAATAACAAAAGGAACGAACTGTATGTTAGTCGTATCTTATACTAAACTTTAGATAAACGATTTTCTTAAAGCTAATTTTAGAATGGGATATAAATCGTACTTATTTGTCACCTACCTAGATGTCCAAGTCAGTAATATAAATTAGATCTAAGCATAATGCCACTTGTTGGTTCGAATTCGTCCACTTGTCTCATTTTACTTCATATTAATAACGACTTCCCAAAATATTCAGGTTGAAGTTTCATATTTTTGGTTAATTAATTGAAAACACGAAGGAAATAAAAGGCGCGTGAGGAGAGGAGAAAGAAGAAAATGTTGAAGATCCAATGTGAGAAGAGAGAGAGAGAGACATGGAGAATCCTTTGGATTGGCAAAGACAAACCCCAAGGTTTAGTGCAGTGTTCTTCTCCATTGAGCCAAGTGACCAATAATACCATTTACATTTATAATTTAAATTATATAGTTATATGCACATATATATATATATGTGTGTCAATTAGGACGACAATTAAGTAAATACAAGGAAACTTAGACAAAATGAATCTTGCTTCGCTTACATCGATAAACACAAAGTTACGTATTTGTTTCTTGTTTTCACGTTTTCCAACCATATGATTAATAAGTTAACTAGAGTAATAATGTTACATTCGAAAAAATCATTAAAACTCACCTGTCAGTTCAATCTCTTTCGTTTTCTATTTGTCGATCCTTTTTTATTTTCTTTTAATACAATTTTTTCGTACACGGTAATAGAAAGACCAAAAAATAGATGAAGGATTAGTTTCAAGAATAATTCAAAGGTAATTAATCAAGTTACTGCTCCCATCATAATTAATGTGAACATCCACTTGGTGTTGGATAAAATTAGTCAAGACCGGAGAATATAATTCATTGCTCTTCAAGTCCAAGATCCTCAATGATTCTTCCGGATTATATGCATGTAAACATTGACTGCATGCTTACACACCCATTTTAAAGATATGTACATGTATGTATATGCATCATAGCATATTATATAAGTGGTGTCGTAATGAAATAAAATAACCGAAAAATGTACACACACATTAGATCCGATTTTGATTATTGGCGATTATTTGGTTGAAAATATCGTCTAGTCGTACAACACATGTTACACATCCGAAGAAAATGCACAAGTCACCGCGAAATAATGTAGTGTGACTTATTTAAATAAACTGGAAGCGATAATCATATATATTAATAGTATCACATACAAGACATTTTCTTGATTTTTCTTTTGAAATCTTTCCTAATTAAAATCCTTAAAACCAAGGTTATGGAATTCAGAACTAAGACTGTTTTGTCTCACCAACAGTGATTAGAAAATGAAAGTTGTAGTTGACTAAAATCTTTTTCGGATTAATCAATATTTTTTCTAACCGTGAATTCCACCGTATCTGACGTTGTCAAGATCATCGAGTAATTAAAAACCATTACTGCTGAATAGTTTCATTTACCATAACGTTAATAAGCTATTTAAATCAGGATACTAAGAGCACAATGTTTAACAATGTAAGTATACTTCCTATCTATATGTGAATATTTTTAAAAAAATTTAGGTTTATATATATATATATATATATATATTAAATTTTGGGTAATTTTGTTGGGAAATCATGCGCTAAAGCATAAGTGGGTCTTTAATAAAAGAAGAAGAAGATCAAGTATATATTGGAAGAAAATAGAGAATGATGTGAGATATTGTTTTGTTACTTTATCGATTCATTTCTCTTATTATTATTATTTTTTCTATTTTGAGTTTTACCTTTTTATAATTCTCTTTTGGAAAATTTGTGTTTTTTTTATATTTGAGTTTTGACCTTCTTTTTAATTATGTTTTGTATAATTTGTGTTTTGTTAACAATTTTTTTTACATATGTGAAACTATGTTTACGTTTAGTTACTTCTTTTAACACCCTTGAATTCTCGGAGCTGGTCTTACCGTTCGAAAAGTGTGGACGGACAAGATTTATCAAGTAAAATATGTGATCATCTCAATCAATTTACGTAAGCAAATGGATAATAGATCGCAGAGTGATTGCTCCAAGTCAATTTAATACAAGTTATTCGCATGCATGGCCATCAGTTGTTTCTATACGTTCCTCGTCTACGTCCTTTCTCACGATCCCGCATCACAATGGGTCTAACTCTCACATCTTTAAATTAAACTCAAACAATATATCAGTGACTAAGAAAACCAGAATTTTCAGGAATCATTTTCAGTGGGCAGTATCCATTAAGCATCCCAAGAAATATCTTTTTAATATCACCAAAATAATGTTACAACAATTAATTTATTCTCATTGCATTCTACATAATCATTTTCTTAAACATAAACATTGTTTCATTCGTTTAATATACACACTGTTGCTGTATATATTAAACATAAACAACGTACACAAATATTTACAGCATATACTTTATAAAAAATACAAAAATTTCTTATTATAATAAGTAATTAGGAATATAGTTTTATATAAATCCAATAATTGAAATAGAATATTCATTTCAAGATAATATAGAAAAATTTAAATTCAAGTAATTTTATATACTTATATATATATTAGTATAGATAATATTTTATTGTGATAATATTTGATAAGAGAAATATATAACTTTTTCTATTTTTTGTAAATTTTTTACTACTATTATTAAATTAAAAA
The DNA here is from genome assembly GCA_963854855.1 of Nasturtium officinale. Taxonomy (NCBI): domain Eukaryota; kingdom Viridiplantae; phylum Streptophyta; class Magnoliopsida; order Brassicales; family Brassicaceae; genus Nasturtium; species Nasturtium officinale. Next base: position 11,947,926 of record OY978505.1, read on the forward strand.
GAAAAATATTTTTTAATCGATTTGTAATGTTCTCCGCCACAAACACTGACTAGAATAAATTTTAGAAATGTACCAATTCTAAAAAAAATCAGATTAGTATGTAGCGATTTATATCATTGTTTTTAACCGTTAATAACTCTAAATGATTTTTTTTTAAATGTAATAGTATTTGCGGGTGGTTGTGATAAATCAATCAAAACTCTATGTAATTTTATTTTTAGTTATGTAGCGTCTACGGAACCAAGGTCATATTGTGCTCTTTTTAGTTGAGCAAAAACAATCAAAGACGTACCCATAAATGATATTGTACAAATGCCAAGATCACAAGGTTCAAGCTTAAGAATATCCCCTTTTTAATTGATGAAAGATTGATGAATATCTTCATAGAGGCTAAATCTAGATTATAAATAATTCTTGTCTCAATTCGTGTTCTGCACGATCTCTGTCTTGTCACTGAAAACGGTAAGATATAGTTGACATAACTGGGCTTCTTCGATGCAATATCTCGTTAGGCACTTTTAGTACTACTCCCACATATTTTCTCTATATTTTTTAGTTTATCTATCCGTTTGAATTCCACAGATACTAGTAAAATATGCTGTAATCTAGTATATCTTGTTTTATTTTGGGTTGAAATACACAATAAGAAGTAGTTCATACATAAAAAGAAAGAAAAAGTAGTTCGTACATATACTCATTTATACACAGCTGGAGGATTTGATTTTGACTTTTTGACCTCTCAAATTTTTTAAAAAATAAAAAAAATTCTGGAAAGTCTATTGATATCAATATTTTAAAAAGTTTATGTTGAATATTATTATTTTCTTACAATCTTGTATAACAAACTATATGAGTAATTTCTAATATCGGCAAGGACTGCCCGATACTGAAGAGACCAAACCAAATATGTCATATTTTTTTTCTTTCGCTTGTCGAGAGAGAGAGAACAAAGGGATGCGTAGCACTCACGTGGACTGGGAAGACTGAACTACTAACGTGGTTAAGGTCACCCTCACAAGAAGATTTAATGGTTTCTTGACTAATCGTTGCCCAACCAATTATTTAGTATCTTTGACGCGAACGCAATACAAAGCTCTTCACAAGAGTTTGAACTCCTATTGAAGCTCTGTTCCGAGGAATTGATCGCAGAATTCATAACATTTTCTCGACAAGAAGACATCTTCCAAGATTCAAATCCGCTCTCCAACTGTGGTTCTAAAGCTCTTCTCGCTAACTTTTTACTATCTCACTTTAAGCTTTTCTACCGGTTTGCTCAACTGGATTTACTGTCATTATAAAACACACTAATTATTTTCAATATTTGTAACTTTGCTCTAACTAATATAATACCGAAATTAAAAAAAAAAGCACTCACGTACTAGATTTTTTTCTTGTTACATATTAAGAGTTCTTTAATTTCCTTGGCTCACATGTTACGAACTTAGAGCATCTTCAATATATATATATATATATATATATTACTTCAGAATGGAGTTAATATTAAATTCAACTCTATTCCAAAATAGTTAAAAATATAATAATGAGTAAAGTAGTGTTGTGATAAATATAATTATTCAATATTTAAAGTAATTCTATTTTTTACTAACAATAGAGTAGAGTTGGAAAAAGTTGTATTACAAAATAAATTTGAAATGAAAATGGAGTGGAATTGGAAATTGTATTAAAACTATGAATCTAAATAATGGTAGAAAAACAGTATGAATTCAAATATACTTATGTAACGGATGTGTTATAAGAAAACTAATTAAAATTAAGGACAAAGATCCATTCTAGAAAGAAGGGCCATGTCTCAAAACGCAAAATCTTAATTACCATTAATTATGTAACGAAGTACAATTATGTAAAATGGATGCATGTACGTTGGTATTTGTGTGGAGTGTAATCAAAAGCATAAGCTCGAGTTTTGATGGGCAAATAAAAAGACTAGAGAAAGACACACCTTGCAATTTGTCATGAATATATTTAATAATTAATATTCGTCAAATTGACAAATATCTCACTCTCCGGTTACCCATATTGATAAAATTACTTTCACAAATATATGGATCTATATTTTAACTCTACTGTTTATATATTAAAAAGACTTTATTGTTTTAACCGTGAATAATATAATACTTGAAGTTCTTTTGGTTTACTGTGTACGAGTTTATTCCTTCAAATAACAAGTTTGTACATCAAGAATTCAAGTTTCAACAGGGGAAAAACTAACTACTTGTTCTTCTGTATGCTTTAAAATTTATATTTGTTCTTGTGTATGCTTTAAAAACATGTACCACATATTCCAAACTACTTTTTTGGTTATTCAATTTTATTTTCTACGAAAAGCAAGAACAAAACTTAATAAATATAACAGATGCTTATTCTTTACATATAAAATTCATAATAATATCACTTCAAGATTTTAATTTTCTTTTAAAGAATTTGCCTTCGATTTTAAGAATTCATATAAATCTTTGTTTTGTCACTATAACAATATATCATATTTCAATAGAAAAACGAAGAGGACATATAGATTAATACCTCAATATAGTATTAACTAAACAGAGAGCTATATATATGTGTGTTTTTAAATATTAGAAGCAAGATATGTTAATTATTTATTATAATATTGCATAAGATGATAGCTTTTTTTAAAAAAGTTCGATTTCAGTTTTACATATCACGTTATTTGACATGACATCAGTGATGACTACTGTTATGTGGGTTATATATATTTTTATAATATATATACCATCGGCGGTCACCAGGATATTAATTAAGATGCAGAGATCGAGTGTGAAATTACATCTATTAATTTACAAAAGTATTGGGCTATTGAGACGATTTTATCAAATTTATGGAAGTACGTACATTCTTAACAACTTCCTCTTGTTTTCACTAATTTTTTCCTGTATCATAAAAAATTGTCAGAATGTCGAGTTTTCCAATGGTAATTAGTAGATAATGTGTGTAATATATTTCTTGGAGAAGACGTAAGATAATGGTTAGTAAAGTAGCACTCAAGTCATTCTCAATGACAGTCTTGGTTTAGAAGCAATCGATGTTGGTCTTATAATGTTGATCTGTACTTAGATGCTTACTAATTATTACTGTTTCTTGTTATCACAACTCCCGTAATGAAGCATATATATCATATGTATAAGCTACATATTTAAGCTGATTATCTTAATTTATCTTGATGGATGTACAATCATATATTTTTCTTTTTAGGTACCTCTATGAAAAATTTGGTACAAAACTACTATTAGATTGAAGTTTTTGATTATTGAAAATAGACCGTAGATAAGTTGTATAGAAAACATTATAAAACATATAACAACTTAACAGGATCTACCATGACACTTAACAGGAAGGTTTAAAAACAAACTGAGGATTTTTTGGTAATTTTTAAAGTTCTTTTCAATCCTATTTCATTCGCTAAGTTGAAAAACAAAATAAAATGTACTCATTTTGATAAAAAGAAGTTTTGATTGATAACATAAGGCTAAGAGTTTTTTCCATCAACAGTTAGATTTTTATTTTTGAGGGGAAGTTGTTAGATCATCATGGAATTTGGTGATTAATTTATTGAATTGAATTCGGTGACATGGAAAATCCCTATTAAAGGCGAATTATTGTAAAACCATCCTCTTTTGTTTGCCTTTAAACATGCAAGCCAACAGATTAAACTAAGCTAAATAATATTGGAAGACATAATTAGAATAATTTCATCCGAGATACCTTTCTAACAATCTTTAGGCGAAATTAGGCTATAAAGTTTTGCTTCTTCTTTTTTGTTCGCTTTATATTACATTGTATTCAAAATCTTTAGTATGTCTGATAATTTCTTTGATGGTTTCAGCTTTGAACTAAAACGAGATGTACGTAACGTATAACACATGAAATCTATTAATATTTAAATTAACGTTTTTTCAGAAGTAAGCTAACGGTTATTTGGTTTCGACATTAACCTTCAACGACAACGAGTTAACTTAACCAAATCAATACTTAACATTAATTAACCGTCATTAATGACATTAACTAGTGGAGGCCACCAAGCTTACGATTTTGTGTTTCACTAGAACCAAAAAAAGAGATAGTGTTAGAAGACTGTTTAAATCTCAGGCTGTATGTTCTTTTCTTCAGAATTAATTATGATTAAACATAATTTTAACATAGTTATTTTAATAAAACCTGGTTTTCAGGACCATGCTCTTCTGAGCACGATCTCTCTCTCATAACACAAAAAAAAAAAAATTTATTTTCTAAGTTATGGAGACTTTTGACATACACGTGTAGTCGAAATTCTTATATATATTTGTATGGGTTTCGAATTTCAAATAGAGATTTTGCATGTTCGGAACAATTAAATAATCATAGCAAAATTCGATTGTCATATAGGAAAGTAAAAGACTTATGGTTAGATTCTTTCGAAAACGTATTTTAATTGAAAGTGTTTGTTCATCTTCTGAGTGGTCGTGTAACAAGTCTCGATTTTTTGCCTTTTTCATAAAAGCTGAACTAAGCAGTTAATTTTAAAATTATTTTCTGTATGTTGGTTAATGAAAGAGAACATTAATAGAAACCCATCATTTCCAAAACGAATTTTTTATCCGTATAGAACTAATCACTATATATACTGTACAAAATGTTTTCTTGTTTCTATAGTAATTTATTTAAGACGATGCTTCGTTTTGTTAAATAATCTTGCGCGAATTTAAACCGGAACAGTGAGAACTATGTAGTACTTATTTTATTCTAATAATGAAGCATAGTTATTACTAGCAAATGAAGAATTATTAAGTAAAGACAAAATTCTTCAATGCAACTGTAATGAAATCCCGAGGGAAACAAATATATACCTTATATGGTGCTGCTATTTCCATATGGCTAGTGGTCCATCTTACATCAAATAAAATTACAAGAAAATTAAAAATCAAGTTTACGATATTAAAATTTAAGGAGTTTACTGTATATATAGTTTTGTTTAAATATTTTGAGATAGTGCTTGAGTAGTGGAAACAATTAAACAATTAGGAATAGAGCTCGAAAAAAGCCTCCGTAAGCCCAAACACAAATACATTACATATATATTACAATTCTTTTAGATCTAAACCATAAATCGTAAAATCAAAGTCTAATACTTCACTAAACTCTAATCATCGTTTTGGTTATCGTCAAAAGTTGTCAATTTTAAACCCTAATTGCAATTTAAACCTTGCCTGAAGTTCATCATCAGTAACGATCTAAAAGCTCTTCTCAAACATCACAAAAAAAAATTACAAACGCAAACGAAAAAATAAAAAAAACAATTAAAAAGTTTGTTTGTTATAAACCCTAATTGGTTTTGTTAAATATATACATCAGGATAAAATTTAGTTTTGTTGAAGGGAATTTAATGAACTACACCTTTCAAGTTTTAATAAAGGAAAAACCAAATGAGGAAGTTAACGCAGCCGACATTTTTGACGACGATACATTAAATTTGTTGTCTCTTTAACCGTGCATGCATTATTAATTTATTATAACTGTTACTGGAACTTGGAACACCTAGCTATAATAATAAACCAAAAATCATGGAGCACTGTTTTTTTTTTCAGTCGACACCAATCTTTTGAGTGTTGGGTTTGAATCTGTAGACTCTAAAGAGTATCATAACATACTGTTAATGGGTATCCAGAATAAATTTTATAATCCTAAAATTTTTAGATACATTTTTTTTGGTTTTATAACTTGTTAGTTACATATAAGTACTTGTAGATATTTCTTGAATACATAAGTCGATGTTATGGTTCTGTGTTCTTAAATTAAATTTTTTTTCGTTTATCATATATTATGTCATCCTAAGTTCAAATTGACACTCTTTATAATGATTTATTTTTCGTATAGAGAAGATACATTCTAAATATTCTGAAAGAAATAAAGGCCAATAATTGTATTATTGTACCTATGGAATTGTAAGAAAATGGTTGGAAGAGCTAGTCTATGAGGCCCACGATAGCCCATCTAGAGAATTTGAGTTCAGTCCAAACTATATATATATATATATAATTTAACCTATATTAAGATCACATAACTTTAATTTAATATTATTTATCAAATTTCTTTTAATATTACCTTTTTACAAAATTTAAAATGGGGTACACAAGATAACTTACTATAGAATTTGATATATTTATTTAAGTTATCAAGCGGCTAACAATTAGATAAAATAGTATTTATATTTCTTTTACATTTTAACCAAAATAAATTTCACCAGTTTTTTGTCGACATTTTAAATTTTCACATTTTATCAAGTAACGCGGTTGTCGAATAACATGATTTGACATGCTATTCTCCCTAAATAATAGGTTATTTTCGTTAAACATATTACAGAGTCTAGTGATTTCTACTAAAAATCGTTTTGCTTAGTAAGCTACTTAGGCGTTAAGCAGCTAGCTAAACCGCTGATTTCAGAAAAAGACCGTTGACTAATTCATTTGGTTAAACAGACCTTGACTAGTACCTAATACCACATGAGCTATCTCATTCTAAGGTAAGGAGTCAGGTACGCAAATTTGAAGTCTGAGATAGTCAGATAAATAAAACAAATGGTGGCTCAAAACATCACACAGCAAAAACATCAAATCATAATTTCACCACAAAGACGAAACATCAGAAGATGTTCAGTTTCTAGTTTCACAAAGATGATGTTTTTTGGTTTTTGTTTTGCTTAAAACAGGACCCCCACTTCATTTGGTCCTATCTTGAGAAATTTAAAAAGAACACAGAGAGATGTCTATTGAATCATACATAGAAATTAAGGCAGATTTTTTTTTCATAAAGAGAGAATTTAGTCGGTGGGAATTTTTCCTTTCAGCCCATGGCATACTTCTGAGTCCAGCTCCGTGCAGTGGACTCGTACTTGTTCTTGTCGGTCTTGTACATATGGGCTATCTCAGGCACCAAAGGATCATCCGGGTTTGGGTCAGTTAACAAAGAACAGATAGATAACAGCACCTGTGACCATTGCAAAGTAAATGTAAAACAACCATTCTTGAACTCAATTGAGTCTTAAGCCTAATGACTTAAGAGATTGCTAAATCCAAGAGGAGAAGATAAGTGAAAAAAACCGAACCTTGGATATGGTGAGAGCAGGACTCCACTGCTCCTTCAAGATGTCGAGGCAAATGCTTCCATTGCTGTTAATGTTGGGATGAAATACCTTAGTCCTAAAGGCCACCTAGATTTCACAAACACCATATGAACAACAATGAAGCAATCACATAGACAAAAAAAACACACAAGCTTTAGCAAAAACCGACTTAACGGCAATTCTCAAAAAAGAGATTGGAATCACCTTAGGAGGCTTGAATGGGTAATCTGGAGGGAAATGGATGGTTACAAGGAAAACACCTCCCGCATAAGGACTCTCTGAAGGACCCATTATCGTTGCTTGCCAATGAAACATGTCTTCAGCAACAGGACCTGTAAACAAATTACCCAAAATCAATAAACATGAACACACAAATCCAAAGTATTAAGACTCAGAATCATAAGATCTATACAAAAGAAATCAGAAACGATATATACTAATTTTGTTCTACCCAGATCGGTACCAAACAACACAAATCCAAGCTAAGGAAAAATCAAAACTCTTATAAAAGCAAACCAAAACTTGATCCATCAACACCAGCTCATAGAAACTAAAATATTACATAAGGAAATCAAATAAATCTATAAATCCAAAGAAAAAAAAACACCTGCGCTACATGATGTAGGTGGATCCTTTTGTAGATCCTTCAATTCCTTCAAGATCCGCTTCGACGCCATATCCAAAAACCTAGAAAAATCGAAAATTACAAAAAGATTCCAAACGGATCAGAGAAAGCTATAAATCCGTAAGTAAGTATAAAAACCAATAGATCTAAGAGTTTACATAGGATATTACCTTTGTTTTTTTTTCGCGTAATCGGATTGGCGAAGTTTTCGCTTTTTAGCTTCTCTGTAATTAGGGGAAAGAAGAACGAAGACTTAGGGGAAAGAAGAAGAAGAAAGAAATGGTGGTGGACGACAGAAGAAGAAGTTTTGATTCTCTGTGCTAAAGTCCACGATTAATATGGTGTGCATTAGAATACTATCTTTGACTAGTGGACTCAACCTAAAAAACACTCTCTTATTATTCGGTGGACCGTGTGAAATAACGCGGCGGTTCTTATAATTATAAATTTATAACATCAAGTGGGCTTTTAAACGACGTCGTTTGTGAAATAAGTCATACAATCTAACGGTTGAGATCTGATTAAAAAATCAACTGGAATTGAACGCGTCGTTGAAGTAAAGTCATACAATCTAACGGTTGAGATCTTGTTTTTAGATTTAACGAATCGTTTGAAGCCACGTATTCCATCTTACATTTTTTCTCAAAGGCAGAATTTGAGAAAATCGAACTGATTCCAATTCTGAGTTGTCATCGCCGCCGTGAGGAATGGACCGGTTCAAGGAGCAACGGCGGCCGAAGTACGACGGTGATGACGAATCTCCTCCACCTGATTTCAACGGCGGAGATGAAGATCCCAGTGCGGGGGACGTAAACGGAGGCGATCGGACTCCTTTCGCCGGGAATAAAGTCAGGAGAAATGCTTCTCGCTATAGAGAGCACCGTGGCGACTATCTTCACGTGTCCACGAAACCTGGATTGATGCGGATTCTAGAGAAACAAGGTTACGTTGCTCAAAGTTTTAGATTTTGATTTGATAAATTCAGCTACTGAGATTTTCGAAACAGATACCTTATGATCGGATCTGGTTGATTTGATATTCGATGATCTATTTAGGAATTGTTAATTGAACTTGTAGGGAACAATTAAATCAGCTATAAAATTGATAAAGATCGAATTTATTTTGATTTTATGTGATGTTTTAGATGAATTTGTATGCAATGTGGTTGTGAAATGATGCTTAAAATGTAATTGATTTGTTATAGGTGATACATCGGTCCTATTTGCTGATAAAGTATTGAAGTTCACTGGCTCGGGGAAGATGAAAAGGCGTATTTTTATACTCACTGATTTTGCTATCTATCTAATTGATCCTGAGACTGAAGCCATGACGCGGCGGATAGCTTTGGCAGCAGTAGAGAAGATGTGTTTGAGTAAATTGAGTGATAACTTCTTTGCTATCATTGTTCCCACAGAGTATGATCTGTTCATGGCTAGTACTCGGAAGACTGAACTTGTTCAGGTTATGGTAGATGTGACTAAAAGTGCATCTGACTATGAACTTGAAGTGGTTCTCTCTAATAGGTAAATGGACCTTGGCTTTGTTTTTGTTGTCTCTCTGTTTCGTCTCGTTAATATTTAACCTGGTTTTTGTTGTCTCATCTTTTGAATGCCAATACCATGCACATGATACGTCTTTATATTAGTGATAATTACTGAAATACGTACTTCAAAATACACATGAGTACAACCTCTAGTTAATCTATTTGATGTAAAACTCTTAAGGGTATTTTTAGACTTGTTAGTGACAGGTTCTAGTTTTGAAAGAAACATTTTTCAAATGGCCATCACAGGAATAGTCCTTAGAAAAACATGTTGTATATCTCATAAATCGTAAAACTCGGATATTGATTATATGGGGAGTTTTTGTTTTATGCTGATAATGGTTTCACCTTCTGTCCATGCCAGATTTGAGTACAATGCTTCTGCCTCATTAGTAAAGGAAGTTTCTTTCGAGGAATCTGAAGGTTAGAATGAATAAAATTCGGAACAAACATTTTGAATCCCATCTAAGTTTGTGCTTTATTATTTTTTTTGCTGATCAAGTACTACTATTAATTTTCAGGGGGTATCAAGACCAGATTTTTGTGGAAGTGACTGCACCTCAATTTTCCTCTCTGTTCATAAACTTTGCAGGGATCATCCGTAACTTCGAATGTGAATGGATTATTTCCTGTTGGGTACCAAAAGCTGGATGCAGGGCGGTATGTTGTTTATTGTATTTTGTTTTCTGTTAGAAATAACTATGTATTTTTCATATGAATAAGTGTATTTTCTACTATTCATGTATGAACTGAGTTCATTTTCTGTTCTTGCTTGAAACTGACTGAGCAATGTTTAACACTTAGCATCATACACTAACAATGATAGTTTTATGCCTTTATGTCTTTTCATAGAATGAACTGAAATATTGAAATCCTTTTCTGAATGGTCAAATACATGAAGGAAAAATAAATAGTCTTTCTCACAGTATATACGGAGATCCTGATAGACTTCCAATTGGAGTTGTTGCTGTGCTTGTGGAAACCTCTGATCTGTAACCACTGGCTAGCTTTTCCGGTCTTATTTCTTCCACCATTCTCACTACCTCAATCATGTTTGGTCTCTTTTCTGGTAACCTCGCCGTGCAAGTCATACCAACCTGCAGCATCTCCACCATCTCTTCATCAACTTGGGTACACCTCAAAAGCTCTTCATCAAACACCTCTCCAGTCCATTCCTCTCTAACCACTGAGTTCACCCACCTCACCAGGTTAGCCACTTCTGATTTCCCTGTTAGAACCTCGAAAATCAAAACCCCGAAACTGTACACATCGGATGGTTGAGTCCCCTTTCTCGTGTCTGTTATCTCTGGTGCACGATAGCCAGCTGCATGTCGGGGTAGCGAATGCATCAGTGTGGCCATTCCAGCTCCAGTGATGCAGCCATATCCTTTCGTATTAAGGAAAACATGTGACGATTTTATGTTCCCATGGACTAGTTTGCCTCCGGTTTGTGAGTGGATATGAGCTACTCCTCTTGCTGTTCCATATACCATTTTCAGTCTAGTTTCCCATTCTAGAGGTTTTCGATCCTGAAGACATCTCTGACCTGAATACAAACCCGTACCGATGTACATTTAGACTAACGTATGAAAAATATATTGGTAGAGATACTGTTATTATTATCAATATACCGTGTAGTAATGTCGCAAGACTTCCATGTTCATAATAATCATAAATCACTAGCTTCTCATCCTTGGAGTAGAAGTATCCTCTTAGAGTGGCAACATTCTCATGCTTGATGTTGCCAATACATTCAATTTGCTGCTCAAACTCCCGCTGAGGCACACTCACTTCCTTGATCCTTTTCACAACAATGGTCGCCGAGTCCTCTATATCAACCTTGTATGTTGCCCCGAATTGTCCCTTCCCTAAAACTTCTGCGGAAGCTCTCAACAAGTCTTCTAGGTCAAAGACAAGATTCTTCCCTTCAAAGAACACAATCTTGTTATCTCCTTCACCCAGGTTTGGATCTGAATCCTTCCTCCTCTTGCTATGTTTTTCCTTTGTAGATCTTCTTTGATCTTCTCTGTTGTGGATGATTACCAATAAGATAGCAAGCAGAGCTAGTATTGCAAAACAAGCACTTAATGCTACACCAAGAATTGTGTGGTTGTGGTGGTGTTTTGTGTGTTTCCTTGATGTTGAATGAACAGGAGCCAGCTTTCCAGAGGAAACATTGTTTCCCACAAATGCTGAGAGTGGAAACATCTGCAATGACTCGGGCACGGTTCCTGTCAGATTGTTGTGAGCTAAGTTGAGCAGCTTCAGACTCGGAATATGAAGATCAGGAATCGCACCCGAAAACTTGTTATTCGCAAGATTCAGAGAGTGTAGTCGAGTTAGCTTCTCAATAGAAGATGGAATACTACCATCAAACCGGTTATTAGAGAGATCAAGAACTCGTAGATGCTCCCAATAAGAGAAATCAGAAGGCAAAGGACCATAAAACTGGTTGAAGTCGAGTTTAAGCTCTGTCAAGTTCTTCAAAGCTTGTAAAGTTATAGGAAAAGGTCCAGAGATGTTGTTAGAACTGAGAAGGAGTAACCTAAGATTAGTTAACCTGGCTATCATGCTTAGCTCGATATGCCCTCGTAGACCAGTGGCTTCTAAATGAAGAGCGACAACACTAGAATGATCGGAGTTGCAGGTTACACCAGTCCAGTTGCTACATATAGAAAGACTTGGTGACCAATTGAGTGAATGAGAGTGATTGATGTTACTAACGAATTGAAGAAGAGTGCGTTTATCTTCTTTGATCGTCTCTGCTTCTGTTATGCAGATGTTGAAGACGACTCCAATGATTATAAAAACAACTTGGATCTTCATTTTCAAGTGCCTGTTTCTTTGAGTGGAGAAAAAAACTGGTTTAAAGGTAAAGTGACGTTATAATGGATGATGAAGATGAAGAAGTGAGATTAGTTAGATATATAATAAGTTTACAATTATTGACTTTTGGGCAGCTAATAGTAATAATTATATAGTAGGTTAAGTTTTATTTCATTTGTTCATAACATTAGTGGGTTACTTTAGGTTAATGTTAGGTTCGGCGAGTTGTTGACTTGATGCCTAACAACTCTGTTTTTGTTTGCCGAGAAAATCACGGTCATTGTAGCAGAACTCGATTTTTCAATATTTTGTTACTTTTGATTTGGAGGTTTCTACGACATTATTCAATATTTCAAACGATGGATTTTAAACATGTAACATAAGTCGTGTTTTGTAACAGTTGAAATGAGGAAAAGATAGTTTCATGGTTGATGCTAAATGTCGAGTCTTTCTCCTTATCCACCCACCCCCACAAACAAACACGATAAAAGAATCAACGAGACCAGAAGAAAGAGACATATTCGAAGTAAACTTTTTTTCTCGTTGACTCCAGAGAAGGTTTCACTTAAATAATTTTTAGGCTCTTATCCTTTGATTTTATATACTTTAGGACACAAAAATGATAACATGCATTATGCGAATTGGGTAGTAGAGATGGTAACTTATATTATATGTGAATTTCCATTTGTAATACAGACTACAGAGAGAGTTCACTCATTTTTATTTCTATTTTACCTTAATAATGTTTATAATTATATATATATATATATATACGTTTTGTTTTGTCATCAAAGATGTATATTATAAAAGGATAGGATGATTACATAGCAAAAGACAAAAATTTACATGTTTTGAAGTCATGCCGGCATACAACATAATGTTTCCAAAATCTAAAAAAGAAATCTAAAATTTAAATTGAAACAAGACAAAAATGATAAACCCAAAAAAAAACAATTAGACATGTCATGCAAAATATTTAACTTTAAAAAAACCTTCTAACAACTAATTAACGAAGAAATTGTGTAAACCAAACTAACAATAACAGTCTCATATAGGAATCCACGACACTATAAATACATTTGAGTTTTATTCACATATATATTTTGATTCTAATTAATATAAAATTATTCTGAATCGATGTATATATATAATATATATTAAATACCGAATCTTATCCAAGTAATCGAGCTATCACACTTGTCTTTTGAAAAAATTAATAATACTAATTGGAACTAATAAATAACATAAGTCAAAGCTGGGATAGAATAGAAGAATCCTCATATCCAAACAGACTTCATCCCTACCGAAGACTTCTTCTCTAATTTACAAAATCATTCTCATTCTCAGCAAATTCTAAATCTAGAAGAAAACAATGGATTACGACTTCAGGAACAAGTCTGGCTCTTCCTTGGGTCGCCCTATGTACGGACCTCCCTCTACGTCTCCTTCTCCACCATCTAACCACCCGATGTACGGTTACCCCAAGATCGGTCAACAGACCGGTCACGGCCACCAGTTTTTTCCTCCGCCGGAGAGAAACTCTTCGTTTCAACATAATAATTCTCCGTTCCATTCTTCTTCTCCTTCCTCATGTAAGTCTAGCTTGATCTCGAATTTTTCTCCATCTTCTCCTTAGGCTTTGTTAATTGATTTGATGATCGTTGATTTGTGTTTGGTAGCTGGATTAGGAATTAAGGTGACTATGAAGCCAGAGTATCGGATTACTCCACCGGTAAGATTTTTAGGTTTTAGATTTGATCATATTCAAATTTCAACTCTGGGATTGATGAAGAGTTGAAGTATAGTTAGATTAACATTCTTATGGAATGTATAATTGAAAATGTTGCTTGCAGCCACAGTTGTTGCCTCGAGTCGGAGACATTCCTCGGAGTAATTTCCAGTTCGATTTCGGTTTAGAGAGGAAAGTTCTTGCTGAAGCAGAGAAAGATAATCCAGATTGGAGTAAGTTTGGCATTGAGAATCCACCAGCTAAGTTTCCAGAACCAACACCTTCTTCAATGGTAAGGCTTCCTTAAATCTATGGAAGCTTTGATAGAGTTAGGTTGATGTGATTAATGGTATCAAAGTGTTGTAATATCAATGTGAGCTCGAGGAAGAGCAAGTGTGGATCATATGAATGTTATTAACAGAAACTGATTTTAGAGCTAGGTTGATGTGATTAATGGCACTATAGTATTATAGTATCAATGTGTTCTCGAGGAAGAACAAGTGTGGATCGTCGATATATGTTATGAACAGAAGAAGATTGGATTAGATTGTGCATTACAGTGCCTGATCCTTAGATTTGCATTACTCTATTCGTTTTAAAAAAGTGATTCCGATGCAGGGTTTAGATCCCGTAGTGATGAGATATGCTGCGTCTGGACTTAACCGAGAAGCTGTCAACATTGCTGTTGCAAACTATGGTGATAATCCCACTAAGGTGATTTATCTTTACTATAATACAGTTTCCAAGTAGTTAACTGTAGTAAATCAAATATTGTTCTGACTCACATAGGAAAAATGTAATTGGAGTTGTTAAATTTTGTTTATGTTTCCTTTGTATGTTTTCAGGTTCAGGAATTTGCAAATGGATTCACTGCGATACGGGAGATGGGTTTTCCAACAAACTCTGTGGCAGAAGCTCTCTTCATGTTTGAGAACGATACTGAAAAAGCATTGGCACATTTGCTCCATGGTTCTTCTTGAATTGGCTTCCAAATTATTTATTTTATAGTTTGTATAAGTAAAAATGAAAAGATTAAGAAACTATAAGATCATGGGTTTTACTTGTGTAAATGGATGCTCTGTTTTTGAGAAAAAAAGTTGTTGGTGAAGAATGTGTATTTTTTTTATATAACATTTAACAATCCATATTTTTTCATTGATAAAGAATTACCCAAATCCAAAACCTAGACTTTGCATAATGCAATTACCAATGCAACAAAGGGTAAAATGTTATAAAAGGTAATCTTGGGCATAACGTCACAAAACATTTGAAGGAGTGGAAATAAATTTCTAATTGCATTGACATTTGCATAATCCTTTTTTGAGTTTATGTAGATCTGTTACAAGGACCCTTAATCCCAAACGAAGACATAGGGTGTGTGATTTTCTTCCTAATAAAGCGCCTTGACTCCATATATAAATCTTCTTGTGATGTTTATTTCATTATTTGAGAATAATTAAGAATGCTTTTTTGTTGATTTTTCGAAAATGATGAATAGGCCTCGGCATAAAATCCGAAATCCAAAAATACAATCCGAACCGATCCAAAAATATCCAAACCGAATCCGCACCAAACACCTTATAAAATCTGATCGGTTTTTATTCTAAAATTTTTTCGGTTTCGGTTTTATAATCCGAATCCGATCAGATATCCGAAATATATAACATATATATAATATATAGTTTTTTTAATAAAAAATATAAGGAAATTTTCGAATATGTCATATAATTATGAATAAATATATAATATATAACTATATATATTCTTAAATATACAAAATATATATTAAATATCAATATTCATAATTATATGACATATTCGAAAATTTCCTTATATTTTTTATTAAAAAAACTTTTTCAATTAAAATTTTCTTTTTCGATTAAATTTCTTATTTATTAAAAACAAAGTAGATTTATTTTCGTATTTTTTTGATTTTTGGATTTTTTCGGTTATTCGGATTTATTAACTGAATCAGAATTTTTTTCGGTTTTTATCGGTTTATATATAAAATTTGTGATCCGATCCAAATCCGATGAAATCTGATCCGATCCGATCCGAAACTACAATTGGTTCGTGTTCGAATTATAAAATTCAATATCCGAATAATCTGAATCCAAAAATGTCTATGCCTAATGATGAATATGAAAAAATTAATCAGAAAATGTAGCCATATACTATTTTTCTTGTTTCTCTCGAGTCTTGACATTAGTGGCAAAATGGATGGCCAAAAGAGTTGACAACGTTCACGCTCACGTAAGTCAGTGAAGCTATGTGATTTGTTTCTACAAGTAGCCATCGTCACCTTAAGATTTAATGAAAGCATCTGTCAAAAAATAAGTTAGTCTTTAGTTTACATATTTAACTTGACTTGTCACAGAACTGGTAGAAGAAGTCACAAACCCTCAAGGAACACAAGTTTCATACTCTGTGGGAACAAAACCCCTTTGTGAGTTGTGATCTCTCCATGTGAACCGAAATGGCTACTCAATGCATTCCTCACTTCATCCCTACAACTCAAAGACTCAAATCCAAAACTGTTTCCTCAGTCCGCATCTTCACATTCAAACCATCATCAATCATCATGCGATCTCCTGTTCAGTGTTGAACAACATTGCCTCATTAAAGTTCCACTCCTTCAAATGTTTTGTGACGTTATATAATTCCTTTGTTTGAAATCAAATACACTATGATATGTATCTTGGTTTCCTAAGTATAGAGACAAAACTATTTGAGATAAAGACCTTAACAAGCCATATCAACAAATATGGTAACGAAATTTGGTTCCATTTGCAATTATAAACTGTTTAATTGGTTTTTGTTATCCAACGGTTGAAAATGAATCTACCAAAGTTGATTGAGACGACGACGTATTGGAAAGCGTGGGCCTTACCTTTACCAGATGATTAGAGAAGATGATTCTCTCTTGTCAAAAATTTCTCATTTTTCACTTTCGGATTTGCGTTTCGTCGACTCTCATCATCCTTACCGTCTGCTTCACAACTTCCGATCGAATTTGCGTCATCAGTTACGAAAGTTTCAATTTTTATTCGGTTTCTTACAAACCCATCTCAGAAAAGTTTTCCGATCGGATTATGTTAATCAAATTGGTTTGAGATTCTCTTGACTTAGCTTCTTTGCAATCCGCCATGGCCGCGGCTTTAAGGTCGAATACCTCAAGAGAAACAGCTTCTCTCACACTCTCTCAATTTAGATACTTTATCTTCAATGGTGTCCACACCGCTCGAACCACAACTCCTCACTGCAACAATCACCGTTCTAAATCCGATGACCAATCTAACAAATTCCCCAATAAAATTGCTTCACTCAGGCCTTTTGGAACAACGAGCTTCTTAGGAGAGATATGTTATTCGAGCAAATATTATGCGCTGAAGCAGAACGGTGTTGGTTCTTGTGCTATTTTGAGCTCACAAGGAGACCCACCTGATCTATGGCAGCCTCCGGGAGATGGACTTTCCGTTAGGGTTAATGGCTCGAATGTAAATCTGGGACGTGGCGGTGGAAGTAGTCCTGGTATTGGTGGTTCTGGTAACGGAACCGGGTCGAATTCGAAAGAAGATTCTTGGGGTGGATCTAATCTTGGGTCTGATTTTCCTACACCAAAGGAGATATGTAAAGGTTTAGACAAGTTTGTGATTGGTCAGGAAAGAGCTAAAAAGGTGAAATGATTATACTTCGATGTTGTATGTATTTGTATTCATCAAATGAAATTAGTGTAGCTCAATTCTAATTTACTATGCATCTGATATTGGTTTCTTAGTTTATAAACATTATTTGCTAAGCATTTCTGTGGGTGTTTAAGCTTTGAATCGTACTAACCGCACTCTCACAAGTCACAACCACACTCGTCTATTTGGATCTTAGTTTCTAGAAAGTTGCCTTTTCTCTTTTTAAACATCAAGACTGAACTTTTAGTTATCTGATGCTGGATTTTAGGTTCTAGAAAGTTACCATTTCGTATGCATCCAGTTGTCTTCAATATCACTTTTCATACTTATGCTCTCAGTTGAATGCTAATTTTCGGCTCTGATTCTTGAATTTTATTTGCCTTTCTTTGGTTTGGACTTGGGAAATATTTTTGTAGCTTTTTAAAGGATTCTCATGTCATCTCGTGGATGCAGGTGCTTTCAGTGGCAGTTTACAATCATTACAAGAGGGTATATTATGAATCATCACAGAAACGGTTAGTTCACTCTCTTATTTTTACCTGAATTCAATACTTTGATATATTTTCTTGTTTTTCCTTGAAACTTATCTATATTCCATAGTACTTCTTATCTATCTAAGCATATGAAAGTAAACAAACATATCTTGTGATTTGGTAAATCATATCAGTATGTATTTTGTATACTTGGAAATATCACAGTTTTTCGCTTGCATGTGAATATTAATTTGCATCTGTTTGTGTTTTTGTGATTTCGTGTATCCTATAAGCGATTGGTTAGTTATGATGCTGAAATTTATTGGGAAGCTAGGTCCACGGGAGAAACAGATAACACTGCAGCAAAACCAGCAGATGATGATATGGTAGAACTGGAGAAGAGTAACATTCTCCTGATGGGGCCTACTGGGTCAGGTAATATTCCGACCCTCATCTACAAAAAGCGAAAGCCTGATCACTGCTATAAGGGAGTTTTTATTTAGATCAAGTGTGGTTGTGAAACTTCAATTTCAGCTGTGTCATATCATCTGTTTTGGTGTTTTTTTCAAGCACAGGGAAGACATTACTTGCGAAAACCTTGGCACGGTTTGTGAATGTTCCTTTTGTCATTGCGGATGCAACCACACTGACTCAGGCAATTCTCGTCTTTCTTCTAGTCTATTTGGCGCATGTCCTTTTCATGATGACCAATCTGTGACATTCATTGTTTTGTTCGGAAATGAAATGATTTGTCAGGCTGGTTATGTGGGAGAGGACGTCGAGTCTATATTATACAAACTTCTCACAGTAAACTTTTACAACCCAACACTTTTTATTTGTATACTACTATTATAGTTTTTTATATTGTTTGTAATGTATGGATTTGATATCTTTCTCCAGGTTGCAGATTATAATGTTGCAGCGGCACAGCAGGGGATTGTTTACATTGATGAAGTCGACAAGATAACAAAGAAGGTTAGAACTAGGAACTTTTTCCTCGTGCTAGTTTGGAAAACTGGATTATGATTTTCTGTGCTTCTCAGATGAATTTTGTTCTTTGGACCTTTTGGTTGCCAGGCAGAAAGCCTTAACATCAGTAGAGATGTATCAGGAGAGGGTGTTCAACAAGCATTGCTAAAGATGCTGGAAGGAACAGTAAGTTTACAGTTTTAAGTATGCCGCAAAATTCTTTAATAAATTGTTGGCTTACCAAAGGAAATCATATCCTACTTGCTTTGAGAACTTTTCTAACTAAGATCTCAATACTAACCCAGTTTCTAAATCCCTCTTTCTGGATATAGATTGTTAATGTACCTGAGAAGGGAGCTAGGAAGCACCCTAGAGGGGACAATATCCAGGTTTGTTCTGCTTGATTCTACTCTATATGTTTTGCACTTTGCCAAAAAGAAAAAGAAGAAGCTATGCATCTGTATTTTTATTATCGTGCGTATGGGTCAAGACTAATGTCGTAAGAAATATTAATGATTATGTAGATCTGATAGCTTTCACATTCCAATTTAGTTTTCTATGCATGATGATTGGAGTGTTAGAATATACATATGTTTCTTACTCGCGTCCTTGTCAACTGTCTGCAGATAGACACAAAGGATATACTCTTCATATGTGGTGGTGCTTTTGTAGACATTGAAAAGACAATCTCCGAGAGGTGTGTCTAGTAAAAAAATCCTAAAACTCTCTTTTAACTTTTTCTTTATGTCGTCTAATCAAATTACCTTTGGAAGTTAACTGAACGTTTTTGTTCCAGGCGCCATGATTCTTCAATAGGATTTGGTGCTCCTGTGCGTGCTAACATGAGGGGAGGTGGTGTTACAAATGCTGCTGTTGCATCAAACCTGATGGAAACTGTAGGTTTTATCTTCTCTTCACCCAGCTAATGATAGATTAGTCTTTGAGCTCCTGTTTGAGAGATTCTTATGCTTGTTGGATTGTATCGAAGTTTTTATTGAGGTGTTTGGTGTTGGCAGGTGGAAAGCAGTGACCTGATTGCATATGGTTTAATACCTGAATTTGTTGGAAGATTTCCAGTTCTAGTCAGTTTGTCTGCTTTGACCGAAAACCAACTTATGCAGGTAATATGTGACATTTGATGGGATTCTCGCATTACTCGATCATATTCATAGAAATAGGATATATAATACCATTGATTTGCAGGTGCTGACGGATCCCAAGAACGCTCTTGGAAAGCAATACAGAAAGATGTACCAGATGAATAGTGTAACTACTTTCCTCTCTTAGTCTCTCTATTAGATCTCGAGTCAAATCTTCATTGACTTGACTTCTTTCCTCAGGTAAAGCTACATTTCACGGCAAGTGCGTTGCGGCTAATAGCTAGAAAAGCGATAACAAAAAACACGGGTGCTCGTGGCTTAAGAGCTCTTTTAGAAAGCATCCTCATGGACTCTATGTATGAGGTATATACACCTAACTCTTATTACTTTCAAACAATCAGAATTGTACGTTTATGCCAAATGTTTTGTTTTCCCCTCCATAGATTCCGGATGAGAGTAAAGGTAGCGATATGATAGAGGCGGTTGTGGTGGATGAGGAAGCAGTTGAAGGAGAAGGGCGTAGAGGCTCTGGAGCTAAGATTCTCCGTGGTAAAGGAGCATTGGGTCGCTATCTCTCCCAAACCACATCCAAAGATTCTCCTCAGGTACTGTTTTAGTTAACCAAATAACAATTGTACGGTTGGATTGGTTACATGATTATCTAAATTTTCTTGGCTAAACTGTAACAGACGAAGGGATCCGATGGAGAAATTGAGGTGGAAGCAGAGATTCCATCTGTTGTAGCAAGTATGTAATCACCATCATCATTCAGAACTGTCTGGTGAATGTATCTCTGTATGCATAATTTTATAGTCCGTTGTACATATATGAAGGACCCAAACAAAGTTTAAAAGAAAACAAAGGATATGCACAATTCGCACATTGATAAATGATGATGTAACTTTTATATAAATGCTCATCTTTTTTTTCATTGATGTATCTTAAATTCAATCTTTATATATACGCAAATCACAATCTTTATTTCATTCAAGATTATGTCCCTCTCATATAATAAGTACATTTAATGGCTCAAGGACTATTTTACAACTCTTGAGGTTGTTGTATATAAAATCTTTCGTATACATTGCATACAAGGTAACGTTGAATGCAACATTCTATTGCGTTAACCCGGAGAAGAAGGCCACACCAGTAGATGGCAACCACGCAGAACCAGATATAAACTGAGCCACCGTGAACTTGCTAGCCTCGACCGTTGAAGTTATAACACGATAACCCGGCCACTTAACTCGTTGACCCGTTCCCGAACCAGGGCCTCGGTTCATATACTCACCATAATACAACGTATCCAACGCAAACGGACCACTCCACTCCAACCAACCTCGTGGATTAATATGGTCACCCATATCAGACATCATATACACAACTCTAGAATACAACTTCCACGGACGACCAAGATATGTCGGATAACTACCTTTAGAGGCTTCAAGATCAGCCGCGGCTAGTATCTTACAAGCGTGAATCGAAATCCCAGTGTTTTGGTTTGGGTCTTTCCGGTTCTGAGCGGTGATTGTGATTTTTTGCAAAGGCATTGGTTTACGAGCATAGATGTTACAAGCTTGTAATATCACAGCTGCGTTACCAAATATAAAATCGACCGTTCCATATATATCACATTCTCTATAAAACTGTCGGTTAGAATGTACATAGAGTGCGTCTTGGTAACCAATTATATTGCAACGGTAAACCACCGCGTGGTCCCCACCTACACGTAGTGCCACCGCCTGATGTTTCGCCGGTCCGGCGTAATTCTCGAACGTTATGTCTCTTACTATAAATCCAGCTCCAGTCGCCGCTACAACAATTTTAATTAAAAAAATTAATAATCATAACAAAACAAAAATTTTAATTATAATTAAAAAAGTTCAGTTTTGTTACCAAAAGTGGCGGTGTGAAAAGTAGTTAGATCATCGGCGATGCTTTTTCCACCGGTTATGACCGTTTTACCCTTGCCGTCTCCGATGAACATTATGTTTGTTTTTTTCCTCCCTACTTTAAGATTGTCTTCTTCATACCTTCCTGATTTAACGTAGATGACGAATCTACGGCTACTGTGCTCCGGCGCTTTCTTGATCGCTTCTGCAATTGTTTTAAAAGTTCCGGTACCATCTTTTGACACCGTGATATCAGCTTGAATCGCCGACGTCGGAGTACCTAGAAGCTCTCTGTCTTCTCTTTTCAACCAATTAGGTAATAATTCCTCTGTTTCTTCTGTAGCAAGTAACTTCCTATTATTCACCACCGGAACTCCAGATAAATCCTTGACGTTGCCGGAAAATATCGCTAAACAGTTACTCACCATCTCCGATAAATCCTTAACTGCTCCGATGACTTGATCCTTCACTTCTGATGAAATTTCTTCGAATCCGTCTGTACAGGTGTCGTGGTTAGTCATAGCAGAGCTAAGCCACGTCATCACATCGGAATTAGACTCATCTCCGGAGACGATGACGACGGAGGAGAGTGCTTGTGAGAGAGCGTCGACTGAGTCATCTAATAGCTCGAGACAAGAATCATAAGCGGACCGTACACGTGGCGGCATCTGAGTGTATGAGATCGTCGAAGAGGAATAAAGAGCTTTGCTGAATCTTTGTAGCGTTGCGTTGAAAGAGATGTGAACAAGCTCCTTCTCGTCGGCGGTTAAAGATCCCGGGAAATCAACAAGTGTGTCGACGCATAGGTTCGTGTATTGAGCTTTGCTACAGGTTCGGGATATTGCTTCGGTCGGTTTACGTGTTAATTTCGGCTCGGTTTTGTCCGAACCTGCGGCTCGGATTCCGGCAAAGATCCCCAAGCAAACCACCGCAACTACCAAGACCGCTAAAGTGAAGAGAATCAGCTTCGTCTTAGTTTTCTTCGGTTGCTCCGGGAGTGACGTGGCAGCCTTCTTCTGGTTCGGGTCTGATGACCCGGACGGACCGAGCCTATTGTAATCCATTTGTGTGTGTAGAGTGAAGTTAAGAGTTTTGGTAAGGGAACAAAAATGATGTGGAAGGCTCTATAAATTACTATATAATATAGATATGGAGGTAACAGTATTTATTTTATGAGTTATGTAAACAAAAATTATATATGTATGTGTCTATTTCATATTGAAATATATTTTATGCTTGATAGCTGGAATATTTTAGTGATATTAAATTGAATTGTAGTTATCAAAAGGACCACTAACCAACAAAATTTGTCGATGGCTCTAACGATAAGTATATATTGATGTTTTAATTATGTACATGTACGAGTATTAGCTTTAAGTGTAATGCTCTGTGAATCATTTAGTAGCATCTCTAACGACTGCGTCATCAAGATTTTATTTTCTTTGTTTTTTCTCATAAGAAATTCATTATATAGTAAATATTGTACCAAACACCTTATTTATTTTTAATACTGAAATTGGAAATGTTTATTATGATTAATTATTTGGTGCTTTTGAATATTTTAAATTATATATCAAGACTTGGTGCTTTTCGATAATAGTGAACACGATTTTTATATTCAAAGAGTTTCTTGCTCATCTACGGTGTCGGTGCTTTTTTTTTGTATTATTATCACGGTTATTTTGTTTATTTCTTTATCTCGTTTTGGTTTAACTTTTTACATCTTTTTTAATATCAAGAAATGTTCGGTCGAAACTCATGATCTCCACTCGAATGTTCGAAATCGGGATCAATAAACCTCTTTCTTTTTGGATGGTAAATAATTTACCATTTGCGCTAACAACTTGGGATAAAGTAAAAAACCACCCAAAAAAAAACAATCGGGATAAAGTAGATAAAGAAAAACATTCGAGTGCACTAAACCAAATCCACATGACAGATCATTCTAAGCAAATACTTTATACAAGAAAAAATATTCTCTTTTTCCATTTTTACAAATGATTCTATCTTTTTATCTAGAATTTTTTTCTTGATTTTGTCTCACATATTTTTTCCCCTAAACGATAAGGTCTTTGTTATCCTTTACTAGACGTGGTTCATAAAATGGCAGAGTCAAGAAATTGGGAGTTCGGAAATAACAAAAGATGTTCCATTTATATCTTACATAAAATTTGGGACGGGAATGAAATGAAACATGACGAAAACGGGAATTCACAAAAAAAAAAATCATAATAAACAAATGAAGTAATGGATTATCACATATGTGTTTGTTTAATAATCGAAAACTTAAATTTCGAGAAAACCAACATAATCTTTAACATAAATTTCATAGTCATAAATCATCAAAATAAATTCCAGTAATTTCAAATCCTAATAATCAAAGTAACTGTCGTGAACTTTAATGGTGAACGAAAGGTTTTAATATATATATATATATATATGTCAATTTATCAGACAAAATTAGAATTTTTATATAAGTTAATAAGGAAAATTTCTCTAAACATATTAGAAAATTTTGGATATTGAAGATTCAGTATATCTAATTTTCCATTTTTATATTTAGGGAAATATATAAAACATTAATTACTATATATATATATATATTCTGAATGAGATTTCGAAAACTATCGCTCTCGTACCGTCACATCCCATTCCAAAATATAATTTAGAACTCACGAATTTGGGATCGGTCGAAATTATATCCACCCCAAATTTTAATCCTAATCATTTTGAATATTTTTGGTTTCGGACCAGTTTTTGTGTTTTGTTTGCTACTTTGACGGTGGGATGGTTATGGGAAAATACATTAGAATTTTGTTAAGTCGTCGCATATTTTGTTTTGAGATTTGTCTTCTATTGGCTGGACCTACACTCATAGTTTTCTAAACACATTACATATACATGCAAAATTAAAATTTATCAACATCTATCAAACATAAAAAGCATTAAACAAAAAATACTGTATTCGTCGAATTATTTTATTAGATTGTGAAGAAAAAGGTGATACAAAAAAAAAAACTTTATAATAAGTTTGATTAAGAGATTCTAATTTTGTTGTTAATTCACTTTTTAATTCAAAACGTTAAACTTGTTATTAACAAGCAATGTTCATTTACTATATAAGTTTAAAAGATTCAATTAAACCCAAAGTCAACGCCTGAAATCAAGCTCATGAATGTTAGTATTAGATTTTAGGTCATCTATGAATTTTAGTATTAGTAGTGCACCGACTTATCCCTATGGTCGGGAGAACCCTTGGCAGCCCAACACGCATTTTTAATTGGGTTAACTTGACCATCGATCCAGTTCACGGTTGAATGCGGTCCGACCGTCAAATCAATACGGCCATAAAAACAAAAATATCTCTAAATACACACAACCATATACATACAAATTGCAATGAGTATCGAGATTCAAGGTGGTGCTCATATGGTCTAAGACTAAAGCGTTGATGGGACAAATCTACATCGTCCACCAACTTGAGCCCCATAGATTTTAACCGATATAGTGATTGAGATAGACTTCTCCACCAATATTATACACATACAAAAAACAAACGTATATACCTACTCACGTCCATGAATACTTACACGTACATATATGCTAAGCAGCTAAGCTGAAGAAAATGTTATGAATTCTGTCCGGTTTTTGGCCATGGTTCAATAATTTCTACAAAGTCTCGGTTCATTGCTCCGGTTAAGGAATGAAATTGGTTTATGCTACCGAAACCTGGAAACCTTGTAAATTCTCGTTAATCTTCTAGGTTGGTACTAGATTCATTTGTTTGATGGGGTTTATTCAATTATGATTTATGTAGAGTTGTATTAAATCTCATGTATCCCATTTTTTAAAATAAATTTCATGGCATTGTAACTACTTAAACACTTGGTAAACTTATTCCCATGGTTTATATATCGATCATGGTTTATACATCGATCATTCTTTAACTTTTTAATAATTGTTTATTTAATGTTCCCTTTGTTTAAGTCAATGGTTTTTTGGGGGGGTAAAATAAGTCAAGTCAATGTTTTTGCCGAAAAAGAAAAAAGTAAAGTCTTCAGTCACGCGGTGAAGTAGATGCGGATATGATAAAATTCTGAATACGATGAGTAGCTCTTAGCCTAATGATAACGAACAAAAAAAAAAGTTGGGTACGAAGTCGATGTCAATAAGGGAGTGAGCTGTCCTCTACCATAAGTCTTCTGTCCCTTAACCTCTTTTTTCTTTTTCTTATCTTTAGCCTTTTGTGCTTTGTCTCTTTGGCGAAGTTCCTATTACATTAAACCAATCGAATTTTGATAAATGAATGATTCTTCTAGTTGAATTACTTTTAATTAAAGGTCTTGTGTGCTTCATAGACTATATGTATTTGTTTATCATACATTACCGTCTAATTTTACAATGGTATCTAGTTATTTTGTAAATCTTTGAAATCTGTATGGTATATTTTATTTCATTTCTAAGTATAATGTTATGCATACATATAAACCAACCTTGATAATCTATTGATTGAGGATTTAATCATGTTAGTAAACGTTTTTAATAGTAAGAAATTCGATTTTCTATATATATTTTAATGAATGATGTGGACTTCTTCCTATAATTATTTATTTTTCAAAATATGTATATATGCACGTCTATGTGATACTATCTATTGGTATGAGTAACGATATATACATGGAAACTATCAAAAAATGAAAAAAGAGAAAGTATAATGCATTGATTATATGAGAAAAATAATTAAATATATTTATCAAAAAGAATGTACTTATTAGTTATCTAGAGATGGCTGATGTCCCACTTTTCTTGTACGAAATGATGATTTCATTGTCTAACTTTCACATTTTTTCTTTAAAGAAAACACTCCAAATCATCGCACCGCTGGTAACAAATTAATGAAATGTTTTTTTACGTTAAATTTTTATTAAAATATTGCTAAAGAGTATGTTAATTCTTTTTTTTCCATTACCGTAGAAATGTCACAGATTTTGTGCCAAAATCTTAACAAAAAGGTAACAGATGATTTATTCATAATTAACTGCATTTGTATTGTTGTGGAGTAACCGTCGCCCATTTTTATAGTATTTGAAACATCAGTTTGCATTTGCATTGAATGTCTTAAAATGCTTGATCGATACCTTTCAATATATTTGAAATTAAGAGACTAGTGACATTTTGTTTAATTGCAGAAGTGATTAAACTATAAAACAATAAAAAGACTGATTGACCATTAATTTTGGAATGCAACAGAATATATATATATAAATAAAATTTTCACAAAGATTTAATACATCTATCTAAAACATACTTTGTAACCCAATTTCTAATAAACTTACTTTGAGTTTTTTTTTCTCTGTTTTTAAGAACGGTCTTGTGTGTCTCTTAGAAGAAAAAATCACGTATTCCTCTTAAAGCAATGACGTTAACGTCGCTTTTAAAAAAATATAAATTAATACAAAATATAACCAGTTAACATTAGAGAAACAATCCATATACTATAAGGCACATATAATCTCTAATTTTACAATGTGAACAAAAGGTGAATGTAATTTTAAGTAATACATGTTTCAAGCAGATTTCACATTTATTCTGTAAAATTTGTCCAAACACACATATAAACCAATCTATATACCACTTAATAAATGGAATTGTATGTTTTGATATCCATTATTGGCTGTACGGATTAAAGTAATGAAAGTTTCAGTTTAACGTTATGAATGAATAATGTCCAAGCAGCTGGTTATCATTTGTAGACTTTTCTCAATAATCATAAAATCTCAAGTTACCTACGTAATTGCCATTATTTATACTGAGATATTGATAACAAACCAACGATATGTAAACCACTATTTTAATTATCATCAGAAGATTCAGTCTCTGACTGTCTGACATGACATCATTCAGACATATATAGTGCTTGTACAGTTGATGTGTTTGACACCAGCGTTAATAAGATTGATTGTTGGTAATGCGTTAAATCTCACTTAATAAGTTAGATTCAACTATTAGAGAGCAGAAACTATAGTCAAAAGATGCATTGATTAGAGATAACTAATTAACAAGACGAAAGAACGTTATATTTACAATGATTGTAGTTTGATTTTAATCTAGACATCATAGTGCTTTATCTTCATCTCTAATTAATCGTTACCGTTAACTTTTTTTAATGGATTCATCATTTTCGAATAATTGTGTTTCTATTAAGTTTGAGCCTGGACTTTTGGGCTTGAAGGTATTAATACTTCATGTGCGCATGTTTTGTGGTTTGGAATAACTAGCCGTAGATAGTTATGTTTTCGTCCATTTTCTTGTACGTGTTTTAGGTATAGTATGTTGTAGTGGTCAACGTACGGAGGTGATATGTACGTAAAGTGTTTTTTTTTATCTTGCATTTATAAGTATTCGTTTCGATTTTTTTTTTCTTTTAAGTGTGTTCATCACAAAACACACCAATAAAGATTATAATTGTTAATGTTGGTAGTAAAAATACGTTAAAACTTAAATATTATAAAGAGTACTGGCTCAGAAAACAATTTCTAACTGTTCCATTTTTGCAAGATGTTTTCGTGATTTACTTTTGCTCCATATACGTTATTTGTTTTTAATATTATTTTAGTTTATTTTACTTAATTACCTATAAAATAGTATTAAATTAGTATTGTTAAAAAAGTATTTTAAAATAAAGGGAAATGTTTTGGCCATTAATTTGGGTTAACATCAATTAAAAGTAATTAAAAACAATTGTTACAAATCCCAGAGGATATAAACCCGATACGAACGAATTAATCTGGTTTTAACCAGAAAATAAAATCAATTTTGGAGAACAAATCGAGTAAGAAGTAGGAGCATGTGATTATTTTGGCGGGTGTGAGTCTGACTATAAATTTTTCGTTTCTAAGCTTGTATTATATTTGATTTACCAACTAGTACATATTTTTACATAACTCCCTTATCTAAGTTTTGGGGACGATGTTTTAATTTTCTTGGATGTGACTAAACTTGATCAATAATGTTGTGTTCAAATGCTATTTGTTTAGATTTCTGAAAACTTATAATCTTATTATCAAATATCATCGGCTTAAATAACTTTTTACGTTAACAAGAAATCCGACTATTAAGCAAATAAAACATAAACTACTCTGACCATAATAATTGGTCAATTATTAACTGCAACTTCTAATTCTAAAGACTCGTTCGAACTCTTCTTACACTTGTTCCACGTTTATTTGCTCCAACATATATAATTCAAAATATAGTAACCGAAACCACACTGTTATTTATAAATAAATGTCTGCGGATGGGAAGAATTTGTCCTATGAGTTGGCTACACAATTTGGATTCTCTGCAGGATCGCTACTGGTGAAGTTCCTAGAGTTAACTCTTCTTGCTTCAAAGTTCAAAGTAGGATCCCATAGGCCACAGGTACAATATTGTTGTAAATATTTGTCTTTTTGCAAAATCAGAAATATAGAATAATACAAGTTTTTGGTGTTTTTTCCCCCGCCACACTACATGGAGTTTATTGAGAAATTATGTAGTCTTTCTATGAACATATGCACTTAACTCGGCTAGAGAATGCAAAAGTCTCATTGACAGAACTCAAGCCAACTTAAAACCAGCGATGGGCTTGGGCTAAAAATTAAAATGTTGAAAGTAAGATATCCAAATTTTTTTTTGTTAAAAATTACCTTCCTCTTGTGTGTGCTTCAAGACTATCAATGATATTCTACTTGGAGTTACACAAGTCACTCTTTCCCGCTATCTGAACTGTCGCTATGGTAAAAGAAAAGTAAATTTTTGTTTCAAATTAAACATCTATGTGCATCACAACTAACATACATTTATGGCTTGTAAAAAGTCTTTAGCAGATATGTCTAAAGGCTCAAAATGCAAATGGAGAAACTACGTCAGCCTAGTAATCTTCACATTCTATATCGGTTTAGAAACGAATCCATTAGTTTATCTAACAAAAGCTAAATCCACAGTGAACCGTAAGAAGAACTATTTTCACGCTAATATAGTATATTGTTTAGGCAAGTACTCCTCAATATGCCCGGAGCTAAGGTATATAAATGTGATCAAATGAAGAGAAAATTTGTTAATATACTTTACATTTTTTTCCAACTTTTGAAAACTACACTAAATTTTTTAAAATTTGAAATATACCTTTGATACATAAAATAATTAAAATTAAATAATATAAAAATAAATAATTTAACAATTATTTTGATTATTTAGTTATATATCAGAGAATAATTAATTTAAATATATAAAAAAAATTCAAAATTTAAAAGATATCTTTATACATTATATCATTGAAACTAAATAATATACAAATAAAATATTTAACAATTATTATAATTATTTAGTTTTTACATATATTAGAGAATACTTAATTTAAATATAATAAATAAAACATTTAACTTAATTAAAAGTTAGTTACGAAAATTAAAAATATAATAGATTTTAAAAATATTTGTTGGAATAATTTGATTATATTTTATAAAAAATATTTATTAAAATTAATATTATTATTATGTGACTCAATTGTATATAATAACTAGAGTTATGTTTTTTTTTAAAACTGTTATTGATAATGACAAATCCAAATCTTATAAATGTTTCTTAAAGTAAATTCCAAATTAATAGTAAATTTTTGTTATTTTTGTAGATTGTTTCAAGATTTAAGATAATGATATCATATTTTATATAAAATAAAAATTAATTCACAAAATATTTTATTATTATTATTATAAATTTAAAGATAAATATTACAAATTCATTGTTTATAAATTATCTTTGAATATATTAAGATAAATAATCCATACAAGTTTATAAAATAAAATTCAACAATAAAACGTTTTTATTTTGTGAAATAAAAGTTTTTAATATTTTTTTTTATTTTTTTTTGTTTGGTCAACCACTTTTTATTAACTATGAATTTAAATTTTAGTGTCATATTAATATATATTAAACTTTTATAATAATTTTAACATTATAATATTTTTTATTAAAATAATTTCATAAAAATAAAAAATACTATTAGTAAATAGAAAAATTTATAAGTTCTTACAGAAAATAAGTTTTTAAGATATCTATTTTTCAATTTTAATTTTACAAAAATAATTTTATGAAAATTAATAAATAAATTATCAGTTTAAATAAGACAATTATGTAAATAAATTAACCAGTCAAAATATAAATCAACTGTTAAAAAATAAGTCAGTGGTGAAAAAAAAAGTTCATAGATAAAATAATAAGTCAACAGTTAAATAAATCAGCTTGAATAATTAATCAACATGAAATAATATAAGTTTATTAAGGATAAATAAGTTTACTAGAAAAAATATAAATCAATGAACAAAGAAAATATATCAACAGTTTAAATAAATCTACTATGTAAATAAATCAACTAGTAAAAATATAAGTCAAATGTTAAAAAAATAAGTTAGTGATGAAAACAAATAAGTTAATAGATAGATAAATAAATCGATAGTTAGATAAATCAACTTTAATAATAAGTCAACATAATATAATATAAGTCTATCAAGAAAAAACAGTATACAAAAAATAAATTAAATCAACAAACAATCATAATAAGTTAACAGTTTAAATAAGTCGACAATTTAAATAAATCAATCAAAATAAATTGACAATTTAAATAAATAAATCAATCGAAATAAGTCGATTGTTATAAAATAAGTCAACACAAAAAATATGTTGAGAAAAAAAAATAAGTTGGCAGTTTAATAAATCAACTTTAATAATAAATCAATTTAAAATAATATAAGTCTTCTGATTCTTTTTATATTTTTAAAAAAACAATATATATACTTGTGTATTATTTTTTTATAATAAAATTAAATTAGTGATGATTGTATTCATATCATTAAAATATAAATTAAAATATTAGTTATATTTTTAAAAATTAAATAATTAATAAATAAGAGTATTTTTAAATTATAAAAAGTGAAGTATAGTGTTTAAATTTTTAATAAAATATGGGTAGTTATCCAACTAAGAACTCCAATTTTTTTTTCACTATGATGACTTAATACCACACTCAATTTATTTTTTCACTATGATGACTTAATACCATACTATTGTCATTATAGGTAGGAGGCTAGGAGCAGTCTATTCAAACGACAAATTCCATAACCATGTGGATTTCAAACATCGTGGGCCCCTGTTGAAGACGTTAGTTTCCATGGCCATCCAATCGCTTACATCACTCTAAATGTCTATGGTCCGTATTCCTTGTTGCATAGTAAATGAGGTTAACAGTTTGTTTCAAAATACTCTTCCCATATATACTTTTACGTGTTTAATACACTTTATAAGTTACGCGGAGAAGATGGTAATCTGAGTCTCGATAGCAATTGATCCTATAGGGTCATACCGGATCCTCACAAGCTATTTGATGAGATGGATGAGTCATTGAAAGCTATTAAAGCTTAAAAAGTCATCTTAACCGAATAAAGACAACAACATTAATATAAAGACTAACGATTGTACCCTAAAAAACAGATACAAAAGAATAATTTATGAAACGAACTAAAACTTAAAATAAAACCATTAACTAATAGCTTAAGCATACTAAGTATATTATTCTTCGTAATTATTCACAAAGAAAAGTTGATAAGCTTCTTTGTTATATTTTCTTTAAACTTTAAAAGGAACGAGGAGAAAAATATAATATAAAGAAGTACTCAAGGACATAAACAAAAAATGTTGACGTGGTTCAAAATAGTCTTTAATTTTTTCAGCAGAAATTCTCTGTATTACACTAACTTTCGGTGACCATTTAGTACCAAGTTGGGATTTTCGAACTGTAACATTTATTGTCTTCACCAAGATCTAACTTTCCTTATCTAACCGCATGTTAAACTTTCACTTTGTCTTATTCCTGCCAACCGTTTTTCAATACTAGCTAGTACTCATCAAATTCAGTCTTGAATATAAAGGAAATGTTTCTGATACTTAATTTGTAAATTATACTAGGTACCAATCTTTAAAGCAAAAACAAAAAGGGAAATGTTTCTGATATTTTTGTAGTAGGTGCCAATTTTTATACCTATTTGTAAGGCGTCCTACAATACAACAACAACCATAACATTTAAAAACACAACTATCTTTTTGCTTTTATTTAAAAAAAAAAGTATGGGAAACTACTTATAAAATGACCTTTGTTTTAGAAGAAAATAAACATCGAGGAGAGGAGCAATGACAGAGGACGAGGAGCAGCCGCTTAGCCCGATGGCTCGTGTGTTCCAGTCGCAGGGCATAGACTCTTGTATCATCACCATCATTGGATTTAAAACGAAGATCAACGCTCATATCATTTTAGAAGTCTTGAAACATAACGTTTACAAGCATCCTCGTTTCTCCAGCAAACTGGTAATTTAACACAGTTTGCATACACATAAACTTACCAATATATATAGCTCTGTCTCTAAAAATCAAACTTTGCTGGTTTCAAGTGTTTTGTTCGGTCTATCTACGTCCAGAGTGTTGGACCAACTTCGAATACAGTCTCGTGTTTGAGAAAGAGTAAATCATATGTTGTGGAGTGGTCACAATACTAACAAAACGTTTGGCCGACACTAATTATTACGTGATAATACTACTTTAATAGAAAATGCATATCTTTTAGCTTAACTTCTGAAAGCAATCTAGAAGCCTAGACACTAGAAGGCATACGAATAGCTTCGTCTCAAATTAAGCAATTTTGTTATTAATCATGTAGATACCATAATATGTTTAAAAAATAAAAAATAATATTACTTTTATATATTGATTTATTAGTGAATTCATTTTTATTTGATAAAAAATAACAACCAATAATATAGACACTAGACGGCACACGAATTGCTTCGTCTCAAATTAAGCAATTTTGTTATTAATCATGTAGATACCATAATAGGTTTAAAAAATATTACTTTTATATATAAATTTATTAGTGAATTAAATTTTATTTGATAAAAAATAACAACCAATAATATGGAAAAATATGCCAAAACCTCTTATTTATACTATCTCAAATTTTTATTATCTTTCTTTTTCAAATTTTTATTATTATTTTAATCTTTAGAATCCTTAGTAAATACTAAATACTATGACCGGATGTGCTCTAATTAGAATTATACGGTTCTATATGGTCCTAATCAATTATTGTTTTTTTTAATTGTAAGTTATTTTGGTTTAGGATTTATTTTTCCAACAACAATATATATATATATATATATATATATATATTAACTTCATGAATACTTTGGTTATCAAAGTTTATATGTTATGTAATTTGAGTCTAAATTTTCTTGTCTAATTTTCATTTATAATTTAACATTCTTGATTTATCAAATTGATATTTTGTCTACTTCTTTTGATTTGAGTTTTGACTTTACCATTTAAGTCTAGTTATGTATAAATCAAAATATTATATATATATATATTAGAGTACCTTTATCGGTAAAGATAAATGTGGTTTCTTTATAAAAAAATAGTAAAAAGTTAGACATACAGTGAGATAAAGTTTCTCACATACATTTTTAAAAAATTTCTAAAATATCTCAACTTTTCATTAGTTTATATTTAAATATGTAATAAACTATATTGAAAATAACAAAAAAAATTGATAATTCAAATTCAGTTTCTAACTGATAAATATACTATTAAATATATATATATATCTAATATATACTACCGATGTTCTGCACAATGCAAGTTTAAAGTTATGCACACATTTTAAAAGTACTTTTACAATTCGTCATATACTTTTTCTTAATAATTAGTTATCAATTGTTTTATTTGTATTACTTCTAATTAATAGGGGTAAAAGTAAAAAACAATTATATAAACTTTGCATTAAAACACACACAAAAACATATATCTTTGTGAAACAATTTTTTTCCAAAACATCCACTATTAAGGAGCATACAAAGTATTGTTTATCTTGTAAATTCCTAAACCCCTTAACTTCTTAAAAACATTATAGAATTTTAGACACTAGACATTGACCACTTCGATTACTGTCCGTTTAGCGCACTCTATCACTTTTTTGAACATCGTACGAAGTACTTTTCCGAAAGTTCAAAAATAATTCAATTGTTTTTCTAAACATTCTTATTAATTTTGTGAGCATTAATCCAAACTGTAAATCGTATACTCAGTAAGAAAAACATGAAAAGAACATATTGACAAAAATAAATCTTATTTATGCACATTATCTCGTAGTTAAACTCACCCAAAAAAAAAAATTTGGGAACGGTAGATAGATGACAAAACGATTGGTCATTATTGTGCAAACTTTCACAGGGAGATGATGGGAGAAAATGGATCAAGACCAAAGTAGATATTGAAGACCATGTAGTTGTACCTAACTTAGACCTTGAAGAGATCGGTGAAGATGGAGATGGCTTCATCGACAACTATGCCTCACGTCTAACGATGATTCCTCTTGATAAATCAAAACCCTTATGGGACATTCACATTCTCAACGTCAAAACATCTGATGCAGAAGCAATCACTGTCATAAGAACTCACCATTCATTAGGAGATGGAATGTCTTTGATGTCTCTTTTGATGGCGTCTACCCGAAAAACATCAGACCCTGCGACAATTCCTACTATCACTGCCTTGAAAAGACGTGGAACAACATCACTCGGTCTTAAAAAGAAAGACCGGTTCATGAAGCTTATATTCCTCACTTGCAATGCAATAAGATTGATTTGGAATACCGTTGTAGATCTTTTGCTGATTTTAGCAACAATGTTGTTCTTAAAAGATACAGAAACACCTCTTCAGGGCCGTACAGATATGGATAGTGGAAGTAATCTGAGGAGGTTTTATCACAGAACTGTTTCAATGGATGACATTAAGCTTATAAAGAAAGCCATGAACATGGTAAGATATGATTTATGTTCTTGAACCAAATACGTACTAAATATTTGATGTTTTCTAATGGATCATTGATTCCTCTTGTATGTGCTGCAAGACTATCAATGATGTTCTACTTGGAGTTACACAAGCTGCTCTTTCCCGCTATATGAACTGCCGATATGGTAAAATATATATATATATATATATATCTTTTTATAATTTCAAGCATATATATATTTATATATATGTGTGCATCAGAGTATATGTGTAATTTTTTTGTTTTTCGTGTAAAATAAGGCGAGGCGAATGCTGAGGGTGGAACATTGAAATCAGATATGAACAATCTTGTAGATGGAATACGACTTCGTGCATGTGTTCCAGTAAATCTAAGGTCAAAAATCGGGATTCAGGTTAGAGATTTACACCCCAAATTGTATTCTTGAAAAAAATAAAAATAAATCTTCTCTCACATGTTACATACATATATATATATATATATATATATATATATATGGCTTGTTAAAAGCCTTTGGCAGATATGATGTCTAAGGGCTCAAAATGCAGATGGGGAAACTACATCAGCTTACTTGTTTTCCCATTCTCTATCGGTTTAGAAACGAATCCACTAGTTTATCTATCAAAAGCTAAATCCACAATGAACCGAAAGAAGAACTCTTTTCACGCTACTCTAATTTATTGGTTTGTCAAGTTGATCATTAATATGCTCGGAGCTAAGGTATATAAACATGATTACGTAAACTCAACATTGTTTTTTTTCCTTTTTCGCTGTGATGACTTCATAAGACACTCTTGTCATTATAGGTAGGAGCAGTCTTATTCAACCGACCATGCTCTACCACAACCATGTGGGTTTCAAACATCGTGGGCCCTATGGAAGAAGTTAGTTTTCATGGCCATCCAATCGCTTACATTGCTCTAAGTGCCTATGGACACTCACAAGTACGTAGTCCTTGTTGCATTAGATGAGGTTAAAAGTTTGTATGAAATATAACTTCTCTACCATAAATATATTATGTATTTGATAGGCATTGTTGATACACTTCATAAGTTACGCGGAGAAGATGGTAATATCGATAGCAATTGATCCTAGGGTCATACCGGATCCTCAAAAGCTATTAGATGAGATGGAGGAGTCATTGAAGGCTATGAAGGCCACTCTCTCAGAAGGAGGTTTACTCTAGGACGTCGTGAGTTAACTATTACAATAGTGTATCGCGGAAAAAAAAAAGATCGACGGCTTTGAACTTTCATTATTGTAAGTTTAGTATGTTGCTCAGTTTAATGTTGGTTTATCTCTGTTTCGAACATCCGTTGGTTTGTTGTTGAAGGTTCTTCTTTCGAGCTTGAATCTTTTGCATTCTTTTTTTTTCTTCCCTTTTTGTCGGCCCAATATATTGAACTTAGTGATTGTTACATAATTATTTTTAACGTAATTATAGAAAGAGTATTTTGTAAACAATGTATTGCGAAAATATGATTTAAAAAATTATGATATTATTTATCCAAAACAAAATTTTAGATATGATTTGATAAAACCCCCCCCCCCCCCCCCCCCCCCAAAATTTTATATTATTAAAGCATTTTTGCTATTTAAAAAGTCCAATAAATTTATAAAGTTCTTTAAGTGTTTAGCTATTTTCTAAATAGTGAAGTCTGACCCCAAAAATAAAATAAAACTAGTGAACAAGTCATATCATTTCGATAGTAATATTGAAAATATATAAAGAAAAAAGAAAAAAACTAAAAATTAAAAACTGTTTATTTCTCTATTGTTATAATTAGAGATGTCAATTAGGGTTGAAAATCCGTGGGTTATCCTAAATCCGCACCGCTATGGGGTGGGTTAGGGTTCATGTTTTGATTGTCCAAAAAAAAAGGCATTGCGGATTGATTTATCACGGTCTATGGTCTTTGATGGACAAACCCGTATGGGTTGCGGGTTGATCTGCGGACTGATGATGTTACGTTGAAGACAAAAATATAGTAGAAATTTGATTTTATTATATAAATTTTGAAGAATATATTTTGTTTTCTTTTATTTTAACAAAATGGAGACGTTGACAATGTTCAAATCAATTTCATATTTGAATCTTTGAAAATTTGTTGATTTAGTTATGCATTTTATGATTTTTGTTACTATTTTTTTTTATAAATATTAGATGTATTTATTTTATTATCGATAAATTTATATTGTAAAGTTTTAATTTTTTGGTTATTAATTTGATTTTAAATTCTGCGGACAACCTGCTTAACCCGCGGTTATAGTGCGGAGTAAGTTAGAGTTATGAATTTAGAATCTATGGGTTATAACGGACCAACCCGCTAATAACCGTAAATTAATTCAATCCGCAATGGATGGGTTAAATTGCGGATTGAATTAAACGGGACGGGATAACCCGTTTTGACACCCATTCCCATCTTTCATTTTTCCATTAATTAAGCTGTTAAATACTTCTCGAACCTTCTTGATTTGGGGCTATTCCCAATCAAATTGAAAAACTTTCATCTCAAAATCGAATTTTGGAAGATCCCCATTCCATCATTTCCCTCTCCTTCTTTATCTCAAACCCAACAAGTTGAGCAAAAAAAACCTTAGATCCAAGAAACCCTCCATGGCGATTATCTCTGAGGTTGAAGAAGAAAGCAGCAGCAGCCGACCCACGATTTTACCGTTTAGGACAACATTCGATTCTTCAAACCCATTAGGGTTTTTGGAGAAAGTTTTTGACTTTCTTGGAGAGCAGAGTGATTTTCTTAAGAAACCTTATGTGGAGGAAGAGATCGCCGTAGCGGTTAAGGCAGCGAAGGAGAAGTTGAGGAAGGCTGAGAAAGAAAGTGTGAAGTCTGTGGAGAAGAAGGTCGAGAAGGAGACTTTGAAGCCTGTAGAGAAGAAGTTGGAGAAGGAGACTGTAAAGCCGACTATGGCTGCTTCAAGTGCAGATCCTATGGAAGTGGAGAAGCCTAAGGAGAAGGAGGAGAAGAAAGAAGCTGGTCCCATTGGTAAATATCAAATCTTTTTTTCTTGAAAATTGAAACTTGGCATGTCATTGATCCTGTGATGTCACAACTTGAAAATCTGATTGTAGGATATGTGTTCTTAAGATTGGAACTTTGATTGATATTTATGAGTAAACTGGAAATTTAGAACTTATATAGGTTGATATATTGGTCTTGATCATGTGTATATCCTTGGTTTAAAAAAGTATGATAATGGAGAGGAGTTTTTAAAACTTTGAATCGGTGAACTGTTTATTCGATACTTGTTCTTCGAGATGTGAAGTATTTGTAAGTGTTGTTTGTGTTCACCGAATACCGATTTCAGCTGGAACCTTGTTTGATTGGAGTTCTATTTCTTGATGTCTCTCCCGTGAAAGCAAAACTTTGTGATGTTCTTGATGGTGTTCTCTTGTTATTTTGAGTTAACTTTGTATATTTTTGTTGGCAGTTCCTAACAAAGGTAATGGAACTGATCTTGAGAACTACTCATGGGTCCAGAGTCTCGAGGAGGTCACAGTTAACATTCCAGTGCCTAGTGGCACTAAATCACGGTCTGTTGTATGTGAGATTAAGAAGAACCGTCTCAAGGTTGGTCTCAAAGGCCAGGATCCAATCATCGATGTAAGTTCCTCCGCTATTGTTTATCTTGAACTGTTCAAATACCATCATAGTCCCTTTCATTAATCTTGCTAAATTTGCAAAACTTGCAATAATTATAGGGAGAGTTCTACCGTTCTGTGAAGCCTGATGACTGCTACTGGAATATCGGTATACGCCTAGTTCCCGAGTGAACAGCTATCAATTAATTGAACTTCATTGTTGGTAAACAAGAGTGCTTATTGGTATATAATTATCATAATGATAACTTTTGCAGAGGATCAAAAGATGATTTCGATTCTCTTGACTAAGCATGATCAAATGGAGTGGTGGAAATGCTGTGTGAAAGGTGAGCCGGAAATAGATACTCAGAAAGTTGAACCAGAGAGTAGCAAATTAGCTGACCTTGACCCAGAAACTCGCTCTACTGTTGAGAAAATGATGGTACTTTGCTTCTTAAATTCATTTCTTTCAAGTTTCTCGAGAATCATTGGCTGTTCTTGTTTGTTTCCTCTGTGACACTGATGAGTGTTATTATATCTTCTTCCTATACATAGTTTGATCAAAGGCAAAAGCATATGGGTCTTCCAACAAGTGACGAGCTACAGAAGCAAGATATTCTCAAGAAATTCATGTCACATGTAAGCAATACATCTTCCTACACCATCTCTTTCTTCGATCCGCATCACATTGTTTATTGTATATTGAACAGTTTTCTTCTCCATTCGTTCTTTTTTCGCAGCATCCAGAGATGGACTTCTCAAACGCAAAGATAAACTGATGCTCATGATGTCTGGTCTCTCTGCCAAAAAAGCAGTTTTGCATCTTCATCAAACTTGTTTTGCGTTGCATCTTTTAGAAACTTGTTCCTGTTAACTGCTTTTGTTATCTAATTGAAGACATAGTTTCACTTTCACCTCTAAATACAATACATATTCGGTTTATTGTTGTCTGGTTTGTGTTGATTGAAACTGTTTAAAATTCCGGCATCTTCTAATTCATGTGAGTCAGCTCTTAAACCGGACAAAAATTGGTGTCGGTGTACATGTCCTCGTGATTGGTCTTTGTCACGTGACCGTGTGAGTGACACATAGGGTCTTCATTACGTCATGATGCAGCCGTTTTCGGCAAAAAGATAGAACCGGGACCACGAGACACCTTTGTGGTCCAGTCCGGTTTCGTTGGGAATGTGGTCCACGTTGTTGAAGTTGCTCTACAGCCTTCTTACTCTAACCTCACAAAAGGAATAATAAAACCCATCAATCTTACTTACGTAATCAAAAACACAACGACCCACTTTTATGCAAATGCATTAACTTTGTAAGCAAATGATTCTCTCCTCACTGTTGACATGACCTGTGCT
The DNA here is from genome assembly GCA_963854855.1 of Nasturtium officinale. NCBI lineage: Eukaryota > Viridiplantae > Streptophyta > Magnoliopsida > Brassicales > Brassicaceae > Nasturtium > Nasturtium officinale. Next base: position 11,988,760 of record OY978505.1, read on the forward strand.
CAGTTTTGTTGAAATGGTGCGATTAGGCCTCCGGTTGGAGAGTGACAACTAGCAACCACATTTACACCATTTTTGGAGAAGAAAAACAAGTTTTGTGAGCAGCACCATCAGTGAATTACATTTTGTAAACGCAAACAAAAGAATTTAGACATTACTTTGCATTCACTTTATTTCGCTCTTTAGAAGAAACTGGAAAGTAAAATTTACAATAAATCAGTTTGGAACAAGATTGGTTTGGTCTTTTCGTTTGGAAAGGTTAGTTGAAATTTGGTAGTTTATTGTGCCATCCTAAGTCGTTGCTAAATTTATGTGTCATTGCATATGTTCCATATATGTATTGTAGAATTCTATTTATTATGTATTAACCAGTTTCTGCTGTGCTTAGTTTGTCTATTAGGATTGGGATCCTCATAAAAACTTTTCAATACACTTTGTCTTGCAGTTTCGCAGCAAGAACAAATAATTATTCAAAAACAAAATTCTATATAACATAACTTACATCATTATTTAAAATTTTCTTAGTCGGTCTTACAACATGCGTCGGGTCTTTACATAGTGTTCGAAAAATTAGACTCCACAACTCTACATGTTTGTTTTGTACATTTTGTTTCATTGCAAGCATTCATGAGTTTAACCATGGATAGAAATTTTCTATTGGTTTCAAACGGGAGAGACATTTCAGTGTAAGCAGGATCATATAGTGACTAGAGGCTCATTGGCTATATATGGCCTTGTCGATATTCATCAATTATTTGAAGATGACAAACGCAGTAAACACCAAATGAGTCTTATTGTTACTTATCTCTTTAGTTAGATCCATCAATCTAAATCTCCTTTAAAAATTATGTTGCAGATATAAGCAAATATATGAATATACACCAATTCGATTTGCCATGTGAATTTGTAGTAGGAGTCACCCATATTGATGATATGATGACACTAATGTACAATGAGGCCAATGAACTAAAACATGTTCTACTGATATAATAGGTTGATAAAAATCGTTAATCACATCATAGTTATAAACTTATAATAAACTAAAAGTCACATCATTGTAATAATAAACTTTTTTTTGGTCAAAGTTACATTAAACTAAAACTTTGTAACAGAAAATTTAAACATCTTTGCTTTATAATTTATTCAGTTTGAAGCGATTATATAACTTACTTTATTTTCTTCCCATGTCATAAACTATATTTGAATATTTTGAGAGATTTGAGTTTTAATGAATTTTGATATTATTTTATTAAATTTGGATGAAGTAGAAATTTTATTATTCAATTATTGAAATCTCACTTAAAATCATGAAATTTTGGTATTTCTAGTTTTAACTAAAAAATATCTTCAAATTTCACATAAAACTATTAAATCAAATTCTATTAATATTTTCAATAACAGTGAATTTGATTGTATATTTCAAAATTATTAATCGAATAATACTCGATTAAAACAAAATCTATGTTTCAATAACACAGAATTTATTATTTTATGTGAAATCTTTCAAAATATTCAGTCCAATACACTTCCTAAGAGCTAATTCCTAGTTGGCTTTAACTTCATTAATTAAGGATCATTTTATAATTAATTAGTTAACTTCTATGATATTCAGATGACCACGAAAACACTAGAGTGATAAGAACTATATCTATGTTCATAAACCACAATAGACATAAGTTGTTTGTCCAGATATAAGATAAAAGATGAACGGTAAGTACAACTTTATTTTAAATCAGTTATTAAATCATTCTCAAATAATAAAACAAAAGAAAAGTAGTCACAAATTGTCTTCATAATAATGATAATAAATTGTTACAATAATGGCATTACAAAGAGTGTGATTACAATTTATAACTATGCATGTATGTTTTGGTATATATCTATAACTTATCTAATCTTTAACTCCATAGGTCAAGCCTATGGAGAACAGAGTGATTTTCTGAAGAAACCTTATGTGGAGAAAGAGATCGCTGTCGCGGTTAGGGCAGAAAAGGAGAAGTTGAGGAAGGCTGAGAAAGAAAGTGTAAAATAAAATTTTAACTCCATAAGTCAATTTAAGTGTAAAATAAAATTTATCTAAAATTTTACATTTAATTTGTATCGTCCTTGTCGCAGTTCACCCTATATGGTAAGAAGTGATAAGATTCTCAATGAGTACAATTGTTATTGTCGTTGGATCGCAGCACCATAATGACCACACCTTGATCAAATTATTATTTTCATTTTATTTTTTTGTAATTACTTTGGTCACATTATTATTTTGCATGGCGTTGAGGTGGTCGAATCGACAAGGAATTGAAAATAGATGTGAACATAATTGCAAGTATAGTTTTTAAAAATATATGTAAATATCACTGGTCCAAAATATTTTATAATTAACTAAACATATGGAAATATAATTTATTAAAATATATTTAACAGAAAAACATATGTTGCACCATATATTAAATGGGTGGCTAAAATTTATGTAAATATAATGATTCAAAAACTTTGCAAGATTTCAATTATTTATTTAACGAAAATTATCAAATTACTGATCAATGGGTTGATTATTCTCCCAGGAAGCACTCGGGAAAGAAGAAGAAAAAAAGAGAATCCACTGATTGTATCAGAAAAGCCAAATCAATGTAGCAATATTCACTATCATGCGATGAAGAAAAAGACAAGATTCAATAAACAACTAAAAGAGTAGGGAAAATGATAAAAATGTCGATGTTAAGAAGAACCTAAAAGACCCAACATGATGGGGGCTAAAATCCAAACTATGAGCCATAATGCAAAAACACAAAAAAAAAAAAAAAATCATCAACTTGCCACTTAATAAATAGGAAATTAAAAATTACCCATTCCAAATACACTCGACAAATTTGGACCATCTATATAACTATAGGTTAATAATGTCAATTTGTCTACATTCAGGTAACGGGAAGATATCGTCGCTCTTCTTTTAGAAAAACAATAGTTCTTCAATCCTCTTGTGACTAAAGTTGATGTTATATCTGCAAGTTAGATATAATTATTATTAAAAAATTGATTTCAAATATTAAATAGTATAACTTTGTATTTCCGTAAGTATGGTTACAACGGTAGAACTAGAATTTATGTCTCAAAATGAATTATGTATACGTATGTATTATAGTTTTGATTGTAACTAGTATAATCAAAATACATCATTGTTTTTTTTTTCGTTTTTTCATCTAAAATATTAATTTATAAGGAGTTTACAATAACACTGTAAACACACAAATAGAAACTACATCGACAGAAACAATTCGTAAACAAAACCCCAAACAAGGGTCGTACAAAGTACAAAAGAGAGACACAAACACTAGGTTCAAAAGTTAGTTCCTTGAATCACAAACCAGTTAATTAACGATTTTTTTTTTAATATTGATGTTAATCACCAGTCTCACCAACTTTCAAACACACATTTTCTCACTTGAATTTGGTAAATATATGAAAATAGGAACTATTTGGAGTTTTGTTTATGAGGTTTTGGAACCATCGATCATATGCTGACACCGATAAAATTGAGAATAGCGTTGTTTTATGATAAGATTCGGTAAATACTGTACAGAAAGATAAATATAAAATATCAATAACGATACAATTCTATGTCAAAGCGAAAATGAATCAGAACACCCATTAAATTATTTTAAAGAAATATCCCTATCAGTATTATTATTTCCTGTAATTGAATTGCACTCACACTCACGCTATCAAACACTAATAAATATATATATATATGCGCTCGTGTCAACGTAGATGGCTATTTTTTGTTTGTTTTGTCTTGTTTGATGTATCTTTCTTCTGCGAGGTACTGTACATTTTGATTCTTAGTCTCTCTCAATGTAGCTGGGGGCTTTTAGTCTAAACGGTAGTATTTTTATGTGCTTCCAAAAACTCGCATAGTTAATCATATTGATCAATGATACTGGATTATTGGTTAACTACTAAAATTTTATTTTTGCTACACATAAATAATGACAGAAAGGAAAGAAAAAACTTAAATCTGAGGTGACCTTCATATAAAAAAATAATGCAATCCATGGAACAAACAAACTGATTAAAAATCTTTCTCAAATCCCAAGGGATTGTAATACACGTTAATTTTTAATAAAGATTAACTATGCGAGTTTTTATGTGCGAGTATATATGTTCAACGGTGATTAAACCTTCTTGTTTGAAACCACCGTTGAACAAATTCAAATCCGGAGTTGAGTCGTTGGGAATGGAGGATAACGGATTGCGAAATGTCGTATCAGTGAGGCAAGTGAGCTTGTCTGTCGTTTAGCTAGTTCCATTATTACGTTTCTCAATGTGTTCAAGCCACACAAGAGAAATTACGTTTTGGAAAGCATGGTTTGAATAACACAAAAGTGATACTTGCAACTAAAATATTTGAATAATACAAAGACTCTATTGTTTGTTACCATTTTTATTGTTTTGCTTCCACTTTTTTCTTCTTTTAACCATTTTGCTTACTATTCTTTTTATTAAATATGTGTTACCATTATAAATAGTAATAATAGTTTTTACCTTTTAGTAGTCCCAAAAAAAACTATATGGTTTTGTCCATCTAATAACCATACCTTATTTATGTTCTTAAAATTGAAATTTAAACATAAACATCATCCAAAGACAGTCAAAATCCAATAAAACACAAAATGCCAAATCAAAATTTTGTATATAAGATTTTAATGCTGTCCATTTTTAATTCAATGTATCCAATTATATATGAAAAAGCAAGTACATTGAGTGAATTCCATTTTTTTCGCAAAAGTTATAACTTATTTTAGGCTTTAGAAATTGAATTTTTTTTAGTTCCGACAAAATCAAATGGCCAATGAGTGATTGGGGAGCACTTTTGATCTTTGTGATGTATCTGTCTCTTCTCTTTCTCCTCTTCGAGTGCGGTTCGGAACTAGTGGAGAGTTATATTTTTTTGTTTTTTGTTAAAGAATATTCAGAACTAGTGGGGAGAGTTGTATTGTATATACATTCGGTTCGCTGGAACAAACAAAAATATATATACTCAATTTACTATAGAGTAATTCTAGAATTAGCTTTAGCGTATTATTTTAAAATTTTCTTACAAATTTATTATCGGATAAACCAGTGTACCAACACTACTACTGAATTTTAACCGTTAATACTATCTGTTTTATAAATACATCCATATTGTGTGACATTTTAAAAAATTTATGAATTTCAGACAATATATATATATATAAAGTTCTCAACTTTTTCATACTTACAAATTATACAATATGAATATGAAAAAGTTTGGTAACTGTAAAGTGAGTGGCTAGGCAAGAAGGTCGTATCTGGCGACTGGCATGAACTTTTAGCTTTTTCTGCAGATTTATTTTATATCTTTCTATTATTTTTATATTTCTATTTCCAGAATAGGGAATGTTAAGGTTATAGTGTTACACTTTGCCTTTATTCACCTCAAATTCAGTTTTCTGATGATTGTTTTTTTCTTTTCTTTTTTGTTAGAGAATTTTCAGAATAGAGAATTTCTTTTTTTTTTCTTCCACGGGAAGCAAACTATCTGACCTCTCTTGATGTAGAAATAGAAATAAACAAAATCTGTTTCTTTTAGGTTTATTTTAGTTTCGGTTCAAGACTTTTAGTAGAACAATTTATTGTTTATTGAACAAAAAGGTAGAAATTTTATTAGTTGTAACAAAAGGTATCAATTCTTATCTTGTAACTGCTTCTCTTTGTTAAATAGTTTCATTTATCAATCAACTCTAGCGTTGAGATTCTTTCGTTAAATAATTTTATTTATAAATCAACTCTAGCGTTGAGATTCTCTCCATATCTTAATCGATAGCAATTGGATTAATACTTAAGCATATTACCTCGTAATTAATTTACATGTATACGATAATATTTTATAAAGTAGTTCTATACAGAAGGTTTTGAACGAATCCATCATTATTGGAACTACTTTTGGGTAAACGTGTATACGCGTGGGTATCTCAATACACACCCAAACACATAAATTGCGTGTATAATTGTATGAATTTTTTTTCATTATTGAAACGATAAGACTTGATTTATAGTCAAATTCTTATTTCATATAAAAACATGATTTATTAGAGTCAAACTCTGGTAAAAAAAAAACTCTTATTTCATAGAAAACATGATTTATCGGAGTAAAACTCCAGTAAAAAGGTTGCAAAGATGTATCATTAACAACTTAACTAAAAAGTCATTTCTGAATATAAGCAATTAAGCATATAACTTAATATAGATGGTACAATTAATTTGTTTTTTAACGACGGGCATAGTTAACTTTTATCTATATAGATTACGTCGTTGTTTCCATATTCCTTCGTATAAGCGTGAAGGGTAGAGTTCAATAAATTAAAAAAATAGATGTAAAAAATCAAGGTAGAAATATATAGTATCAGTAACCAACTCTTGTTATAGTTTTGAAATTTCTTAGATGAATCAGGCTTTTTACTCTCTAATTGTGTTTACTCTTTTTGCCTATACTTCTGGACTCGCAACGAAGAATGTAAGAACGATAAAACAATGGGTCTAGCACTGACTTTACATTTTTCATTAATTAGGTAGATAATCTTAGCCATTTTTGAGTAAATAGTTTTATGATTGTCACACTTTCTTTTCAAATTATTAAACATTTTTGCGTGATTTAAAAATCAAATAACATCATATATCATTGCATATCATATTATTTTATTCAAAAACATGATGTAGTGAACATTTATTTATGACTCATAATTGTTATTTTATCCGACAAACGTTATTTTACTAGATGTTACATTATTTCATTTTAATTAGATATGGAAAATTAGGTGAAAAATCAAAGATGTTCTTTTCAATATTCTAACGCCCATATTAAACTACAAAAGATTGAAAACCCATGATGAAATCGATAAGTCGATCTTGTAATTGTAGAACTAACCTATACTGGTGTTGGGATCATCAAATCCAAAATTTTAATTTAAAATGACTAACGCATAGATTAATGAAATCCATGTTCATCAGTGGAGAAATAATGTTCATAAATATATCAATTCAAATATCCCAAAACTTAATAGGCATTAGGCTGTGATACCAGACTCCAGGAACTATATGACTTCATGTTAACGACTGACACACAATATTATATGCTATGCAATTGCTCGCACAAGTGTTAAAGTTATTATTTATTGTTTTAATTTTACATATATTACATATATTTAAGTGATTGATTGTGAATTATCATCACATTTGGTTATCAAAGAGTAAAATCGTGACGAAAGAACAACAAAACAAATTGCGCCTTCATCGGGAAATAAGGAAACAAACATAAATTATCTCGTCCTTTATATTCAGGTGCAATTGTGTATGGTTGTGTTTTCTTTTTTTAATATGAAAGTATGTTATAAAAGTTATATTTGGTTCGAAAATGATACACAGGCTACTCTTGCCAATGATATAATTTAACTATAAAATCCATTCGTTTCAACATAGATGATGTTATAGGAATTCATTTTTATTTCAATTTATTTACTTTTCACATTTAAATAATTTTAATGTGCGTTTACTCCTATGATCATTTATATTATGCAGTCTATTTTGTTATTGTATGCTCTGCACTTAATACTCCTTATATTTTACTTTATTTGTAATTTAAAGATTTTACACATTAATTATAAAATCATAATTTTTATTAATATATTTCATTTGTTAATATAATAAAATAATATACTAAAATAAAATTTTACTAGATTAAAACATTAAAAATACAGAATAGCGAAGTATATTTAGAATTGTAAAACTGATATTTATATGAAAGAGAAAGAGAATATCTAACTCTAAATGCTTTATTTGGGTGAGATTATGATTTTTCACCGCTTCAGTCATGGGCGTAGAAAAATAAACGAGAAAGTGGTAAGAGGAATAGAAGCTTGTAAGGCCCACACTAACATGTGCTTCGTGTAAACTAACTGTTATTGCAACTTGCAACCGTACTGTCGTAATACTGTAGTCAGTTAATTAAGTATCTCACTAATATTCTCTTATTGCTTAGTTTACAAAAGCAAACACTATAAAGTCTAATAATCCCAAAATAAAAACAAAACAAAGATTGACAAAAATCTAACCTGTTCAACATCATTCCCTTGTTTAATGTTTATTTCAACTTCACAGTTCTTTGTGTATCCCATTCGGTTTATCATTGCTCTTTTGTCTTTTTCATGACTATTGTATTATATATAGTTCGACTTAGATTAGATCTACATATTATGTAATTATAAGAATAATTTAAGGCAAGAACTTTGGGACAATGGAGTTAGGAGATACTACTTGCTGGTAAACTAATTATGGATACCATGTCATAATCTATAAACTTCTGCCCAAAGTAATCTTAAGTTTATTTAAAATAATCTTAATACCAAAAGTTATCTTATATATACGACAACGAAAAAACTATCTATAACAAGTACATTCGATGAAGTCAGTGGAACAGGCGAGTATGAATAAAATAAATGTTGAACGTTGGTAAGCGTAATATCATCAATATCATTAACAAAATGACTAGTATTTTTTTACGATTTGTAACAAAAACGGAATTTGAATTTGTTGCAATTGTATGACCTCAATCAAAAGTAAATAACCGTACATTAACACATAACAAATCGTCCTTTCACATTTCAAAATTTGAAGGCATGATTTGTGCTAGATTTATTATTTTAATTACTTTAATATGTGACCTATTTTTCTTCTTTTTGTTGAATGGAAATTTTAACTGTGGTTGCTTACAAAATGGAAGATATTTTGGTAAAACAAAATGGAAGATACTATGAATTTATTTATTCCGGATAAATTTTCCTTATTGAATGATTAAATTTCTTTCTTTTCTTTTTAGTGAAATTTTTCATCTTTAGAAGAAACTAATTTTAAAATCGTATTAAAATATATGAATTAATTAGAGATGTCAAATATTTTTGTTAACTTTAAAATCCTATTGCATCTTTACACCATAGTGAATTTTCACCAAAATTCTTAAAGTTGTCGTTCGCATGTAAAATTTTAAGATCGTAATAAAAAATCAAGATTTTTTTTAAATATATTTGATCAACGTGGTTTTTTCACTAGAGTTATTAAACCTGTCGTGTTCGGATGTAAATAAGTAAGCGCGTATGAAAATTTACGTACAGCTGAAACAGTATTTTATTTTTGTTTTGCAAGGAACAGTGTTTTGTTAAAAATAAAAGGAACAATATGATTGAAAAATAGAATATAAAAAAGCCATGTGATAAATGGACAAAGAACATTGACGACAAAAAAAGGGCAAGCACACTTGTAATGGATCTTTCCTTGCAAGTCGTCATGCTTCACCTGTTCTAATTGCATGCTTACATATTTAACTTTTATTCCTTATAATATAAATAAATTAAAACTCAAAATCAGGTCTTAATTAAAATGTAACGGTCTTCATTTTGTTTACTAGAAACCACCTTACAGATTTCATAATAAAAAGTGCGAAAATTCTTCTCTATAGTTATACTTAGAACCTAGAAGTAATACAAATACGACAACAAATTAATATCACTCGTATGAAAAAGTTGAAAGAAAACTAATCACAACCAAATTCAAATATTTGTTAGAAGCTTAGCATTTAGATATGGCCTAATGCATAGTCAACTAATCAGAGACTTGGTTATCAAAAAAAAAAAAATCAGAGACTAATAATTTTTTTTTTGCATCCTATCGTTTATTGTATATTTAAATTAACTTTAAAATTAAAATAATAAGCTAAATACATTTCTAATCTATTTTAATTGTTATTATAATTAGTTTAAAATAACATTTACATAAAAATCTTTGATTTTCTATTCACTGGAATATTAGACGAATTTAGCCAAATAAATATATTGTGTTATACAAAAATTACTACAAAACAAAAGATAATTTATAACTAGTTGGACACCTTTTTCCCCCTTTTTATTCTTATTTTAATCATGTAGGAAAAAGAATATTCCTATTTATAAAAACAAATAGTAATGGGCTTTTTAACCATCGTGTCCAAAGTACCCAACAAATAAATGTAATGACTAATGAGCTCTCTCTCTCTTTCATAACAGGGCAATAGAAGCTAAGTGCCAAACTTTTTCCTTCAGAGTTTCTTCTCAAATCCCCAACTTAGCCTCTGTTTTTTTTTTTTGCTTTCTTATATTCACTTTTCTTCCTCTTCTCTAATATCCCATTTCTTTATTTCCAATCTTTTCTCTCCCAAACACAAAATGTATGCAGATTCTGGGTTAATGCTCCGTTACATGCAAAATGTTTCCTCAGATGTTCAACAATTTGAAGACATGTTCAAATCTTACAAACTCTCTGGTGAAATGGTTTGAGTTCGAATTTTTCCATTCACTGCTTTTTAATACAGATCTTTCTTCTTCTTTACTTTTCTTGGGAGTTTTTCTAGATAAAACTTTTGTCTTTTGAAGTAATTAATCTTTCTGAGTTTTTGTTTTGGTTTATGGAGTTAAAATTGGAGTGTTAAGAAGTTTGGAAAAGCAAATTTGTCTACTTTTTTCTTTCACAAAAAAAAAAAAAGAGTCTACTTTCTGAGAAGTAAATTTGTATATTAGTGAAGTGATGTTCAGAGGAAATTTCGTTGTGTTAACTATTAAGTGGCTTAATTTTTTTATTTCCCCTGCAAAATTTTTTGTCCACTTGATGAGATATTTTGGTTCCGCTGACCTGACAAAAAATGTGTTTTTGGCTGCTGAAAAAGTTGAGTTTTTTTTTCCTTTAGACAGAAGAAAAGACGGAATATTTTTCTTGCTGCAAAAAGCCAAATTTTTCTTTTCCCGTGAGAAAGATAAAAAGAGTTTTCTCGGGAAACCAAAGGAAACTTGGGAAATGCTCTTTTTCACATAAGATTCCGTGATTTCTGGAACATGAGATTCCGTGTTCTTCAAGACTTTGTTTTGTTCTGATATAATTACTAATGGGGTTTGTGACTTTGTGTTGTTTTATTGGGTTTTTCAGTTTTTCTTCTCAACATCAATCCTCCACTAACGAAAAAAAAAGATTCCCTTTTTTGAACGAATCCACTCCCAAAAAGATTTGTGTTTCACTGTCTGAATGTCTCAAACTATGTTCTGTTTTGTGTATGTGGTCTTTGATTCGATTGTGATTTTTGCAGAACAACACTTTTGCTGAGTCATCAAAGTATGATATTGGAGAAGAAGGTGATCTATTTAAAGCTCCTGATCCAATTCTTGAAGAACCAATCTTGACCATTGATCCACTCTCTGCTGCTTTAACAATGATCTCTTGCGGTGAAGACACTTCACAAGGGCTTTGTGACCTTCCTGATCTTGATCTTGGATCATTGGAAAGTGGTCAACAGCTTTTGGATAAAGCTTTCTATGAATGTGAGCAAGATCTTTTGATGAAATCAGCTATGGAGTCTCCATTCTCTGATGTTTTAGACATCACGAATATCTCTGTGGTGACAACTATTGATGAGAACCAGGATATGCAGAAGAGTGTTAGCTCGGGGAATTTGAGCTCAATGGATTGGTCACAAGTACAACAAGAGACTGTTCTGATTCAGAATTTCCCTGAATTTGATTTTGGTTCTGTTTATGGGATGCGAAGAGCCTTTAGTGAAGGCGACATACAGGTTCGAACAATATGAAACGAAGTTTTGTCCTTTTTAGATTGATCTCAAATGAAAGCTTTGTTTGCTGAATCATTAAGAATCTGAAACAAAGTTGTGTCGTTTTATATTTTAAGATGAATATGAATTGTTGATTTTGAGTAATATCTTTTGTGTTTTTTGATGAGCAGAAACTTGGGATAGGTCTTGTTCAATCTCCATTGGATAGGATTATTGTGAGCTGTACTTCAGAGGATCGTCGTGAGAAGCTTTCTCGTTACAAGAACAAGAAGAGCAGGCGAAATTTCGGGCGTAAAATCAAGGTATACTAGCAAAACACTTGAAAAGATCATCTAAAATGGTTTTGAAAATGAATCATTTTACCTCAAAAACAAACACTTGAGAATCAATCTGTTGGGCTCAAAGCAACTAAATTCTATTTATGTTGATTGGTTTGGTTTGGTTTCAGTATGCTTGTAGGAAAGCTCTTGCAGATAGCCAACCAAGGGTGCGAGGAAGGTTTGCGAAAACAGAGGAGAGGAAATAGAATGGTTCAAAAGAAAAGGGTCTAAGGAAGAAACTTGAAGGATAAGGAGACAAGGCCCATCTCCTTAAAAACTAGTTTTGTTTTATATCTATGTATAAACTTAAATCTTAAAAGCCTCCAATTAGTTTTTGTATATAAGGGTTTCTCTGAATAAGATTTAAGGAGAGAAATCGTAGCTAAAAAGTAATGTATTGGTGTGAGAGATGTAGATATATCTATAATTTTATATATTAGATCATGTTATATAAAAGGTGTTTGATGTTTCTTTGCTTGTAAGCATCGCAATAAGGTAGATTTTAACCTCTTCTTTATGGATGAATTACTCAACACAGTTTTCTGATCAGTTTAGAATCATTCATATCGTTCAGAATTTAGTTTGAGTGTTTTTCCTTTAAGTCAGAATATAATTTAATTCTGGTTCGTTTCACCAAAAGATGTGTCATTTTGAATTTAAAAATGATGGACTTCAAAGTCGACTTCTTTTTCAAAAAAAATTAAAGAAAACGAAGTCACCTTAAAAATCATAAATAAAAGGTTACGACATATGACAAAACAAAAAAGCTCTGCGAGTACAGTGTCCGTAATATCGTACCATGTAACTTCCAGTTCCAGTTCCATGGTTCTTGGATCTTATTACAGATGATCATACCATTAAAAGCATCAAATAACAGAAAACAAAAAAACCGATTTTGAAATTGAAACAAACCAAAACAGAAGAAAGAAAAATAAACAAAAAAAACATGAAGAGAATCAGTCTAAACGCTAAACCAGAAGACATGAAAACGAGTAAAGAAGAAAGACATTGGCGTATATTAGCTTTATTCACATCATTCTCCGGTAATGTGCACACGTCCGAACGAACCAAACTCTTTTATTTCATTTTTTTCACTCCGTCGTCGTCTCTTCTCTCTCTTAAACTCTGTCACCCTCTCTCTCTCTCTAAATTTCTCATTGAGCCAAAAAAAAAAAATCATCTTTGGATTAAACAAAAATCCAGCATCTGTTTTTTTTCCTTATCCAAATCGAAAAACTAACTACGCATTTTGTTTTTATTCTGGGTTTCTATTAAGTTAGAGAAAGATTTAAAGTGAGAAAAAGTTAGGATTTTTAAAACAGATCTCTCTATTCTCTCTTTCTCTGTTCTATCGTGTTTTTGTAGAAATTGTTGAAAAGAAACCAAATTTCTTCATCAATTCTACTACTTTCTTAAATTCCTACGACGTATATAAGATCTGCGATAGTGGGTCAAACGAATTATTCAGATTAGTGTTCGTTTAAAGACCGGAAAATTTTCGTTGAATTGGGGAAAGATTAGGGTTTGTGGAATTTGGAAAAAGGGATTTGTTTTTAGTGATGCAGTGATTGGTTTTATTACGAATTTGAAGATATGATAATCAAACGGAAGTTGAAAACTCGAATGCCGAGTTTGAAACGATATAAGTCGAAGAATGAAGAAGATGAAAGAGCTCGGAAGAAGAGAAAAGTCAACTTTAATGGTGGTAGTGGTGGTTACTATTACCCTCTGAATCTTCTTGGAGAGATCGGTGTAGGGATAGTTCCGGGTAAACTCAATGGGAAGAATGGATTCTCTGCTTCGTGGTGTAAGGAAGTCAAAGAGGTGGAGGAGGAAGAGGAGGAGAAGGAGGAGGAGGAGGAGGAGGAGACAAAGTCAAAGAGATTAGTTTCTGATTCTAGCCACCGTGGAATAGATCGGACGAGTGATGTTTCTCGGCCGCCGCTTGTGAGAACATCTAGAGGAAGAGTTCAAGTGCTTCCTTCTCGGTTTAATGACTCGGTTATTGAGAATTGGAGGAAAGATAGTAGAAGTAGTGAGGAAGAGATAGAAGAAGAAGAAGCATGCAGGAAGGATAAAGTTAAAACTAGTAGTAATCATGATTCGAAGATTAAGCAACAAGAAGCTAAATTTACTCCTAGGAATTATAAGTATGTTAGTGCATTGTGTGATGAGAGAGATGATGAGGATAAGTATGAAGAGATTGGAAGATATAGTAAGCATATGATGAGTTCACGGACTTCACTTGCCTCTCTTCAGGAGCAGCGTTATATCGAAGATGAGATTCGTCCTAAGAAAGAAGTTGTTTATGGACCAGAGGATTTTTATTCTGGTGATTTAGTTTGGGGTAAATCTGGGAAAAATGAGCCGTTTTGGCCAGCTATTGTTATTGATCCAATGACACAAGCGCCTGAGCTTGTTTTGCGCTCTTGTATACCTGATGCGGCTTGTGTCATGTTCTTTGGTCACTCTGGGACTGAGAATGAAAGGGTATGTTTATATATTGTCTTCTTGTATGATTCTAAAAGCTGTTTGTTGGAGTATTGATTGTTGTTAAATTGATTATGTAATAGGACTACGCGTGGGTTAAAAGGGGAATGATTTTCCCTTTTGTGGATTATGTAGACAGGTGAGTCGCTGCCAGAATCTTACAAAAGATTTTTTTTTTTTTGTGTGTGGATATGTTGCTTATATACTTAGTTGTTATTTAGGTTTCAAGAACAATCTGAACTGTGTGGATGCAACCCTGCGGATTTTCAGATGGCACTTGAAGAAGCTCTTTTGGCAGACGAAGGATTCACAGAGAAACTAATGCAGGATATTCACATGGCAGCTGGTAACCCCGATTTTGATGATTCGGACTACAGATGGATTCAAGAAGCTGCAGGGTCGAGCCAATATCTTGATCATGTTGCTCCAAGCCAGGCAAGTTTGTCTTTGCTTGGGGTTCCTTTCTGGACATGCATAGTTTATTCGTTTGTGGTTATATAAATTGAGTTTATATATATGCAGGACATGTTGAAGAAATACAGAAATCCAAGAGCATGTGTAGAATGTGGAATGATCATGTCTCTTAAGATGACAAAGAAAATGAAAGCTCTTATTCCTGGAGATCAATTATTGTGTAAGCCTTGCTCAAGAGTACGTAGAATGTTTCCTATATTCCTTCTTGTTCACTTTTCAAGTCAATGCTCTCAACTAATTATCGTTGCAGCTGACAAAACCAAAACAGGTTTGTGGGATATGCAAGAAGATATGGAATCATTTGGATACTCAAAGATGGGTAAAAATACAGATCAGTCATTTTATATTTGTAGTGTAGAATCAGGTGCTTGTGATGGTTTCTTGTAATTTTACCGTTTGATTACATACTGTGAATCAGGTGCGCTGTGATGGTTGTAAAGTCTGGATTCACGCAGGGTGTGATCAAATATCACATAAGCATTTTAAGGTACATATTCAGGTTGCTCTTTATCAAAGGTTATCTAGTTCCCAATTACTTGCATGTATTGAGATCAATTTCATTTGATATTCTGAAGGATTTGGGGGCAACAGATTACTACTGTCCCACCTGCAGAACAAAATTTAATTTTGAGCTATCGGATTCAGAAAAACAAGACTCAAAATCCAAGTAGAGCCACTTTTCTTCCAACTGTTATTGTTTATTCTCTTACCAACTGTTACTTCTAAATTTGTGAGTTTTCTGGTATATAGACTTGGCAAAAACAATGGCCCGATGGTGCTTCCTGACAAGGTTATTGTTATATGCTGCGGAGTAGAAGGCATATATTTTCCAAGCATTCATTTGTAAGCCGACACCGTGTGATCTCTGTTTCACATTGTTTTTACTTTTAATGCCTCAACGTTACTCTAGAACTGAGCGAAGCAACGGCCTGTTTACCCTATGTTGAATGAATGTCCTTACGCCATCTGGTTTATTTATAGAGTCGTATGTAAGTGTGGATCTTGTGGACCTGAAAGGAAAGCACTTAGTGAATGGGAAAGGCATACTGGTTCAAAATCCAAAAATTGGAGGACTAGTGTTAAAGTTAAAAGCTCCAAGCTCCCTCTAGAAGAATGGGTATGTACAAATTTTTTTATTTTCTCTTTACTGATTTGATATATTTCTTTTGAATATATCCCATCAATTACAAAAAATTGCCTGCCACATTCCTTCACTTTGCAGATGATGAAATTAGCAGAGTTCCACGCAAATGCTAGTGCGGGAAAACCTCCCAAACGACCTTCTATAAAGCAGAAAAAGCAGAGGTTGCTTTCCTTTCTTAGAGGTATGAAGCAATTCGGATCTCAGAATCAAAAAATTCTGTTACATTATGCTTTACTTATGTTGGCTTGTTCTTTCACTATTGGCAGAGAAGTATGAGCCAGTCAACGTGAAGTGGACAACCGAGCGATGTGCAGTTTGCAGATGGGTTGAAGATTGGGACTACAACAAGATCATTATCTGCAACAGGTGCTGTTCTAAAATGCGTATTTACTGCTCTTATCTTTTTCAACAATCATAGATTCCGAGTGAAAAGCATTATTTGTACCTTATGAATGCTTGATCTAACGTTTGCATTATCTTCAATCTTTGGATCACCAGACAGGTCTTGTAATATAGAAGTTTATTGCTAACTTCAGAGAAACACTATAGTTGTTTTCTTGGATACAGAAGTGTCATTGAATATTAAGACATATGTTGCTTTTTCTCCTCAGATGTCAAATAGCAGTTCATCAAGAATGCTATGGGGCGAGAAACGTTCGTGACTTCACATCATGGGTCTGCAAAGCCTGTGAGACACCTGAGATCAAACGAGAGTGTTGCCTCTGTCCTGTAAAAGGTATGTCTTTCTATTTTGTGTTTCTTATTTAGTGAAGCATATTTAACATGGTCTTGTCTAATATAATTGCTACAACTACTGCAACCATTAAAAGGTCTCTTTCCGCGTGGTTATTGATGTTCAGGTGGCAACTATGCGTATCACTTAAAGAGCATATTTAGCTATACATTGCCCTCGGAAATTGTAAAATTCATCAGGAATTGTGCATTGTTGCCTGTCAACTAAATTTACCAATTTTTTTGTACTGATGAATAGGCGGTGCACTGAAGCCAACTGATGTGGAGACACTGTGGGTTCACGTGACATGTGCTTGGTTTCAGCCTGAAGTATGTTTTGCAAGTGAGGAAAAAATGGAACCAGCTTTAGGGATTTTGAGTATTCCATCAAGTCATTTTGTAAAGGTACATACCTGAATCCTGGTTCTCATATTCAGCCTTTGCGTTCATTCGATTGGCTCCCACGGTAACTTGTTCCCAACCTGTTGGGAAGTTGCACTTTGCGCAAAACTTAAAAGCAAGAAACTTCTCCTTTTTTTTGATGAATTCCAGATTTGTGTGATATGCAAGCAAATACATGGCTCATGCACTCAGTGTTGCAAATGCTCTACCTATTATCATGCCATGTGTGCTTCCCGAGCTGGGTATAGAATGGAGGTAAGGCTGATTATTTCTTATTTATCCTGTACCATAAGAAGTTGTTCATTATATATGACTCCTGAATTTGACCAATAAGGAATTAAATTGCTCTAACATTTTGTGTTTGAACTGATATTACGTAAACTATGTTCAGTCTCTAAGATAGTATAAGTTTTTTGGGTAATATATGCATATTTTGAATGTAGTTGCACTGCTTGGAGAAAAATGGTCGACAGATAACGAAGATGGTGTCGTATTGTGCTTTTCACAGGTAAATGTTTTCAATACCCTGCTTGCAAAATCTTTGCTACCTGATTTTGGGTTATGAATTTTGTTTTCTCTTTTGTTTTGATGTAGGGCTCCCAATCCAGATACTGTATTAATTATACAAACGCCAGCAGGGGTCTTCTCTGCCAAAAATCTTGCTCATAACAAGAAGAAAACGGGTTCGAGGCTTATTTTAGCGAACAGAGAGGAAGTTAAAGAGTCCGCTGCAGAGGATACCATACCAATTGATCCATTTTCTTCTGCTCGTTGTCGACTATATAAAAGAAAGGTTAATAGCAAGAAGGTATATTTTTAATCTTCAAAAACTCTGTGGGCATAGGTTCAAATGCCTTTTGTTCAGTAGTCTGATCTACTATGTGTGTGTTTGTGATTTTTAGAGGACTGAAGAAGAAGGGATACCTCACTACACAGGAGGACCACAACAACATCCTTTAGCTGCAATCCAAACTCTGAATGCATTCAGGGTATGAAAAAATCTGTCTGTAGTGCCAATAAGCATGATACATACTCCAGGAACCATTGGTTTATGACCGAGTCTTTTTGTTATATATTGTGTAGGATGTGGTAGAAGAACCCAAATCATTTTCCTCGTTCAGGGAACGGCTTCACCACTTGCAGGTAAGCATTCCCCATATGTTTGAAAGAGGTTGCAATATGCTGTTATAACATCTTACAAAATTTCATCTGTTGACAGAGGACAGAAATGGATCAGGTCTGTTTTGGTCGATCTGGGATACATGGATGGGGTCTTTTCGCAAGAAGAGATATTCAAGAAGGAGAAATGGTAGGCAGAGCCACCTGAACATACTTCTTCTAAATAGAAATACTATTTCCTTTCCTATGTTGTTTTGAGGAATGTTGAAAAATGTATTTTCTTTTCAGGTTCTTGAATACCGCGGAGAACAAGTGAGAGGAATCATCGCAGACTTAAGGGAAGCAAGATATCGTAGGGAAGGGAAGGATTGCTATGTGAGTTGAAACCGATATTTCCCTAGCTATATACTCTTTACTTGAGTTTGGGCATAGGTTTCTGAAATCTTATGATGTTGTTTTTAATTTGTTGCAGCTATTTAAGATCAGTGAGGAAGTAGTGGTGGATGCTACAGAAAAAGGGAATATAGCTCGACTAATAAACCATTCGGTAAGCAGATTCATCATTTATATAAATCGAGTAAAGAATCTCGAGTCCAAAAACTCAATTGGTGTGTTGTGTGATGCAGTGTATGCCAAATTGCTATGCAAGGATTATGAGTGTAGGGGATGATGAAAGTCGGATTGTTCTGATTGCCAAGACAACTGTAGCTTTTGGCGAGGAGTTAACGTATATATCTCATCACTCTCTTAACCCAGTTAAAAGCTTATCACTCTTTGATTCATCAAGTATGACATGGTTTTGTGTTTTTGGCAGATATGATTACTTGTTTGATCCAGATGAGCCAGATGAATTCAAAGTGCCGTGTCTATGTAAATCCCTCAACTGCAGGAAATTCATGAATTAGAGAAAGTTTTATGTAGCTGCTCTTACACATAAGAAGAAAAAGAAGAAGCCAATGACTACTAATTTAAGGATCTGTTGCTCACCCCACTTGAATGGGAACCTCATGGAGCTTAATGCTGATGAAACTTCTGAATAAGACACTTCTTTAACGATATAAGCTCCAAGGCATTGTTTTGTAGGAATAGGACTAGAGATAGGTCTGTAGCTAAGTCCCTTTCTCAGTTGCCATTTTCTGTATAGCTAATTTTCAAATACTTTCCCTTTTAGGGGTTCAATTACCAAAAGATCACAATAATCAAAGAGACTGTGTAAAGATTTTTGTTTCTCTAATGTTATTTTTCTTTTAACACGAAATTGAGTAAATAGGGCACGAAATTAAGGAACATAAGAAAGAAAACGAGGAATGGAATTTTGAAAAAAATTTGCATTTGAAGTAAAACGACAAGTAAACAAACCAAAAACGAGATTGAGTTATAGAAATGTTTTTAATGTGTACTTTGAGGAGAATGATGTATCCGACTTATGACTGACTCATCACATTCATGAACTAATGGTTCGGTTACCTTTGGAGATACATCCTCAACAACTATACTTCCATCTCCATCATCAGATTCCTTCTTCTCTTCTGCTTCTTCCATGTTCTTGTCTTCAGGCAAATCTTTCTGCTCCTCAACATCTATAGCAACGAGAGCTTCCTGCTCATCACCTTCCAAGTGGTCTGAACCCACAGCTTGCTCAAAACCTTCAACATGTTCTAAAGCAACAGTTTGCTCATAATCTTCAATGTGATCTGAAGCCACAGCTTTTGAAGCCTCAGGTAACTTGTTTGAATTGGGAGATGAAGATCCTTCGTCTTGTGCTTCCGTCTCCATTTCAGTACCAGCATGTGACAACACCTTTTGCAGCTCTCCTTGGGATGCGTCTGAATCTAACGCATCCACAATTTTCACATATGATGTCTCGATTGGACTATTTTCTTTCATTACATCTTTCACATCATCATGTTTATGAGCTTTAACCGAATTGGAAGGAGAGACTTGAGGAGGCCCATAATTTTCGGCATTTGGAAGACCCTTCATTTCGAATCGTTGTTCCTTGTAGAGGTCCATAGCTATCTGCATGTGGGGAGATCACGTTATCGTATTGACACATAAGTCTTGAATGGCCAGGAGCTATTACCAAAATCTTATTTTCCTTGTCTTAGTGCATTACCTGAAAAAGTGAACTATTTTGAGATGGAAACGGTGAGAGAGCCGTCAAGGAAGAACTGTTGCTTTTGGAAACTCTCTTCCCACCTTCCTGTCAGTAAAACAATATAGAGATATGAGAAAAGGGTAACAAATAGACACACAAATAGAATGATTGATATAGATGTCTGAGTATAGAGAGTTATACCTTGAGATTTACAAACACAGCAGCTCCATCATCAATTGTAAGATGTTCTTCACCCATCAATAAGCCAATGCATTTACGCAGCTCCGGATCAGCAAGTCCTACCGATATATCAAGCTTTGAAAGATAATGCCGGCGATAACGTTCTGCGTTATCAATTGTGTCTGTACCAGGTTCTTCAGCTGCAACATCAGCCATCACTTTAGGAGAACTCACATTCAGTTCTTTTGCCCGAGATGTTAGATTTGACCCAGCTTCAACGCTTTTCGCCCTGTTACTATCAGAATGGCTTGTTTGGCCGCCAAGAGATTCATCATCAGCAACCTGAGCCGAGTTATCATCTTTAACAGACATTGATGAGACTTCCATGCTAGCATCTCCATTTCGATTTTTCCACTCATCTGCACCAGATTCCCAGCCCCGGCCCTGCATCCGCCTGTTATGGTCCCACTCAGATCCCCCATACATGTTTGATTCATCCCTGAAAACACCATTACTCATATCCCCAAAAAAACCATGCATGTGAGTAGCCCCTGAGCCATCCATCATATGCTGCCACCCGAGTGGACGCATGTGACTAGAGAACCTCTCAGCATCAGGTATATGGTAAGGGATTCCCGCATGGTTCATATCCATTGATGGTCTCACCCCAAAGAGAGATGGAGATGGGAATTGCGGCATCATAGTTTGGAAACCTCCATGAGGTGGAATATGTTGAAATGGAATAAATCCACTTGGAAGTGAAGCTGGCCAGCTTGGAATACCTCTCCACATATTACCTTGCCTTCTTCCCATCATTGCATCAACGCCTCTCTTATAACGTCCACCAATATTGACTCTATTATCTTCTTCTCGAGGGCCCACTCTAGGGCTACTAATTCCACTCCTAGATTCCGGTCGTGGAGGGAAAGAAGAATTGTTCTGGCTGGCTTTATAGTTAGAGGATAATTCTGCCTGTGATGTCTCATCTACCAGAAGCCTATCATCATCAGCAGCTGCTGAAGAGTCCCTAGCATTGTTCCTATGACATGTTTCTTCACCTTCAAGACTCCGTCTTGCACCACCCCGATTATTATATCTCCGATCAAGACTAGTCGAAGAGGGAGATCTTTCAACTGTGTGTCGGGGAGAAGCTTTTGTGGCAGTAGACCATTCAGCTGGAAACTCACCCAAAACACCATCTTCCATCTTTGTAGTTTTCTCAGAAACTTTATGTCTTGTACCTCTCTCTGATCCTCCCGATAGCGCAGCAGCCTCCCTGGAAGAGACCCCTTTAGTTATCTAATCCGATACATTCATTTTTAACCATAACAAAACTTATAATCAAGCTTCTTCAAAAGCTTACGGCAAACAAAAAAAATTGAAATTCCGGCAGCAGCTAAAATCTCTAAATAAATTCTAAATTTAAAACACTAAATTTCAAAGATAGCACACAAAACGTTTCCAAGTAATAGAGCACAAATCACAACACTAAAATGCTTAGAGGGAAAATCATACTCATTCTCTTCTTGAACCACCGAGCTGGAATGTCGACGCTCGGATCTTATGATATCACCATCAGGTTTTGCTCTGTTATTCCTAGTGCCCATGATGACCTCCTGATAATCTGGAGACCTCCTAGCTTCCCTCCTATCCTTATACCGACCACTTTGATCATCTAGACGTGACACATCACTATCATTATCCCTGTCACGGTCACGTTTATTTCGTTTCCTATCATGATAATAGTCACGGTCACCGTCTTGATCCCTGTCCTGGGTCTTGTCCCTATCATGATTCCAGTCACGATCTCTACTCCTATCATGGTCCCAATCTCTTTCATGGTAACGATCATGCTCATACTCCCGACGATCGCGATGCCTATCACTATCACGGTCCCTATCTCGCTCATATTCACGATCACGATCCCGAACTCGTTCACGGTCCCGTTCATTTCGGTCACTTTCTTTATCATAATTCTGATAGCGTTCACGGTTATGATTTCCATCAAGTTCACTGCCAGGCTCATGACCATGGTCATTATCCTGAATTTTAGATTTCTTTTTACTTTCATCTCCGAGGAGCTTATCATCAGACCTAAGATGCTCTTTAGTTGGTCGGCCATCTGACTCATCTCTTTGCTTGTCACCTTTCTGTTTGATGTCTTCTTCCTTGTCTTTCCGATATTTATCTCTGCTTTTCTCTTCATTATGTTTCCCATCTTTAATGTAGTCATCAAGCCTGTCACCAACATCATCACTGTTATCTTGATGCTTCTCTCTAGTACCATGATCATCCTTCTTACGCCTTGATTGCTTCTCAGTATAATTTTCTGTGCCTAGACTCTTAACATGATCCTGACCTTTCGATTCTATATCCAAAAGAAAGAAAAAGATTAGCCAAACAAAACATGCACACAAACAAACAAAAACTTTTTGGAGCTTTCTTAACTATCCAATTGAATATGATCCATCTTAAGTCTTAACCAAATATTCATCAACGTTTGCAAATTGACATACATTTCAACCAGTTAAAATGCAGCCTCAACTAGAATAACAACCATAGCAGCACTAACTCCATTAACCTTATAAAAGGCAGTAGAATAAAATATAATAGAATACAATAGAATCAACATGAATAAATACAGCAAATGTTAATTATATTAACTACTTAAAAATGTTATCCTTATACATACAAAAATGTTAGATCCCCATTCTAAGTAAAAGGCATGTAAGTGCGCCTTCATGAAATTACAAGTCTCAAAAACAACATCATAAACGAGCACTCAAGTCAATTAAACCATAAATAATAGGCTTTTCAAACAAACTTACTAAATGCAATGTGTTCAAATCAAAGTTCCTACAAAATCAAATAATATAAATCAGGAGGAGATAACTTACCAGTTTTATCAGAAACAACCATAGATTTATGACCATCATAAAACTTATCACGTTTACTTTCTTTATACTTGTTATCCTTCTCCATCTCCTTATCAAACTCTTTACTCTCTCTTCTACTAGACTCTCTATGCTTACCATCACTTTTACCACTACCCTTCTTCACTTCTTCACCAACAACTTCATCTCTCTTCTTACTCTTCTCACTAGACACCTTAGTCTTCTTCAAAATCTCACCTTTCTCATCATCATTTATCCCTTTCCTCCTCTTAGAAGAAGAAGAAGAAGTATACTCTTCCTTACTCTTCTTCTCTTTGAAACTCGTCTCTTTCTCCGAATCAGAGTAATCTTTCGTCGCATCCTTATTATGCTTGCTCGATTTATGCCTCGTACTTCTTGGCATCTTCGTAAAATCAAACAACAAACCTCTACTCAATTTTCCAAACCCTAAATCGAGATATAATAACTCACACGGAGGTTTTAATCAAGACTTGATTGATATTGGAGCGGATATCAAATTTACAATATTGTTGAAGAATTTGGATCGCCGGTGATTTTTATGGCCGGCGACGAGATTTACTAAAGCCACAGAGCGGGAAATAGAAGATATGTAGAAGAGAGGCTTTTTCAATGTTGAAGAAATCGAGAATCTGTGTGCGTTTTGATTTAACTGTTTTTCAGACAAGGGGAGGAACCAATTTACGGTTTTGCCCCTGAGGACATCAGATCGAATTTTGCTTTCGTTCGGTTCTAATTCTCTCTCGCATTATCAATCCATACAGTGATCCACTCCTAAAAAACTGACAACAGCAGAAGCCCAATAGGATGAACTATCTAGGTCCAATTAAAGCCCATTAATTATCCATTCATTGACTCAAGATTGTGACAACAGAAAGAGCACGATGTGGTGAACTATGTAGGCCCGCCCAGTAAAGATGATTAAGTAGAGTGTGGTGGCCCAATAAGGCCCAATAAGAGTTGAGAGATAAGAGAGATATTTGGGAGAGCAGACGTCGACACGAGTCGACCTCGAGGCGCGATGCCTTAGGCGTACTTGATCACGCAACTTTCACGAGTCTCTCTCTCTCTGTCGTTATATTATATACGACTTTCAATTCTCATTACCATTTCTTCTGAGTTTTGAAAGACCAAGTTTTTGAATGTGAAGTTTCTTCTTCGTTCTCCAAATCTCTCTCTCTCTTTCTATTCGATCCGGTGAGCTTTTGATTACAAAGATTGTTCATTGATTTGTTTGTTTACTGAATTAAGTTGTTCACGTAATCTCTTTTTCGATTGTTTCCCTCTTTGTTTTCTTGTGTTGAAATTTAGTTTCCGAATTTATGGATTATTTAGAGGATTAGTGTTGATAGATTGAGTTTCTATTAATACTAACTAATGTGAACCAAAGCTCTGTTAAATTTATATGTTATGTGTTTTGTATGAACTGAAAGTTTTGTCGTTTTATTGTCTTTTTGCAAATTTGAATGTAGAGGCTTTTGTCGGAATGGCACTTTGTGGTGTTTGTTCGACTCCAAATCTGCTGAATTTGCAAGGGTTGCATTCTTATACTAATTCGAGCTTTGGTTTCAAACGAAATCGAAGTTTATGGCAGCTTACAAGTTCGTTTCGTGCTGAATCTGTAACATTTTATTGTTCATCTTCCTTAAAACCTTCATCTAATGTGGAGGAGATAGATGAGGATGTTCAGAATAGTACTTTGGTTTCTGTGGAGGATGTGATGCAGTTTAAGTGGTCTGATTTTAAGATTCTTGATCGTGTTAGCATTGGTCACGGCGGTCGGGTAGTTACCAATGTTTTTTCTTATGTTGGTTGGTTCTTTTTGATCTATCTCCATATTTGTAATTTGACTTTTTTACTTTCTTGCAGGCTGATGAGCTTGTGTTTGAAGCTATAGTTCAGGTTCCAGATAGGTCAGTTTCTACTTCATTGTATTACAAGATTTCAAGATGATTTTTTTCAGAAGCTTCATCTTCTTCTTTGGTGCTTCAATTTCACAGCCCTTTGTTTAACCAAGGAGTTGTTTTGAGGAAATTGAATACTATAAGAGCTCAAAGAAGAGGAAGAAGAGCCATTGAAGTTCGTCTTCTTCCCTTTTCGATTCCCTTTTAAATTTCTTTTGTTTGCTTATTGTAATCTCTTCAGTATGGTAACCAAATATTTACTCCTTGCAGGTTTTTAAAAAGCTAGTTCGTCGTAGACTTCTTTACCATTCTTACTCAATGCAAGTTCATGGTTATATCTCCAATACCTTGAGCGACGATCCGTACTCATTTACCCTCGTACATGGGGTAAGTACTTATGTCCATTGTCCAGCTTGTTCAGAGTGTTTTATTATAGGTTTCTACTGGTCGGTCATTAATCTTGATATCTTCTTGTAGTGCCATGGCAGTTTTTCGATTAGGCACTGGCTTCAACAATCTGATTGGCTTCCAACGTTAGAAGCTACTCTTGCACTAGATGAAGAGTCTTTTAGAAGGGTTGGGGATGATACAACTGGAGGGCCTGCAGTTTCAAGGCAATTAAGACTAATTCGTATATTAATGAGGGATATTTTAATCGGAGTATGTATTGTATCCTTCAAACAAGTAGAAGACTTCATTTGTTTCGTCATGTTTTGCTTAACATGTTTTTTTGGTTTCTCTTTAACTTGAAGGTCAATTACTTGCACAGCCACGGTCTTGCTCACACAGAACTGAGATTGGAAAATGTGCATATTAGCCCTGTGGATAGACATATCAAAGTTAGTATATACTTTTAATAGTGAATTTTGATTATCAGTGTTTCAGTTCTATCGATTGATTTCAGAGTTTTTTTCATCTATAGGTAGGGATTCTCGGAAATGCTGCTGATTTTAATGGGGATAGTACAAGTACTAGTAGTGCTTACAGTACAATGGACAGGGGACAAATGATGATAGCATTTGACATGAGGTATTTTGAGAAGAGATGTTAATTATAATCTCTGTTTGTGTAACATTACTTAGCCTAATTTTACATTTCCTTTTCATGAACAAAGATGTGTTGGATTCATGATGGCAAAAATGGTACTTCAAGAACTGATGGATCCATTAATCTTTGCGAAATTGAAGTCTTTCCTGGCCAAGGTATTATTATCTGGGCTACAGAGTATGTCTGATGTGTTATATTATATGTTGATTTTGGCTATACATTATTCTAAATGTCTATCTAGGGGAATGATCCTTCCTCGCTACGGGAATTCTTCGTGACTACACTCAATACAAACTCTGAGTCTGGAAATACCGGAGTCCAAGTAAGTACTCAGCATAACTGCTAGTTCTTTCACTCGGCGTCAGATTAAACAGTTCTTTTGTTCATTCTCAGATACTTGATAGAAACTGGGGAGCAGGTTGGCATCTTTTATCTTCGTTAATTGCTACCAGACCTTCTAAAAGAATAAGGTAACATAGCATCAGTACATGATAGTATTACCAATCTATGGAAACTGTAAATGGGGCAATAGCTAAGAAGCTATATTAACAAAATCTCTTGGGATTTGAATGCAGTTGCTTGGATGCTCTTAAGCATCCCTTTCTATGTGGACCAAGATGGCGTGTTGCCCCGTCAATGGATATCATCAGATGGGGTCTTGGATCAACCGCAGTAAAGATTTCAGAAGAATACATTTACCGCATGCCTCAGGTATATATAAATGAGACATTTTGATATCTGTTTAAAAAGGTTGAAGCTTTACACACATGCTCAGTCTCCTAAATGACTAACCGGAATATAAAAATAAATTCTTTTACAGCGCCAAAGACTAGCCCACTTCATTGGACTAATGGAGATGCTAAATCCTTGTCCAAAACCAAAAGTATGAATTATACCACATCTCATGATTCTTTAGCTTTGATTTATCTCACTTTTAATGTGTTAATTAGTGTTTAATCTTTTTTGTTAAACACAGAGTTGGTTGGAGCTTTTACCGGGAAAATGGCGTCTGTTATACTCAACCGGAAAGCACGTAGGTCTAACTCTACGTCAGCCCTCTACACGAGCCTTAATAGGCAACGTTCACTTAACAATAACCCAAGCTTCAGAAGCAGCAAACAATACTTCACTTTCCTTTACCTCTGATATAGGCTTCACGGCCATAACCAGTGAAGACTGGCCACATAACAAAACCGGAGCCACAGGGAAATTACAAACGCTATCTCTGTTTAGACTAGTAGCCGGAAAAAGACTTTACCTCAAAGAAGAAAAAAAGAACATTGGTAAGTTCTCAATGGGCGAACCAGATGCTGAAGAAGGTTTAGCTGAGAAGCTAGAAACCGAGAAATGGAAAAAAGTTGTGCCCTTCAAGGAGTTTCCATCAAGTCTTCCTGTAGCCAAACTTGTCTCTGGAGAAATCGAAGTAACGATGAACATGAATGATCGTATCGAATCACCTGGAAATGTGATTGGAGAAGTTAGAAAGCAAATTCCACCAGAAATGTTCGATCTTTCTAAGCTTGTGTGTGGGACTTATATAGACAGTAGATTGCTTGTACTTAGGTGTGTGAATGGTTCAGCATTGTTGTTCACTAGGTCTAGCTTTGGACCATAAGTCTATGTAGCACACTTGGCTCGGTTCTTATGTATATAACAAATGATCATTCTTTTGGGACTAAACACTATAGTCTCTGTGTATGTGGTAGTGTTTGCTTTTGAGATTGTAAATATGTTGTAATAAAAGCTTTTTAAGAACATTTGATCATTTTTATATTGTATAAAGTTAAACTTTAAATAAAATCATGAAAATAATATTCGTTTGTCTAAAGTTTGTTCTCATATGTTAATTCTTTTTAGTATTCGAATAATTTTTTGATAATATTTAAAAATCTCGTAAAAGAAGAGCATCTAAAAAACGCTATAATCATTCAAGGATTTATGAGGATATTTAATTTGTTCGAATTTCTTTTTCCAATTTGGTTGGAAAGCTTGGAGATACTGTTTTATGATGGAATTGATACTCTGATTTATATATCTCTTGCAATTTATCAAACTTAAATATGATAAGCACATCAAACTTCAAAAAAAGGGGAATCTCTTTTGTCTTTTCCAACGACAGAAAAGAAACACGTGTTTCAGTCCAACCTACCATGGTCTAGATAGGACAGCTTCTTTCATATCAAAAAGGTCTTAATACCTCGAATTCTTTTTTACTCTACCTATTTGAATAGTAGAAAGCTAACCTTAAAACATAGAAATCAAATGCGAAAATGTAAATATATATTAGCTATAATAAAACCTAAGCCCTAAAACTAACCCTACATAGAACGATTATAAATTTATATCAAAAAAGATACAACAGCTAAGATACAAAAGTGAGGACAAAAGAGTAAAGCATATAAAGTTCCAAGAAATGCAGTTTTTATTGTTAAAATATGTAAGAGGAGGGGCCCTATAGAGAGAGAGAGCTTTTGACCCTTAGAATCTATGAAAGGAGAGAAAGACTCTTCCATTGTACGACTAAGACTCCTCAGCTATCCAAATAGCCATATTTGACTCTTCTCTCTCCCATTTTCGCTCTCCCAAAATAAGAAAAAATATTTATTTATTTCCATTTGGCTCGTCATGGTCTCCAGACTCTCTACGATCCCCAACACATTGACTATGTGTGGAATTTTTTTTATTGTTCTCGTTTTGATATTGTATGTTATGGAATGCAGCATATTCCATCGAGACCGGATTTGAAATTTTGAAGTCCAAGCTATTGTGGAAACAAATAGCTTTGTTTTGTTTTTGGCCAAAGTTTTAAAAGTTTGATCCTTCTCATCTAACTTATGTATCTATTTGAATTGAGACATGATCCTAGTCGCATAAATTTTCTTTATCACCACTAACTTAAGAATGGAATCAAATATCATAAAATATTTATTCAAGATTCTCGTTTCAGTCTAATTCCACATTTTCATTTTAGTTTTTCGTTTGTTCACATTTATCTTTCAGAATTTTGCCATGACTTCAAATATAAGATGGTATAAGAAAAAAGTTCTAAGAGCCTACTGTTAAGGTAAAGAAGTTCAAAATTCACCTTGTGATAGTCGAGCTCAAATCTTACAAAATCATTGGACTACAATCATTTGGATCAATAACCTTCCATTTCCTTCTATCAATATATAGTTTAAGCAAATAATTAGAGAGTATAATAGTTTAATGATTAGTAATGATAGTGTAAGATAGTACAAAAACATAGAGTAACCTAACAATTAATTAAATAACGATATAGTATATAGATTACGCCGCACACATGTGAAGTATAGCACATGGATGCACAAATGGTTCGTTGGCCTCACTCTTCTCCGAGAAGTCGCGTCTCTTTTCTTTTTTCTTTGTATATAAATATTGTATTGGCAGTTAAGTGCCAATTTGCTTCTGTTGTCTACTTGTCTTATAACTAATGCTAGATTTTTGTCTTGTTAATTTGATAGATCTTGTAAATGAATAAAAGCGTTTTGATTTCACTTTATAATTTCCAGTTATTAAACGATAACCTAGTGGAAGTTAGTCGAAGAAGATGACATGTGTAGATAAAACTGCATTTCTCATTTTTAAAACAAGATTTTGTAAAATGGAAGAAGGACAAAAAATAAATAACATCTAGTTACTATCGGTGGTCACATATTTAAAGTCATGTGATTCCTTTTACATCTAATTTGCGATTGAAGAAAAAAAGGGCTAACCCGAAGTCGATACCTCTATATATTGGCACATAGGTACCAATTTCGGTGATGGGGAAAAAAATTAAATCCGTTTTTATCTCTGATTTATGAAGATTAAGGATCGAAAGCTAAAAACCACTTGATAATATAAGAAAAATATCGGACATGAATATTATATCGTAGCATGATCGATCGACTAAAACAGTTTGATAATACTAAAGATTGTTTGACGTTTGAGTAGTAAAATCGGACATGAATATTTTGATTTAGTGAAAGATTAGTTCAATGGTATAATAATATTTCGCTTTTGGTACTGTGTACCGCATATAATTATTTAAGCAATTATTTGTATATCAATGTTTTGTGTTCTACTTTGAAATTTCTTTTATACTTTGGTATTTTAGCGGAATTTAGAAGAAAACATGATGAAGATAAATGGTGTGATTAATTGCTAAAAAATGGTTTGGTTTAAACTGCTAAGTTTTATTATTGTGAAAAGGGATGTATTTTTGAATTATACTTTCCATAAAGTTACCAATCAACGAAAAGATATGAAAAAAACATCTAAAAGGAAGCTGTAGAAATTACAGCGTCAAGTTCATTGCATGTATTTTCTAGGCTACTTATACTCTTAATTTTTTCGTTAGTTTAAATTTGTATATTTGTACTAGTGCTATGATTAAGTGAAAACACAATTTTTATTTGAATTTAATTAAAATTACTCCACCCGCTAGAAAAAAATCACCAATCAATTTTATCATTGAGCTGATTAGTCTACTGAGAGATAGGAAAAAGAATAACATAAAACAGATAAATCAATATGAATTGTGCAGAATATATATATATATATATATATATATGAATTGTGCATCACTGCAAGAGACTCTGCATAGCGTCAAAATGACAGTTGATCAGTTTGAAGCTGTATTGGATTTAACAAAAGGAAAATAAAACTGTGCTGTCCACTCCACGCTCACTAATAGCCAAACCCAACCAACCGTTTAGTACTTATAAACTCCTGCATTCAATTATGCAACTTTAGTAGTATTCTTCTTTTTGGATAGAAACTAACTTTTAATACTCCGGTCAAACGCATAGTTTTTTGTGGATGCGTATTTATTTTCTTATTCAATGCTCCTTGGACTCGATGACAATTGTAAAGTAGTCTGTAAAGCTTACTAAACGAATTCATTGTATTTATTTTAAAGGTCATAATGATCTGTTTATCGTAATCATGGAAGAGTATTACTTTGGGTCCAACTCACAACCATTGGATGAAATCATGAAAAAACAAATAATACACAAAACAGAAAAGATTTATAATTTTTTTTTTATAGAAACTCATTTTTCAGTTTTTTTTTAGTAAAATGCGAAAGAATGGTTCGCTTTGTGCTCACCACATAGCTACGTATGAATTTCTCAGTTAAATTACAAGAACGACTTGGTAGTGCATCCTCTGTTGTTAACAATACTATTTTGTCTAGGATCATATTTTTAAATTGTTAAGTTCCTACCTTATTCGTATTTATAAAGCGCCTATAGTGTTAGACTCAGATAATTATGCTCTTTTATTCATATTAATTATGCGAAATGCACTCAATTATATGAATTACACAATGACCAAATAAATAAATAAATGTATATATATATATATATATCGAAATAGATTTTCGGATCTCAATAGTCGACTGCGATTAATTAATGACTAAAACTATGTTTTTAATGGACCTTTTGAAAACAACAATTGAAAGAAAAAAATATACTTACACAGTTACACTCAGTCAATATCCTTCGTTTAGAAAGAAAAAAACTCTTAAGTGTGCCTTCCACTTTCACGAGAAAACACAATACTATAAAATATAATTAGAATAGTTTAGTAAGCCTACCTACTAACCAATCATCATGATGCATATGTGTTGTGTAGCCTTCTGTTAGTGGAATTGGAATCTTTGAAGTTTGAAAGATAAATTAAAAGAACAACTCATCAGATTCACTTCTCCATGATGTGTACTATTATTACCTCTGACTTTATGAAAAAAATTATTAACTATAAGATCAGAGAAAATATATATCAACTATACAATATCTTAATATTCTGGATTGTGATTTCCATTGGATGTAAGCACGTTTGCGTCTGGTGACTTTGGTTTATGGTGAATCGATCAAATATTTCGAGACCCTAATTATAGAAAAGTTATGTTTTTTAAAAAATATTGTTTTTGATAACTAGAAGAAACAAAATCTTTAGTAGTTTATATAGCTGATGAAATGATGTTTTTATTGCAATCATTTTGGCTTTGAGCTTTCAAAATATTAAATATGCGTTTGCAAATTAGTATATTATCATTATTCATTAATGGCATCATGTATTTTACGGATTCAATTGTTGGTCGCGTTACGTATCTTATACTATTAATCAAGTAATGCATCGTGATGTCATATATTTTGAGTTAGATTATCTATCAAAAATTATATATTATAGATGACATTGTTAATATCATTTTTATAAACTGTAGAATCTTCAATGTAAGCATGATTAATATATTTAATCACACAGAATATTCGAATATAAGAGGTGGTGTGTTGTTGTTATACTCAAACTGTATTCTTTGTGGCGGCTTAAAAAAAGAAAAAAAAAGAAGAAGAATGGTTCATCTTTTTCTTCTTTCTTTATGACTCTGATTAGTAGCATATGATAATATTGGTGTTTTTGAGTTATATTCATAATTCAACCATGGTTTAAGTTTCGATATTTGATGTTTTAACAAACAAAAAATGTACCTTTAATTGTTCAATCTTTAGTAATAACAAACATAACCACATCTAGAGAAAAACATAACCACTTACTTAACCAAATTCGCACGTTTAGAAATTCCAATTGCTTTTGAAAATCGAATAGTCAGAGGCGGAAAGCAGAATCCATACTGTAACTTTTAAAATTAATTGTCTTATTATTTTAATCAATCCCTATCCGTGATATGAATGATATTATGAAATAATTATAAGAACATACATCTTAAAAACTATTGCGATGTTGAACTGGATAGATTGTAATATTATAAATTTTTATTATTCTTTTTGGTAATTTTATTTACTGTTTAAATTATTGTTTTCGATTTTATATTTCGTCAGAATATCGGAATTACATATGGATATATGACTAATAATAGTAGTACATCCTTTACAGCTTTTGTAATTTTAAACAGTTGGTTTTCTACCAATTTACAGCCTTTCTAATTTTAAATATTACTTTCCGCCAATTTTGCGCATGTAACTTTTCTGATTTGATCGTCAAACATAACATTTGTATATTTGTTTGTTTGTTATATGGATTACGTTAGATAGAAGCATTTGGAGAAATACGACATATATCAAACCATATGTTTAAATCTTTCAAGACTTAGTAGGCGGACAACAAATCGTTTTCATAGACTAAAACCTATTAAAGAAAAATAATAATACCTTGTGATAATCTAAGACAAAGTCCTAATCTAAGATTAAAAAACTAATAAACCAAATTTTAGCTAAGTTATCTTTGCAAAATAAATCTTTCTTCACTCCTTACAAATCTTGAAAACTGGTTTAACCATGAGGACGAACAAATCCAAAATACCAATTAACGATTCCTTTTATAATAAAGCAAGACTACATCTCAAATAAAAACCTAAGTCGGTAAGACATAAACAAGACGTACGTATGTGCGTTTAAAACTTTACTAATTATGGTATACGGTTAAAAAGGACAAATCTCAACTTATTTTACGATCCATTGAAGTCCTTTGAAACATAACATTTAAATATTGGTTGGGATTTATTTTCATAAATAGTTGCTCCCTATTTGTATTATTTAGTTGTGAGAAAAAAGGAGGGTTACAGTTGAGAACGATGTCCTAAATAAAGTTATCGTGGAATTGAGTAATGTTGATGAGGTGGACAGATTTGGAGGAATGGTCACATCGATATATTGCCTCATTGGTTAGGTGGACAAATTTGTAGTCAGCAGGCACACGTACTTTCTCCATTATTCATACATTGCCTAAACCTCTTTGGTCCTTTCGTCAACCGCTTGTCGGAGGATTTTATTTGTTTATTTAAATATTTATTCTTACCTCCGACGGCACAAGTTAAGTTCAATAAATAATAATAGTGTTTTTTTTTTGGGTAAAACAATAATAATGTATTTGTTTAAATTAAGGATTGTTATAACCATGATCCATGTTAGGCCAATGGAGAGGGGAATAAGTGAATACTCACGATCCGGTCTTGTTCATGCGGTGAATAATTACCATATCATAGCTGTACTAAATAAACAAATTATATTTTATATTTACATTGCGAGAATTATTCGTCTCTAACTTTCTCTGTCAGTGTGTCACTTTAAGATTATTGTGAATTATTATACCTACAGGATGAAGATTATAGTAAATTTTTATTTCTAATTTTGTAAAACCGGAAAAATTATAGTGAATTGCAAAATTATCGAAAATAAATCATTTTACCTGTTTGCAGTATTTATTTTCTCGATTTTCAAATTTTTTTTTACGATTCAATCTCATTAATATATATTGGTATCTGATTTGTAGTTGTTATTATCTTTTATCAACAACTCAAGTGGAACATCAAATTATTGGTGCGATGTTTGACATAAGCATTAAGGTGGATCGATTAGACGACAACCAATACTTTATATTTGTGGAAGGTTAGGATGTTTACGCATTTTGAAATTTCCTTTTATTGAAATATATTAATCTAACAGATGAAACATTGTTGATGTCATCATCGACAGTAAAA
This sequence comes from Nasturtium officinale, assembly GCA_963854855.1. Classification (NCBI taxonomy): domain Eukaryota; kingdom Viridiplantae; phylum Streptophyta; class Magnoliopsida; order Brassicales; family Brassicaceae; genus Nasturtium; species Nasturtium officinale. The sequence continues at coordinate 12,023,741 of OY978505.1, forward strand.
AAAAGCAAAAGAAGTTGGAGAAAACAATGGGTACAAATTATATGGTTGTATAATTACATGAATAAAGCATTTGAACGAAATATGTATATATAGTTTCACTTATTTGAGATTAAAAGAATTTAAAAATAATTTAATTCGTTCAACTAATTGTTTTTTTTAATTGTTCAATTCATTCATTTAATACAAATAGTTTCAACACAATATTTTCGCTGAATTTTTTCAACTTATTCATCTTGAAGCAACTATTTGGACCAAATAAGTCAAATTTAAAAACAAAGAAATTAGCAATGAACCAGCGGATTTGTAGCACAGTAGCACATTTTTCAACTTTAAGAGTGATCATATGTACATGCATTTTGGATAGTAAGATAGTTGATGATGAAGTTTATAATCAACAATGTTTTAAATTTTGAACCTGAAAATGAACCAAAACTTCTTTTATATTATTGCTACTATCACTTTTACCGCTGATTATTGAAATTTTAATTTACTACTTATCTTCAAAGAAAAAAAGTTATTAAGAAAACAAAACTTAAAATGGTCATAAAATATTATAAATTCAAAAAAAAAATAGTTTAATTGATCAAAACTAACATTAGTATAAATTAACTGTAAACTCTATACGCTCAAATATTAGTGCCATAATTGTTTGTGCATCAGTAAGTAATTGCTCGTACATATATATGTATATATTTCCATATAATTTCACGACGGTTAATATTTTGTTTTTAACTTTTAGAGTTTCACAGTTAATATATATTACAAAGCGACGTGAACACTTAATTTTGTCTTTGGATCGCATCAACCTCGCCATTCATAAACTATCGTTGCAAAGTTTATATTGTCATTTATAAAACCAAAAAAAAAAAGTTTAGAGCCATTGGTGTTTTGGGAGACGGGAGACCATCGGTATGAGGACTTGCTCATCATCTGGCTTTGAACTAGATTACGCCCCAGTTCTTTCTTGGCTATAGTTAGCAACAACACTCTTCTTAGTGGGTTTTTCTTCTTTTTCTATTTTCAAAAACAACTTTGTTTCTCATCGTCCCATTTGCAAAGTTAATTTTGGTTGAGTAATAACCTTTCCATATAAGAAGTGTAATTATATGTCCATGGATATTTATTTTCGAAATGATTCCTTACCAGTTACCAATATGCTAATGTAATTTAACGATTAGTAGACCTCACATAGAAATCAAAAATATTTTGTACGTTTAGCTATATATATATATACACTACCTAGTGGTAGTAGCTTCACCATTTGTTCTACCTACCTAACATTTTAATGACATGTGGTTGGTGGCAGAACAAAAATGATATAAAGCATTTTATTATGATAGAAATATTATGTTGTACGTTGTTTCGGCTGGTTAATTGTGGGATATGCATGTCATTCGATTCGTTCTTATACAAGTTTATATTCAGATTGAAAATCTTTAATTCCGAGTCGAATAGGAATTGTCGAAAACATGCCGAGAGAATTCAATCATAGTAAAATCAGAGTTTTACGACTTGTTTTTTTAGATCGCCTATCTATCAAATTAAATTTAGTAATTGGGTGCATTAATTTTCTATGCTTTTATTTTGAAAATATTATGTTTTATGTGAATTTAAATTCAGTGATAAAGTAGCGACACCACTACAACAAACCCACGTACATTATCAAAATATGGCGTAGTTTGGACATATATCTGTAATGAACCTATAATACATCGGGGAAATATTTATACTAATTATTGAATGTTGATATAATAATAAATAATCGTCACAAAATATTATATATGTATATATATATAATATAACTCATCGTTCCATTGAAGTCGTTTTGATCCCAACTCAATTTAATTTATTTTTTTATCTTTGTTACTTTTGTTATTAAATATTCGACATCCCAGAAGTCATTTTTTCCCAATTCAATTTAATTCATTTTTATCTTGTTCGTTTGTTTATTAAAACGATCGACATCCCAACAGCTACTACCTACTAAGAATTTCAAAAAATAAAAATTGATTACTATTCTCTTAATTGATATGAAGAAACAATAATAGTTTTTTTTTTATACATGTCGACCAAAAAGCGACAGTTTTATTGAAATAAAAATCACTTGTAAATTGTTACCTATGAGATTTGTACAAACAGAGGAAGCCCGACGTTGCCGGTGGTTTGGTAACATTGATAACTTGTTTCAAACTTTCAACTTTTGTGTTTAAATTACTATTTCTCACATACTATTTTCTAATTTTTTGATTATTATGCCTTCTATTTATATGTCTCTGAAATTTGTTAAGAAATTTCCACTGAAAATAAAAAATGATATTCTTTATAAAAAATATTCAACGATACTTATTATGAAGTGGACGTAAGATGTTTTAACTATTTTCAAAAGGTTTATTAATGGGACTCAATGGATTTTTTTTTTAAATCTGATAGTGAATAATAAGGTGGAGTCAAGGCCAACCTGAGAAGTTTAAAAGAGATAACAATGAATAATTGTTTTCAAAATTTGATGAGCGTATTTATTTTATTAGTATAATTTGAATAATTTTCAAGATAATTTAAAAAAACTCTATTTTATAGTTTAGCTTTAATTTAGTTTTAAAATATGGTATTGACTCCTCTATTTTCTTTGCCACCTCGGTTAATCTCCTTATGCAAAACGGGTTGTTAGCTTATAGTTTTTTTATTTAAAAATTAGCTTATAGTTTCAGTGCATTGTATATGCATTCTTACATACATATATATTGAATTTTTCAACCATTTTTTTGTTATATATGTATAATTAATTTTAACTTGCCAAGTAGTCCGACGACAATGTTTCAGTAATATCTTTTAACAGGTCTTCACATTCGAGATGCGACATCCATATCTAGTAAACAACAATAAAAAGGAATTTAATTGATAACATAAGATCTAGCTAGTACTGTGAAAAAATATCCAAACGATACGAATTACCGTAAAAAGTTTGGTCCAATTAAAAATCATAAAACAACAAGAAATACACACAATTGTTTTTTTGTTAAAAGACAAGAAATAGAACAGTTTGAATATAAGAAACTACTACTTCGCATTGTATACGTAGTCAATATTCATTATATTAATGGTTATTATATATATGATTTTTAAATCAGTTAGACCTTTTTTTTGTTTTCTTACTTCTATTGCCATCTCATTAGATTAAGTTTCAAACTGTAAATGGTTGCTTTTTGTTATTATTATCGATAACGTTAATATACGAATTCACATGAATTATTGTGTTTGTTGTGTATATATATACATTTGTCGGTTAACGGATAACTTACACTGTAATTTTGTAATACTTTCATATTAATAAAATATCCATATAAATTATAAAATATATATTTAATCCTTCATAGTAACAGGTTAATTATGTTAGAAACACACTACTTAATTACAAGTCTTGTTCGATCGAAAGCAGTTGATTAAGTATTATTAAAAGATTAATACATATTACGGTTGGCCGCATGCAGAAACCCAAAGTATAAACTTGTTGCTCTTCAACTCAACAAAAAAAATCGTCATCAATGACGTCATCTTACGTGTCCACTGTCCAATGATTCACTTTCCATTACAAATTTTATCCCATATACTAATGGTCGGTTAGCTCCGATTACACACCGCTTAATTGCTACATCTACTCTCGTCATCTCGATTAATAACTAATCTCTCGAAAAAGTCAGTTAACCGACTACCCCCCATCTAATCCGATTAATTTCCGCCTAATCCGATTATTTTCCGCATAATCATCTATAATCCAATTATTTTTAAAATTTCATATATAATTTTTTTTTGTTTTTGTTATTCATACATTTTTATATTGAGAGTTTATGATATTTTATAATAAATTATATTAAAATTATAAATAAAAATCATAAAATAAATTATTAATACTACATTTTCATGTATTTAATATAATTTTCAAAATAATATTATTTAAAAGTTTAATATAATGGATAAATATATTTTTAAAATATTAAAATAATCTAAAACTAATCTCCAATTAATTTCTGTTTACTCCCCAATTAAATTCTTAAGCACTATACCCATTTATAAGGCTGACTAACTGCTAATGAATTTTAAAACATGGATTTTAACATTGCTGGACTAGTAAACCAATCTCCAACTAATTTCAGTAAGTTCGATAATTACCTTTTAGCCCCGGAAAGAATCAGTTTTTTCAATATTGATCCCGCCCATAATTTTCTGTTGATCTGTTAACCGCCGCGTATTCGCGGAGGCTCGTAGCCGATTAAACCATAAAACCCTAAAATTAGACCTAAAGTAAAAGTAGCTATGGAGAGGTGTATTCCTCTACGGTGGAACCCACAGTAAGCGGCTTTCTCGTGCCACGTATACACGACGTAGCGTTCACTTCCCAACCCCACATATAGAAAATCTTGCCAATTATCCATTAATTATAAATTAATTTCATTTTAATTATTTGATCCTAGTTCAATGCATTTGCAAAAACAAATTCTATATGAAACCGTTATTCTTTTTTTTTTTTTAAATAGATTTTGCATGTATTCAATATGACAAGATTCTCTGACAAAATATTTCAAGAATACATATTTAGTTAGAGAGATTTTTAATCATCATTTGGATCACAATCTGTAAATTTTGATGTACCATTTATCAGCGGTATATTTTTATATACCAATTATAATAGTACTAATAGATATTTTTCTTTTCTTTCAATGTTAATGTAGAAATGCTTGAATAATGATAACAAAACTGTAATATTAACACAAACTATTAAATGATATGCTATGGCCTATGGTTAACACGATCAAAGGTTAATGGTAACAATGATAATATCACACACAAAACTATTGAATTATATGCTATGGCCTGTGGTTAACACTATCACAGTAAATAGTTGATAAACAAATAGACCACAATTATGAAAAAAATATAACACTGGATTATTTGAGAATCTTAATAATTATTTAAATTAAGAACTATAATATCTTCTTTTAAATAATAAATTTCAAAAAAATTAATATATTTTTAAAATTATATTGTTCTCTCTCTCTCGTATTTTTCGTGGGCTGAGGGCCACACAGTCCAATAAGTAATTACAGAATTGAAAAAAAAAAAAAAATTTGTTGGCCATAACAATAATAAAAAGAAAAAAATAATGTTGAAAATGATACCCATCTCTCCTCTATAAATATAAACGTCTCGTCCCCTGAGAATCGTATCATCTCTCACAAACTCTCCTTAGCCGCCACCTACCTACTCTCTGCCTCCTCACTCCGCCGCGCGCCTTTTTTTTCCTTTTTGTCCGCGACTATTTTCTTCTTCTTCTTCTTCTTCCTCCTTCTCGACTCTGTTTCTCTTAAAATCTATCTGTTACGATTCCGTTTAACTTTCTTCTTTATCCGATCATTTTATTCCGCGAAATAACGATTTTAACAAACTAAATCTGATCCTGAAATTAAATATATCTCACTGTTGAATTGTTTGTGTGTTGAAAAAAAGAAAAGAAAATGTCGGCAGCTTCTTCTAGCTCCGTTCTTCAACTCCGAACAAATCATTTGTTACCAATCCGATCTCTGAAAAGCTCCACTGCCGTTGCTACTCAATTAACCGTCACGCCTGCTGTCATCGGTCGTAGAACTGTACGATGCTCTGTGAAGAAGCCTTTGGTTACATCTGATAGCCCTTTTTTAGGGACTCGTGTTCGGAGATCCGGATCCGAGACTACTCTTCAGTTTTGGAGATCGGATGGTCCTGGAAGATCTCCGAAGCTTAGAACGGTTGTACGGTCTTCGTTTTCCGGTGTTCCGGAGAAGCCTCTTGGTCTCTATGATCCTTCGTTTGATAAAGACTCTTGTGGAGTCGGTTTTGTTGCTGAGTTGTCCGGCGAGACTAGCCGCAAAACGGTACTCTTAATTTTTATTTTTTTCAAATATATGAATGAATTGATTTCTCATTTGGTGTGATTAATAACGTATATTGTTGGTTTTGATTCAATTTAGGTGAATGATGCGTTGGAGATGTTGATAAGGATGACTCATAGAGGTGCTTGTGGTTGTGAAAGCAATACTGGTGACGGCGCTGGTATTCTCGTTGGTCTTCCTCATGAATTCTATGCTGAGGTATGATCCTTAATCTGTAGATTAGTTTATTATTAATTCATGCAAACAGATTTTTTTTGCAGTGGATTGGTTTTGTAATGTTAAAAGATCTGACAGGAACCTTTACTAATCTGTCTTTATTTATTTATTTTTTTGGGTTTTTGGTTTCTAGTGATGGTTGAGAACAGTGGTTATTAATTGTGTGTTTGGTTTTAAGTTTTAATCTATGATTGTGATTGATGTTTTTGTTTTTGCTGTAGGCTACGAAAGAGCTTGGCTTTGTGCTTCCTCCTGCTGGAAACTATGCTGTTGGTATGTTTTTCTTACCAACTGCTGAGAGCCGGAGGGAAGAAAGCAAAATTGTTTTCACTAAGGTTTGTTCGACAATTCTGTTATATGTTTAATTTCAGTAATTTATGAATTTTAATAGAATCTTGATGGAGAGTTTCTTTCTTTCGTGTGCAGGTTGCTGAATCACTTGGGCATTCAGTTCTGGGATGGAGACCAGTTCCTACTGATAATTCTGGGTTGGGAAAGTCTGCTTTGCAGACTGAGCCCATTATCGAGCAAGTTTTCCTTACTCCTACCTCTAAATCAAAAGCTGACCTTGAGCAACAGGTATTTTTGCATTGAAAAATCTTTCATTTATCACCGACATTTAAGATCTTGTTCTCCGTGAGATGATGTGAATGTTACCTTTATATTTTGACAGATGTATATCCTTAGAAGGGTTTCCATGGTTGCTATCCGGGCTGCGTTGAACCTTCAACATGGTGCGATGAAGGACTTCTACATCTGTTCTTTATCTTCTAGGTATGTAGTTCACTTTAAGTTAAGATTTACATGTTTTTTTCAAGCAATGAAAATTATAATCTAACGAATTACTCTTTTCTTATTCAGGACTGTTGTCTACAAAGGACAACTGAAACCTGATCAGCTGAAGGACTACTATTACGCGGATCTTGGGAGTGAAAGGTTTACGAGCTACATGGCCCTGGTAAATATTTTTTCTATTCACTATCTCTTTTTTTGTGCTGACTCCATGCTCCACAAACAGCATGGGAACCAACGGGGGTAACCAAGGAGATGCGAGGTTGAGGAATGACTTCTGAGGCATTGAAGTTTGAATGATCTCTTAAGTTCCTCCAACCCTTGATAAGTATTTTAATTTGGATGCTGGTGAGTTGGTAATGTCAAGTGAGTCCAGAAACTCGTTGCCTTGTATTAGGTTGAATAATCACTATCTGGTGATTAAGACTAAAATTTTGTTGGTTAAGGTAGTTAGCAATTCTGCAACATTAGAACTTGCCCCCCCCCCCCCCCCCCCCAAACTATATGCTGTAGACAAGTGGTAAAGTTTTCAGTTGCATACATACACATTTTCATGTTTGATAGCTAATGATTGACTATACTCGGTTTTCATGTTTAATGGTTCAGGTTCACTCTCGGTTTTCTACCAATACATTTCCCAGCTGGGATCGCGCTCAGCCGATGCGTGTATTGGGACACAACGGAGAGATTAATACGCTTAGGGGAAACGTGAACTGGTATGTTGTCAGAGACCGCCTACATTAAAGCTTTCATGTAATCGAAATAACCTGTTCGGGTTAGCTAGATAGTTTTGGGTTGTGACCAGGGTTTTCGTATATAATGCAAGCGATATGTATGATAAAAATGCTCTGGTATGCCAGTGCCTGATAAGTTTAGTCCACCTCATCATGTTCATTTCAATTACTTAATTCTTTAATGATGTTTTTTTTTTCCGTATAGGATGAGGGCACGTGAGGGTCTGCTTAAGTGCAAGGAACTTGGATTATCAAAGAAGGAGTTGAAGAAGCTTTTACCAATTGTGGATATTAGCTCATCTGACTCAGGTAATTTTCAATCTCAATTATATGCCTTTGCAAAAGTGTACAAGTACGAAACATACATCAAAGCTTTGCTTAGGTATTATGGAGCTGTTACACGATTCTGTATTGACTTCTTAATCTTTTAGGTGCTTTTGATGGTGTTCTTGAGCTTCTTGTCCGAGCGGGCAGAAGTCTTCCTGAAGCTGTTATGATGATGATCCCTGAAGCATGGCAGAATGACAAAAACATAGATCCAAGCAGGAAATCATTTTATGAATACTTATCTGCCCTAATGGAGCCATGGGATGGACCTGCCCTTATATCATGTAAATTCTACTCTGAAATTCTACACAATTTCGCAATCATTTGATGCCTTCCAGATTTGCTGTAACTATTATTTGGATGTCTTGCAGTTACTGATGGTCGCTACTTGGGTGCCACACTGGACCGTAATGGACTTCGTCCTGGTAGGTTCTACGTAACCCACAGTGGAAGGGTTATCATGGCTAGTGAAGTTGGGGTAGTGGATGTACCACCTGAAGATGTTATGAGGAAAGGAAGACTTAACCCCGGTATGATGCTTCTTGTCGATTTTGAGAAGCATATTGTTGTTGATGATGATGCCTTGAAGCAACAGTATTCACTGGCAAGGCCTTATGGTGAATGGCTTAAAAGGCAAAAGATTGAACTTAGAGACATCATTGAGTCAGTTCCAGAGGCTGAACGGGTTGCTCCTTCAATTTCTGGGGTTGTGCCAGTAAGCTGTTTCTAATAAATCACTTTTCCCTTAAATAGTACCTTCAATACTTTTACTCTTGTAAGTTAACTTTTTCTTGGAAACCTAGGCCTCTAATGATGATGACTCAATGGATAGCATGGGAATTCATGGTTTATTGTCTCCGCTAAAAGCCTTTGGGTATGTTTCTTTTTTTACTTTCTAATGTGTATTGATCTGTTTTTCCTTGTAATTTGTCTTACACTTCCTATGACCTATGCACGCAGTTATACTGTTGAGGCCTTGGAGATGCTGCTGCTTCCGATGGCCAAAGATGGCACTGAAGCTCTTGGTTCTATGGGGAATGATACCCCTCTAGCTGTTATGTCAAACAGAGAGAAGTTATGTTTTGAATACTTCAAGCAAATGTTTGCCCAAGTAACAAATCCTCCAATTGATCCTATTCGTGAGAAAATTGTTACTTCAATGGAGTGCATGATAGGTCCAGAAGGTGACCTAACCGAAACAACTGAAGAGCAATGCCATCGCCTGTCCCTTAAAGGTCCTCTTTTGACCATTGAAGAGATGGAATCAATCAAGAAAATGCACTACAGAGGCTGGCGTACTAAAGTTCTTGATATAACTTATCCAAAAGAACAAGGTACAAAAGGATTGGAGGAGACCTTGGACCGAATCTGTGCTGAAGCAAATGAAGCGATAAAGGAGGGCTACACATTACTGGTTTTGTCTGATCGAGGTAATATTTTGGTCTCCTTATAAACTCTGACTCTAGGATCTGTAAGCTTATTTTCATTTTTGATCATTGTTTGCCACACTCTTACATTATTTTAAACGTCTTCACTGCTTAGCTTTCTCTGCATCGCGTGTTGCTGTGAGCTCTCTATTGGCTGTTGGTGCCGTTCATCACCACCTGGTTAAGACACTTGCACGCACTCAAGTTGGTTTGGTAGTGGAATCCGCTGAACCACGTGAAGTGCATCATTTCTGCACACTTGTCGGATTCGGCGCAGATGCTATTTGCCCATATTTGGCTGTAGAGGCTGTTTACAGATTGCAGGTTGATGGGAAGATACCACCCAAATCTAACGGGGAATTCCATTCCAAAGAAGAGCTGGTGAAGAAGTATTACAAGGCAAGTAACTATGGAATGATGAAGGTTCTTGCAAAAATGGGAATTTCTACTCTGGCCTCTTACAAGGGTGCTCAAATATTTGAAGCTCTTGGTCTTTCATCTGAAGTAATTGAAAAATGTTTTGCGGGCACCCCAAGCAGAGTGGAAGGAGCAACATTTGAGATGCTTGCACGAGATGGACTTCAATTGCACGAGATGGCCTTTCCGGCTCGTGGGTATGCCCCTGGAAGTGCAGAAGCCTCAGCACTTTCCAACCCTGGGAACTATCACTGGAGGAAAAATGGGGAGATTCATCTTAATGATCCTCTTGCGATGGCAAAATTGCAAGAGGCAGCACGGACTAATAGTGTGGCCGCCTATAAGGAATACTCAAAGCGAATCAATGAATTGAACAAGCAAAGTAATTTGCGTGGGCTCATGAAGTTCAAAGAAGCAAATGTGAAAATTCCACTAGATGAAGTTGAGCCTGCCAGTGAAATTGTTAAGAGGTTCTGCACTGGTGCCATGAGTTATGGATCAATATCACTGGAGGCACATACAACCCTTGCAATGGCCATGAACAAGCTTGGAGGAAAGTCAAATACAGGTATTTTTTTGTTTTTCTTTTACGATTTTTGTATTTGCCTACTTCTTCTTTAAAAAACAAACTAAGACATCGGTTTCTGATCTGCTTAAGGTGAGGGAGGGGAACTGCCATCCCGTATGGAGCCTCTTCCAGATGGTTCAAGGAACCCTAAAAGAAGTTCCATCAAACAAATTGCTAGTGGAAGATTTGGAGTTTCAAGCTACTATCTTACCAACGCTGATGAGCTGCAGATAAAGATGGCTCAGGTACTTTTGGATATGAATTGACGTACTGTTCTCTCATTCTCATACCTTTTGCACCTCTTTTGGTTTCTACTGTCCCTATGTTCCTACTGGATCTGGGTGTTTTTTTGTTTACGGTATCATGTTCATTGCATATAATGATTAGTGCCCTGTTTAAAGTTCTGTGAAATGTTGCTTCTAGAGACTGTTCTAAGTTTTTAACTACTTTCTTTAATGCCATTCAGGGTGCTAAACCTGGGGAAGGTGGAGAGCTACCTGGCCACAAGGTTATAGGAGACATAGCTATCACCAGAAATTCCACCGCTGGTGTGGGGCTTATCAGTCCACCTCCTCATCATGACATCTACTCTATCGAGGATCTTGCCCAACTTATTCATGATCTTAAGGTTACCATTTATACTTTTCCCAGTTCTTACTCGAGGCATTGTTCTATGTGTTTCCATTCTTCTTAAACATATTTTACTCATTTGTTGTGTAGAATGCCAATCCTGGAGCCCGTATTAGTGTTAAACTTGTCTCGGAAGCTGGTGTTGGAGTTATTGCCAGTGGTGTGGTGAAGGGCCACGCAGACCATGTTCTGATATCAGGTCATGATGGAGGTACTGGTGCATCTCGCTGGACTGGTATTAAAAATGCTGGTCTTCCATGGGAATTGGGTCTTGCTGAGACACACCAAACTCTTGTTGCTAATGACCTTCGTGGCCGAACAGTTCTTCAGACAGATGGCCAACTGAAAACTGGCAGAGACGTTGCTGTTGCTGCACTCCTTGGTGCAGAAGAGTTTGGTTTTAGTACTGCACCCCTTATTACACTCGGGTGTATCATGATGAGAAAGTGCCACAAGAACACCTGTCCTGTGGGAATTGCTACTCAAGATCCAGTTCTCCGTGAAAAATTTGCTGGGGAGCCTGAACATGTTATTAATTTCTTCTTTATGCTAGCTGAGGAAGTTAGGGAGATCATGTCTGGACTTGGTTTCAGAACTCTAACTGAGATGATTGGTCGTGCAGATATGCTTGAACTTGACAGGGAAGTTGTCAAGAACAATGATAAGCTGGAGAACATTGATCTCTCACTTTTGCTTAGACCTGCAGCTGAAATTCGTCCTGGGGCTGCTCAGTACTGTGTCCAGAAACAAGATCATGGTTTGGACATGGCTTTGGATCAAGAGCTGATTGCATTGTCTAAATCTGCTCTAGAGAAATCACTTCCGGTGTATATTGAGACTCCTATCTGCAATGTTAACCGTGCTGTTGGGACGATGCTGAGCCATGAGGTAACTAAACGATACCACTTGGCTGGCCTACCAAAGGATACAATTCATATCAAGTTCAATGGAAGTGCTGGACAGAGTCTTGGAGCTTTCCTTTGTCCTGGAATTATGCTAGAACTTGAGGGTGACAGCAACGACTATGTTGGAAAAGGGCTCTCAGGTGGTAAAGTTGTTGTTTACCCTCCAAAAAGAAGCAGCTTTGATCCAAAAGAAAATATTGTTATTGGTAATGTAGCACTTTATGGGGCCACTAGTGGTGAAGCTTACTTTAATGGGATGGCTGCTGAAAGGTTCTCTGTTCGTAATTCTGGTGCCAAAGCCGTTGTGGAAGGTGTTGGTGATCATGGTTGTGAGTACATGACTGGTGGTACTGTTGTGGTACTAGGAAAAACTGGTAGAAACTTTGCTGCTGGTATGAGTGGTGGTATTGCTTATGTCCTTGATGTGGATGGAAAGTTTCACACGAGATGCAACCTTGAACTGGTTGATCTGGATAAAGTTGAAGATGAAGAGGACAAAATGACGCTCAAAATGATGATCCAGCAACATCAACGACACACCAACAGCCAACTTGCTCAAGAAGTTCTTGCAGACTTTGACAATTTGCTGTCAAAGTTTATCAAGGTTTTCCCCAGAGATTACAAACGTGTTTTGGCAGCCATGAAACACGAAGAGGTCTCCAAGCAAGCGATAGAGCATGCTTTTGAGGAAGCTGATGAGATGGAAGAAAAGGAACTTAAGGAGAAAGACGCCTTTACGGAGCTGAAGAACATGGCGGCTACTGCTTCTGAAGAGATGTCAGGAAACGGGGTGGGAGCTGAAGCTCCGAAGAGACCTTCTCAGGTGGATGATGCTGTTAAACACCGTGGTTTCATTGCTTATGAACGTGAGGGAGTTAAGTACAGGGATCCAAATGTTCGTCTTAATGACTGGAACGAAGTGATGGAGGAATCAAAACCTGGACCGCTCCTTAAAACTCAGTCAGCTCGTTGCATGGATTGTGGAACTCCGTTCTGTCACCAGGTACACATCCTCAGATATATTAAAATGCCTTTATGTTCTTTTCAAATTTTAAGTCTTCTTTTTGCCCTTCTTCTTGAATGAACTAAATGCTCTAAAATTATTTTTGAAATTTACAGGAAAACTCTGGGTGTCCCCTTGGTAACAAGATCCCTGAATTCAATGAACTTGTCCACCAGAACAGATGGCATGAAGCCTTGAATCGTCTACTTGAGACAAACAACTTTCCAGAGTTTACTGGGCGAGTATGCCCTGCACCATGTGAAGGTTCTTGTGTTCTTGGAATAATTGAGAATCCTGTTTCTATCAAGAGTATTGAATGTGCTATCATAGATAAAGCCTTTGAAGAAGGGTGGATGGTACCAAGGCCACCTCTCAAGAGAACAGGGTATACTTCTAAGTCTATTCTCCTAGCAAACTATCATATCTCCCACTGTTGCATCTTTATGTTTAGCAGCTAGAGTTAACATTTTCTTCTACTTATTGGGTTTGCAGAAAAAAGGTTGCTATTATTGGAAGTGGACCTTCTGGACTGGCTGCGGCTGACCAGCTAAACAAAATGGGCCACTTGGTAACTGTGTATGAGCGCTCTGACAGAATTGGTGGGCTTATGATGTATGGAGTCCCAAACATGAAGACTGACAAAATTGACATAGTTCAACGGCGGGTTGATCTTATGACCAAAGAAGGTATCAACTTTGTCGTTAATGCCAACATTGGAAAAGATCCATCTTACTCCCTAGATGATCTTAAAGAGAAGAATGATGCAATCATTCTTGCTGTTGGTTCCACAAAACCAAGGTAATTTTCTTAATAAAACAATGATAAATTCTTATTTATGGTACCAGAAGTTGAAACGGATTGATAGTGAAACTAACCGAGACATTTTTTGATTTTGCAGAGATCTTCCAGTGCCTGGTCGTGATCTATCTGGTGTTCACTTTGCCATGGAGTTTCTTCATGCAAACACCAAAAGCTTGCTTGACAGCAATCTTCAAGACGGCAATTACATTTCCGCGAAGGGGAAAAAGGTTGTTGTAATTGGTGGAGGTGATACCGGCACAGATTGCATAGGAACATCTATCCGACATGGATGCACCAACATTGTAAACCTAGAGCTTCTTCCTCAGCCACCTTCAACGAGGGCACCTGGAAACCCTTGGCCACAGGTTTGTTTCAGATCTTCTACACTCAATCCTTTTGACGACTTCTTCTAGATTTATGCATCCATAGATTGAAAAACTTTTGAGCAAGTTTGGATATTGTTGATTTTAACGAGCTTCCTTGTACTTTTGTGAATACAGTGGCCTCGTGTATTCCGTATTGACTATGGACATCAAGAAGCCGCGACCAAATTCGGAAAAGACCCTAGAACGTATGAGGTATTAACCAAGAGGTTCATAGGAGATGACAATGGAAACGTGAAAGGACTCGAAATTGTGCGAGTGAGTTGGGAGAAGGATGAATCCGGGAGGTTCCAATTCAAGGAGATTGAAGGCTCTGAAGAAATAATTGAAGCTGACCTCGTTTTCTTGGCCATGGGTTTCCTTGGACCTGAGCCAGTAAGTGATTCTCATTGTTGTACCCTCTTGTTCTACACTCTGGCAATGACTGAAAACCAATAATGACGTGTTCTTATTTTTACAGACACTTGCGGAGAAGCTAGGACTTGAATGCGACAACAGGTCGAACTTTAAGGCAGAGTATGGCAGGTTTTCCACAACCGTAGAAGGTGTATTCGCAGCAGGTGATTGTCGGAGAGGCCAGTCTTTGGTTGTCTGGGCCATTTCAGAAGGACGTCAAGCTGCATCTCAAGTTGACAAATTCCTCAGCAAAAACGATGATGAAGAAGCCAAGCTACAAAAAGGCCTTAGCCAGAGGAAGCACAACACCATCACAGGTTGAGATAACGAAAAGCTTTACTCATCTGAAGCAAAAGTCGTGAGAAAGACAACGATTTTGCTCTTTTAGAGACAAAGAGGCGAAAAGGACCAGCTTTTATGGCAGAGTTGAAGGGAGAAGACTTGGAGAGAAAGATGAAAGTGAATTTGATGGTTTAGGAGAAGAAGGAAAAGTTTAGATCGTTTCTTTTTGTTAATTATCGTCCATAAAGCAATAATGATTTATAAGTACATTTTCTTGTTAGGATTTTCAGTTGAACTTTGTTTTTGTTAAATGCTTTCTGAACTGAAAGCCTTTTATTTTTATCTCTATGGCTTGCTTTAAGGTTTGAATTTTAATTTTTAAGTAATGGTAATGCATAGTTCCTGCTTCTTTAAAATACACTATTAAACTGAAATAACGAATTAGGAATTTGTAAGATGCATATTGTTTGTTGGTAAAATAAAGAATAAAGAAATACATGAAAAAAAGTAGAAATTTAAGGTTGTGTTTGTCATCTATCTTAGTACTGCCCAGCAAGACGATAAAAAGTAAAAATAAAAAAATAGGTGGCTCCTTTTTTGTTTCTGGAGATGTCTTCTTCTTCTGACCCTTCTTTGATTTTTAGGGTTTCTCTACTCAGATTCCTAGTTCACTGTGTTTGAATCTCGGTGTTTTTTTTTTTAATAATCGGAGAATTTTCGTATTTGGGCGAAATGGGTGATTGGTATCAGCTGGCTCAATCTATAATCTTAGGTTTAATCTTCTCTTACCTTCTCGCTAAGCTAATCTCTATTCTCGTCTTGTTTAAAGACCAAAATCTCTCACTCACACGCAACCACGAAACCTACCAATCGGAATATGAGGGCTTGCGCAAGGTTGAATCTTTAACCGGAATTAGTGGCGAGACAGAATCTCTTGTAGCAGAGCAAGGTAGCTTGAGAGGTGATGATGATGACGATGAGGATGATGATTGGGAAGGTGTTGAAAGTACAGAACTTGATGAAGCATTTAGTGCTGCTACAGCTTTTGTAGCTGCTGCTGCTTCAGATAGGCTTTCTCAGAAAATATCTAATGATTTACAACTTCAGCTTTATGGATTGTATAAGATTGCTACTGAAGGTCCTTGTACTGCTCCTCAACCATCAGCTCTTAAAATTACTGCTCGTGCCAAGTGGTTTGTTTCACACTTTGATTGCTTTATCTGATTCATATGTTTTGACTGTGAGTAATGATTGCTTGAACGTGGATGTGTCTTCATGCCAACAAGTTCGCACCTTTCATTGTGATATTATAGATAAAGATTGCTTTTTTCTGTTGCTGTTATATAGATTTGTAATTCATGGATTATGCTGCAGATTTTGGTCTTACGAATGCATTTTGATTGACTGAAACTTGTGATGATCTTTTTTTGTTTGTTTTAGGCAAGCATGGCAGAAATTGGGTGCTATGCCTGCTGAGGAAGCAATGGAGAAGTATATCGATCTTGTTACTCAGTTGTATCCAGCTTGGGTAGAAGGTGGCTCGGTACTTATCTTTTTAAGGCTTGTGTTATTTTCATTTCATTGGGATGTTTTATGGATGCTCTGTTTCTATTTTTAAAATGTCTATCTTGATTTCTTTGACTTGTTTGCTTTCTTGGGATGTTTAGAAAAGACGAGGTCGGACTGGTGACGCTGCAAGCTCTAACTCTAGAGCAACCATGGGACCAGTTTTTAGCTCATTGGTATACGAAGAGGAATCTGAAAATGAGTTGTAAGGTTTCTAAGTAATTAATTACAAATTCTGATATCCTTGAACTTTTGTTTCCTTTCCAGAATACTTTTCCTGAGTTCTCTGTCTAGATATGACTAGATCAGAGAAGGAATCTGTATATTATCTTAATTTTCACTTCATAGATTTCAAAGAATCATAGTCGAAACCCTGTTCATTCTTGCTTTTTTTTCTATGTCATTTCCATGTTTCAGGAAGATTGATGCCATACACGCCTTTGCTAGAGAAGGAGAAGTCGAAAATTTATTGAAATGCATAGAAAATGGCATACCTGTGAATGCAAGAGGTTAGTCTCTACTTAGCAGTCTCACAAATGTTTTCGAATTTGCTTGAAGATCTTACGATTCTCCATTTGGAATTTTCAGATAGTGAAGGTCGAACACCGCTGCATTGGGCTATAGACCGAGGCCATCTTAATGTTGCTGAAGCTTTGGTTGATAAGAACGCTGATGTGAATGCTAAAGTAAATGAATTAAACACAACCCTAAACCAATTCTTTCGGTTCATTACAGGCTTGTGCTTATTAAGCTGACAAACTTTATGTAGGACAATGAAGGCCAAACCTCTCTACACTATGCTGTTGTGTGCGAAAGAGAAGCACTCGCTGAGTTTCTAGTGAAGCAGAAAGCTGATACTACCATTAAAGATGATGACGGAAACTCGCCTCTTGATCTCTGTGAATCAGAGTGGTCTTGGATGCGAGAGAAGAGGGATTCCAATTAGGGGGTTTTAGTCACTAAAATGTGTGTCAAATGTCAGGACTATGCTTCTTTTTTCTTTTCCCTTCTTGTTATATTGCTTCTGTAAGAGCAAGAATTATTGTTTCATCTTAAGTCTATGTTTTGGCATAACAAACATTGCATATAGTAGTAACAACACATTGTTTAATGATTTAAGAATGTTGTGTCAAATTCCCTGAGTGAGATCTTAGAGATCCACAAAAATTTGATTGAGTGACATTCAGCTAATAATATGGAAACTATAATGATCTAAGATCCCTCAGAAGCACCAACAACGGAAGCTCCAATGAAAAAAAAAATGCAAGCTAAAATCATGTGATGCTTCATCTGATGATACTACCCGGATGTGATTGTCTCTGAAGCTATGATTCGTGTGGTTGTCGGGATGAGATATGGATGATACGTTACGTCCACAAGCTACTCCCAAACATAGCCATTTTTGACTAATGACTCATTCTCAAGTTTACTTGCAACAGGTTGTTGTATAGAGAGTACAAACAGAATGGCATGTAGAAAAGAGTAGGCTTTACAACTTTCCTTCGAGCTTGCTCATTTGCAGAAAGTATATATATGTTTGGATGTTTTGCACCTAACACAGCATAGCTAAGCAGCTCCGATCAAGTTCACAGATGCGATTCCTCCACAAGAAGAAGAAGCTCAAAGCTAAATCCACCATGTAAGTCAACAACTACTTGACCAAGAATCTTTGTTTCCTCTAAGTCTATGTTCTGACATAAAACACACATTGCAATATTCCATCTAGTAACTGGTTTTATTGATTGAGCCAGAGAGATTCATCATAACTCAATAAAGCTATAAAGTTTTATTTATTTATCATTTTACAGCAATGCTAAATTAAAAAAAAAAAAAAAATTATATATCATGTTTCTCTCACGTTCGTGGCCCTTGATGTTTTTTCAAAACTCGGAATCATTGTCACATCTGTAAAATAATTTTGTTGATTGCTTGTAAAATTAAATACTATATATTATAATATTATTATAGTATAGTACCTTCGGAAGACAAAAGAGAAAACTATTCTTCTCCCCATCTCGTTATAAACAAAACAATATGGACCGTTGATTATTAACAGATGTCAGGAAAATAGAAACGATTAGATTATGCAAATGGGGTCCAGATAAAGACCACCGAACACGCGATGTACTAGATAATCCACCCCAAGTTAAATTCTTCACATATCTGATTTCATCATCTTTGTCTCTCTCTCTCTCTCTCTTACCTTAATCGCTGGAACTGTTTTCTCTTTATCTCTCTTTTTTTTTTCCGATCGGCGCTGCCGAGATTCTAAGGTAATCTTCTTCACTTTATCTATCATACTTGCTCGGAAAGATCTATTGGCGGATTCATTAGTTCTCTATTTTCGTTTTCTGTTTAGATCTCGATTCGTTTAATCATCGATTTGTTCACTGTTTTAGGATTTGAACTCTTTCTTCTGTGGATTTTGCTTTTACTGAATTTAATCACTGATTTGTTTTTGTTACTAGTTGGTTACTTCTTAGATTCGTTTCCGTGCTCGGATCTATGGCTCTCGATGTTTTAATCGATTTTTATGTCTTTTAACTTGGCGTTTGATGTTTTTTATCGATCCATGGAGTTTTTTTTGCTTGGTGAAGTTAGTCGTTTTAGTAGTTTTTCTGAGATTTATGGCTTTTGATTTTCATGAGTTTGGATTGTTTACTGATGACTAAATTTAACTGGTGTGTTCATGTTGCTGGTAACTTAGTTTACTGATTCAGTTTTGGTTAATGTGGTGTGTTGATTGTTACTACTGCAGATAAACATATGGCAATGGAAGTTACTCAGTTGCTCATTAATGCTCAGTCGATTGATGGAACGGTTCGTAAGCACGCTGAAGAAAGTCTCAAACAGTTTCAGGAGCAAAACCTTGCAGGATTTTTATTGTCACTTGCTGGAGAGCTTGCCAATGATGAGAAGCCAGTAGATAGCAGGAAATTAGCTGGTTTAGTTCTAAAAAATGCTCTTGATGCTAAGGAACAACACAGGAAGTATGAGCTTGTTCAGAGATGGCTAGCTTTAGACATGGCAACAAAGTCGCAGATCAGAGCATTCTTGTTGAAGACACTTTCCTCTCCTGTACCTGATGTTCGTTCAACTGCTTCTCAGGTTATTGCCAAGGTTGCAGGTATTGAGTTGCCACAGAAGCAGTGGCCTGAGCTCATTGGATCACTTCTCTCAAATATTCACCAGTTACCAGCTCATGTCAAGCAAGCTACTTTGGAGACTCTTGGATACCTATGTGAAGAAGTGTCTCCTGACGTTGTAGAACAGGAGCATGTAAATAAGATACTCACAGCTGTTGTTCAGGGTATGAATGCTGCTGAAGGAAATAATGATGTTAGGCTTGCTGCAACACGTGCTTTATACATGGCTCTGGGATTTGCCCAGGCAAATTTCAACAACGACATGGAGCGTGATTATATCATGAGAGTGGTGTGTGAAGCAACCCTGTCCCCTGAGGTGAAAATTAGGCAGGCGGCTTTTGAGTGTTTGGTATCTATAGCTTCAACATACTATGAGAAGTTGGCTCATTATATGCTAGATATATTCAACATCACAGCTAAGGCTGTAAGAGAAGATGACGAGTCTGTTGCTCTACAGGCGATTGAATTCTGGAGTTCTATTTGTGATGAGGAGATTGACATCTTGGAAGAATATGGTGGTGAGTTCGCTGGGGATTCTGATGTTCCATGCTTCTACTTTACTAAGCAGGCTCTCCATGCACTTGTGCCTCTATTGCTAGAGACTCTTCTTAAGCAAGAAGAAGATCAAGATTTGGATGAAGGGGCTTGGAATATTGCTATGGCAGGTGGGACTTGCCTTGGTTTGGTTGCTAGAGCAGTTGGAGATGACATAGTGCCACATGTCATGCCGTTCATTGAAGAAAAAATATCAAAGCCTGATTGGAGAGACCGAGAAGCTGCTACTTATGCTTTTGGTTCCATTTTGGAAGGCCCTTCTGCAGATAAGCTGATGACAATTGTTAATGCAGCGTTAACATTTATGCTCAATGCCCTAACAAATGACCCAAGCAACCATGTCAAAGACACGACTGCATGGACCCTTGGTCGGATATTTGAGTTCCTTCATGGCTCAACAATTGAGACACCAATAATTACCCAGGCAAACTGCCAGCAGATTATCACAGTACTGATCCAGACCATGAAAGATGCACCTAATGTTGCCGAGAAGGCTTGTGGGGCTCTATACTTCCTTGCTCAAGGTTTTGAGGATATTGGTCCCAATTCTCCAATAACACCCTTCTTCCAGGAGATTATTCAGTCCCTTCTTGCTGTTGCACACAGAGAGGATGCGACTGAATCACGCTTGCGGACTGCAGCATACGAGGCTCTGAATGAAGTAGTCAGGTGTTCGACTGATGAAACAGCAACCATGGTTCTGCAATTAGTGCCTGTGATAATGATGGAGCTTCACAACACTTTGGAAGGGGAAAAGCTTTCATCAGACGAGAGGGAGAAACAAAATGAGTTGCAAGGACTTTTATGTGGATGCTTGCAAGTCATCATACAGAAATTGGGATCTGAACCAACCAAGTATGTTTTCATGCAGTATGCAGATCAAATGATGGGACTTTTCCTGAGGGTGTTTGGTTGTAGAAGTGCAACTGCGCACGAGGAAGCCATGCTTGCCATTGGCGCCCTTGCTTATGCTGCAGGTCCTGAATTCGCCAAGTACATGACTGAGTTTTACAAGTACTTGGAAATGGGTCTTCAAAACTTTGAAGAATACCAAGTGTGTGCTGTTACTGTGGGGGTTGTTGGGGATATCTGCAGAGCATTGGAGGACAGGATTTTACCTTACTGTGATGGGATTATGACGCAGCTTCTGAAGGATTTGTCGAGCAACCAGTTGCACCGATCAGTGAAGCCACCGATATTCTCTTGTTTTGGCGACATAGCACTTGCTATCGGGGATAATTTTGAGAAATACTTCAACTATTCAATGCCGATGCTTCAGAGTGCAGCGGAATTATCTGCTCATGCATCTGGAGGTGATGATGAAATGACAGAGTACACAAACTCGTTGAGAAACGGAATCCTTGAGGCTTATTCAGGCATATATCAAGGGTTCAAGAACTCTCCCAAAACCCAGCTCTTGATTCCTTATGCGCCACATATCCTCCAGTTTTTGGACAGTATATACATGGAGAAAGACATGTAAGTTTGTTTCCACCCAAGTGAATCATATATATTAGTTGTTTAAAATTGTCTGATAAAAAAAAGAAAAATTATGTAAAATAGGGACGAGGTGGTGATGAAGACAGCGATTGGGGTCTTAGGAGATTTAGCAGATACACTAGGGAGTAATGTGGGTGGTTTGATACAACAGTCAGTGTCAAGTAAAGAGTTCTTAAACGAATGTTTGTCTTCTGAAGACCACACAATTAAAGAAGCAGCCGAATGGGCGAAGCATGCCATAACCCGTGCCATTTCTGTTTGAAGGCCCTCTTCTTTGCCTTAACGAAAGAAAAAAAAAGAAATTTTCCTTTTGCTTTTCTTAGTAAAGTCTGCAATGCATGCATCTCTGGGGTGGGTTGAGTCAGTCGGTCGGGGAAGGGTAGAGCTGCTGCAACAGCCGAGAGTCACATCATCATCATCAACATCATCATCACCATCATCATCATCATCATCATCATCATCATCGTCAGTTTCATTTGCATCATCAGCATTACTGGGGTCAGGTCAGGGAATCGTTGAGTCTCATGGATTGGGAATGATGAGTTTTGGGTAAATAATGAAACTGGAGTGGTCGCGGGAATAGGAAGTTGAGGTGGGAGGAGTCGTTTTGGTGGTGGTTTTGGGACAGTTTTATCCAAAAAAAGTTTCATTCGAACATCAGAATACATTCAGCAAAATTGTTTTTTTTTTGTTTTTGTTCTTCAACCCTTTGAGAAAGGGAGGTCTTGGGTTTTATCAAGTGGGGGCATTATTAGAGGACAATCCCTTGATTTTTTTTTTTTTTTTTTTTTTTTTACTTTTATGATTTGGTTAGTTGCAGTCTTTGCATCATCATTTTGTCTTTTAGGGGGTTTGTATGTTTGATTAAAAGCATAATTTACATTTTTATTTTAATATGAAAATGTTTCACATGTCTATTTTTTTTCTCTTTGTTATGCAGTTTCATGAGTTTTCATATACTGTTTTTGTTTATATATATATATATATATGTCACATAGAGCATCATTATATGGTGTCATGTCATCTAATTTACACTTTTAGATTCCATTCATTGATTGGCTCGAACTATATGGGAAAGGTCACATGTAAATAGGAGAAATTCGACCTGCCCTTACTCTACTTCCAAAGAGTCAAGTTTTGAATAACATCTTACTCACGTCACACTGCTTTCAAACGTTATGATACTTGTCTTATTTTTCATAAAATAAAACGTTTATGAATGCGTTATTAATTTTATGTTGAGATTTTGAACTTTACCTTTAGCCTTAAAATTCCACCGAAAGATATCTGAGAGTCGTCGGCTGGAAGCCTGGAACAGCCAAACAATTGTTTAAAATCTATTTGATGGTCAATATCTCCAAAAAAAATCAAGTTATTGGTCAAAAGAAACTAAATCATTGATAAATCCATAGATTAAAAAAAATCTAACTCATTTAATCTATCTCACTAAGATTAGATCTACTGATCAGTACATTTGAAATAATAATAATCGGTTAATTTAGTTTCAAAAATAATTTTTGTAACCTGGATCCATATTGATAAGATTTTCATTACAGTCAATTAATAATATATTATAGGTATGGGTATATTCGGATTTGGATCGGTTTCGGATCAGATTGAGTCGGATTCAGATTATTTGGATATGTGATTTTATAATCCGAATACTACCCGATTGTATTTTCGGATCGGTTCGGATTGGATTTCATCGGATTCGGATCATAAATTTTATATGTAAACAAATATAAACCAAAATATTTTAGATTCGGTTAATAAATCTGAATTAACCGAAAAAATCTATAAAAAAAAACTGAAAACAATCCGAAAACACTAGATATTTCCATTGAATTTAACTAGAAATTTCCATGAAACACTATGAAATCATAATATGTATATATATATATATATTTAATTGACATGAGTTTAGGATGTACTTTTTAAATATAATAAAAGATGTGAGATTCTTGATATACAAACGATACCAAATTTATTATCGGTATAATATAAACTTTGGCTTAAATCCACAATAAAGTTTTATTCCACTTATGAATTATCCAATCTGGACTAGAAGAACTTGCAATGAAGTTACGTATAACTTGCAAATAATGCTGAAATGAAGATAAAATTGGCAGTTAGCAAATACCATGGTCTAATAACGTTTTCTATAAAATAGTAAGATACTAAGATCCTAGCTAGATATTCTGTTAAGACAAATGAATAAAGTTTCATTTTACTAGTTACATAAATTTTCATTTTATGTTGTTTACATCAAATTTAGTATTTGTAATAGATATCAGAATCATGTCAAAATGTAATTTGTGAATGATATAGCGTAAAAACGTTCTACGTGAAAACATTATATTATTACGTGGGCAAAATGCTCGTTGCTATTTTTTTATGTGGTTTTCACCAACGTGTTATCTATATAAATTTATCTTTCGATTTTGAACTGCACCCAACGTCTTCCGGAGGAGTTTTTCTTGATCTTCAATTTCCTGAATTGTTTTCCATTGACTTGGATTTTTCAAATAACACCTTAAAAGAAAATTAGAAACCCCAAGATTAAGGATATACATAAATACATTGTCTATGCGTATTTAAAATATGTTATTATAATATTGTGTATAAAATAAGATACTTACTCCAATCGATGTTCCACGTTATCAATCCACATGCCTTTTGTTGAACTTGACAATGAACCCCATCGTCAAACCTGCACAAAAATCAAAAATGAAATATAAACTACAATGTACTTACTCGTGATAATAAACTCCTCCGGAAGACGTTAGGTGCATTTCCCATTGTGTTTATATACTACTTATATAGGTACGGAAAATGCTTTCTATGTCAAAACTTGTAGATTTTCCATTAATCAGTCTTTAATAATATCAATTAATTTTTAATATAACTATTTTTTTTTGAATATTATCAATTACAGTAAAATCATTAAAATATTTATTTTAAAGTTAATCTCGTACTCACCACCACATGTCAAAAATAATTTATGGGATAATTGATTCATATATAACTAGATATTTTATTGTTGTAAATCTTGAATTGTTTGTGTGTACTATGAGGAAAAGTGGATGATTTACATTAGGCATGGGAATATTCGGATCGGTTTTGGATCGAGTTGAGTCAGATTCAACTTATTCAGATATGTGATTTTATAATCCGAATACTACCCGATTATATTTTTGGATCGGTTTGGATCAGATTTAACCGAATTCAGATTGGATCACAAATTTTATATATAAATCGATAAAAACCAAAAATATTTTGGATTCGGTTAATAAATCCGAATAACTGAATTAACCAAAAAATCCAAAATTAATCCGAAAAACTCTGAAAACAATCCAAAAAATCTGAAATTTGTTTTTTAAAAATAAATAAGAAATATAATCAGAAAAATAATTTTAATTGAAAAGTATAAGAAAACTTTTTGAATATGTCAAATAATTATGAATATTGATAACTAATATATTTTGTATATTTAAGAATCTATATAATTATATATAACTATATATTATATATTATATATATTGGATATCCGATCAGATATCGGATTCAGATTATAAACGAAATCGAAACTGATTTTTAAAAAAATAAAAACCGATCGGATTTATAAGGTATTCGGTTCAGATTTTTTTGGATTGTATTTTTGAATATCAGATTTTATGCAGAGACCTAATATATCATCAATTGAAAAATAGCCATCGGCGTTGTTATAATTTCCTTCTTAGAGTGGAGTTTTGTTTGAGTCAAACAATACTTCACCACTCTTAGTTTAGATATGGTAAATTCAAACCAACTTTTTGTTAAGTCAAACCAAATCCTCGTTCTCATAGTTTAGAAATAGCAAATTCAAATCAAAACTAAAAGTCATGAAGTAAATGTGTAAACCATTTTTATTATATTAATTTACTCTTAGGGAATTATGAAATACCATCTGTTATATAATCATCCATAAGATAACTTTTTAGGTTAAAAGTTCTTTGGTTATTAGGGATTTAGCAGAATTATGGATTTTAAGGTAAAAATACATAATATCATGTGAAACTTTTTTTTAAAATAAGATTTTGAGTATAGTGGTCTCTCACTACAATAATGGGTCACTTAAAAAGAGATGCACTTCTCTGATACATTTGCAGGCCACTCGCTATGTATGTCTCAATCTTAGTTGACTTCTTATAAAGTTGTGAAAGCCGAAATGGAAGGATTAGTTCCACTATTTCTCTTTATCTATAATTTTAATATCTAATAATTAGTGTCTGGTACCACATACTTTAAATTCTGCCTTAACCATTTTAACACCTAGTTATTTACTTGAGTCCACTTTTAAGATATTTTATTTCTCTGTCTAGGAATTGCCTACCATGTTGGTGAAAAGTAAGTGATCGGGTTTAATTTACTGAACTAATCTATATTTTTAGACGTTGCAACATTTACATTGATCACAGCTACAAAAAAAATTAAATTATATGCTCTTGCAGTTTCATTTTCTAAATTTAAAATTTCTACAAAATTCAGTATTAGCTGACGTTTTATAGTATGGCCTGATAGTATACATTGTCTTTTATATTTTAAGTTGAGTTGTTGCTAATTACTTTTATATTAAATAATTTATATAGTCTTATGTTTTTAGCTAATCTATTTCATAAAATAAAGAGAGAGAGAGAGAGAGAGAGAGTAATGCTTTAGTATGCATTATACTTCTCTGATCCATGATCACTTTCAACTGTATCAGTGTTTTTGAATATAAAACCAAATTCCCGGTCACAAATTGGATTGAACGATTTTGCAAACCAATTATATTGCATTAAGAGTGTGTTCTAGTACTTGCTATTTCTAGGATCTTTGTTTGAAAAGTATGTACCCTTAATACAAAAAAAAAAAAATCATTTTCGTTTTGATTCATTAACAACATAATTAATTAAAACAAATAATATAGTTACGTACGAGTTTGGTACGTTATGATTCCATCTTACTTTTGATAATGGACCCAATCTTAGCAGAATACAATTTCCAATAAATTTTTGTGTCGATAAGTAGACTTATGATCACACGTGGTGCATTCAATTGAATCTATAATACATAACAGCTGTATGGGAAAAAGTGGTGAAACAATGGACTTCTTAGGTGAAAAATAAAATAAAATTATGAAGCCAAATGAAACTCGTTCTCTAGAAAAAAAATATTACTTTTGACTCAAATCTTTAGAATAAAACAGCACATATAGAAATAAGAAATGTGTTCTAGATAGTTTTTAGAGCAGCATTTTAATGTGGTCATCAATGTGTCTTAAGCCATCTGCCAAATAAATTGTGCAACAAACAATAGTAATTTCCCCCCGGTGTGGCTTCATCCGTTTAGACGACATAGATTCATAAATTGTACTCTCAGAAATATTTGATGTAATTGAAGTACGAAAATAAAATAAAATTATACCGTCTAAAGTATATATACTTTGATGTTTTCATCTAAAATATATCTAATATTTAGTACTTTCTACTTAATGTAATCATAAGATAATATAAATATAATTTAATTTTTGAACAATGTCATGCAAAAGAAAAAGTGTAGTTATCAGCTAATATATTTTTCTTTGTCCACAAGCATAAGTAGAGGTAAGCTTTTAAGTGTTCCTTTTTGGGAGATGTAACACAATCAACAGTTGTGTTTACTTTTAATTTTTGTTTTTCTAGGGTTTGTGGGTTCATGCGTTATCCCAATATCATTTTTTTTCTTTCGTGCTATTATCATCACTATTTTGATGTTAGTCTCACCACTGTTTTACCCATTTTTATTTTGCAATAAGAAAATCTCGATATTCACGTAAAGATTCTTATATAATAAAGGTTATATATTTTGATAAGGGTTTTATATGTGTTCATTACAAACAGAGCCAACCATCTTAGTCATGGTCATGATCATTGTCACAGTCATCATCATCACCATGACGACCATATTCTATATGGACTAGTGCAGTTTCCACCACATAAACTTGAGCGTTTATAAAATGGAAACTAGCCTTCTCCCCTCTTCTCATATGTAAACCCATTTTTCTCCTCATTTCCATAAACTAATTACATTCTCCCCAAAACGAACAAAGAGTAAACATCACAAGGTTAATCGCCAAAAACCATTCAACATGGCTCATATGATCAAAGCCCTATCTCTCCTCTTCTTCATATTTATTGTTTGCTCTTCATCATTAGGTAAACATATATATTCCTATTCCTATTCCATCTTTTTCAATTTTAGTCTTTTTTTACTTTGAAGGGATTATTATCGACCTTGCTTCCCAACACCATCCATCTCAATCCGTGATTAGCTTTTCGTATTATACCGTTCACTAATTACTAAATCTTAATTACATTCATTAACTTATTATTATGGTATTACTATCGTATTGATGAGAATACTATTTCCATTAATTACTTCTCTAAAATTAAAACACATCTAGCTAACTTGCAGTTTGTGTTGCAATTATAAATGAATTCAATTCTAATTGTAATTATAGAGATTACTTCAAAAATAAATAATGTATAGTCCGCTGATACAATGGTTTCTTTTAGCCGTAGTGGAAGGCTCTATCCAGCTCGGAGGTTCAAAAATGCATGAGAGTTTCATGCTTTACAAGGTATACATCATGTTTCTACTCCTCTTCATCTTTAAATGTAGCTCGTGCTGGGTCATTCCTCTTAAAACTATATATTTGTGGTTCTTGTTCGATTCCTCGTAACACCATTTTTAATTCAAGAAACCCCTTTAGTAAAAAAAAAAAAAACATGTTTAAAGTGCTTATAAATAGTATCATTATGAATGTTGTTTGAGTATTGACAAGAACATTTGGGTTTCTAATTTTCAAGAGCGAGGAAGTCGAAGTGAAGAAGATGAGTCATAGGAAGTTGATGTTTCACTCGACTACGGACTACGACGACGCTGGACCCAACCCTAAACATGACCCAAGAAGAAAGCCTGGAGGCAAGCCTTGAATCATCAACACAATCATACATCTATATATATATATATATCAGCATATATAAGCACGCACACTAATATCTATATTATATATATATATATATTAATAGTATGTATCCTCCATTTCTGACTCTTTTTGTTTGAGGATGAGATTAGTGTACTGTGTACAATAGCCCTCGGGAACGCCTTCTTGAAAGGAGGATTATATAGTGTGACAAGATATATTAAAACCTTAATTAGTTATATATAATCATCTTATTTTATTAACACATTTTGGATATGCCCTTATTTTCTGTGTACTTCGTTACATCAGAAATAAAATAAAGATTGTTATGGTTATTATTTAATAACATAATTCGATATTTTATTTTTATAAAAGATGATGAACATTTAGTTCCATGAGATGAGAAGTGGAACCAAAAATTCTCTCTTTTTGTTTTTTTTTTGGGGGTAAATACATTCCATGCTCTTAAAATATTGAGGCACAGACAGAGAATTATCCGACTGGAGACAAGTTTTAGCGGCTAGATTGGTTAAATAAATCGGATTAATAAAAATTCCCAACCAACTAATTGAACGTCTTAGCGAAATACATATAATTAACTCAAAATATTGAAATTTCTACGCATTGTGTAAAAATGAAGAAATGTCACAACTGTACTGATTTCACAAATGAAAAACATTTAAAAAAAAAAATTGCGCATCCAGGGAATCGAACCCTGGTCAGTACCGTGGGAGGGTACTATGATACCACTACACCAGATGCGCTTTTGATAAATTGTTGTATTCAAATAAATATAATATATTATATTTTCATGTACAAAATGTTTTACTTGTATACACATATTGACACTTGAATACGTGTATGTAAATTATCCAAGAACAGAGAAAAAGGCTTCTGTTTGGTTACACAATTTACATGAATTGATTATACAAACCTCACAACTATTTTCCTGAATCCTATCCTCAATCTTGTACTCATACAACTTTGTGTCAAATCTCAATTCTTACATTTATAATAACATTGAACAAAAAAAACATTTATAATAACATAAAAATCAAATCTTTCTCTCTTCTCTATCTGCAACCCAACACAAGTCTTCCTTCTTCGTTTATTGTCTCATTCCTACATATTTTCTGAAGATCTATGTAACCAATGATAGTATCCTCAAATACCACATCCTCAAGATTTGCTTCATCAAATGTCGAACCTGATAAAACCGTATTCCTGAACACAGCTCCTTTCAGATCAGATTTCCCAAAATTCACTCGATCAATAACAGCATTGGAGAAATTCACACCTGCAAGGATCAAGCTAAAGCATTACATTCAAATTTCAAGATTTTAAAGTCTATATTGCAAGTAACTGTTGTAAATGATTATACCTTTGAAGCTTGCTCCAACGGCATAAGCTTTTGACATAACAACTTCAGTCATATCTGCACCATCAAATTTGGCACCTGACATTAAGGCAGCAGAGAGAGTCTTGCCTTTGAGATTAGTTTGATCATTTGTGTAGTCACAGAACCTAAGATCGAGTGGTTTGTCATAGACTCCATTTGCTTGACCTATCGTGTTCCCTACGTAAGCTTTTTCACATCGGTCTGGTTCTGTTGAAAGCGGAGGAAGTCTCTGAAAACAAACCCATTCTTCACTATTTAAAATTACAAAACAAAGCCATCATTAAACCTCTTAAACAGTCCGTAAGCCTTAGAATTGGTTTTATGGTTGGTTCAGTGGATCATTAAGACTAAGGTTATATAGCTTAATTGAGAAATTAAGAACAGCCTAGAGGATAAAAGGTTGCTAATACAATGTAACTGACCTGGTTTGCAGCGATTACAGGAGAAGCCATAGTAAGGGTGCAAGCACAAAGAGCGGCGCAAGCTATACATCCAAGCTCCTTAATCGGTAACAAACTCTTCTTGAAACTTACACCATTGTCTCTGTTTTCTCCAGCTGAGATCATAATACCAAACAAACGAAAAATACATCATTTCAAATTCACTACTTTAACTTCCTTAAGAATCAAGATTTTATCATATAACAAAATTGTGGCTCTAAAATTATCATCACAAGAGCTATATGACACTTCACTCTCTATTAGAGACTATGAGAATCACATTTTTATAGCAAAGATTGAGTCTGAGACCGAAGATAAACTCAGATATACAGATGATTCTTGTACTGGTAAAGCTACACAGATCCTTGAAACATCTGGAACAACCTATAAATGCAGCGAAGTATAAGATGATATTTACCGGAGCAGTGCACTTTTACAAAAGATCTGGGATCTGTGAAGCAATAACGGCGAAGTTTGACGGGGAATAACGGCGAAGAGAGATTATTCCTGGTGAACTGAACAGGAAGCGAAGCCATGGATGTTGGGATTTTGTGCGAACTTGGACAACCATAGAGTTATGGATTCGTTGTGGATCATGCTTATGACGTGGCATGACAGATCAGATCAGACATTATTACAATTTGGGCCGGACACTATTTTGGTCTTCGGTTTTCTATTTAATATCAAGAAGCCCATACATTTATATAGCTGTAGTACAGAAGAAAACATACTTGTATATATTAATAATATTGAAACGATATTAATAATATTGAAACGATGATAAAGATTATTGCTTGTTAATTCATTTTCAGAATGAAACTCTTGAAATACTATTCTTAAAATTTTAAATTTCTACAAGTTTTATTTCTTCTATCTTAAGTTTTGTTTTTCATATTCTTGTAAGGTTATGCAGTTGAGATAATTTGTACAACACCATCAACTTTTGACACTCAAAAAACAAAAAAGATTATCTCCAAATAATTTTATTTTTATGGTATTAATTCTACCATATAAATGTACATTATAATATTTATAATTATGCATTTATATAATTGTAAATTTATAGTATTAATTCGACCATATATAAAAATCATAGTATTACCTTATTGAAGTTTTTCAATTTTTAAATTAGAAAAGAATGTTATATTACAATGTTTAATAAATTTAAATATATGTTACTTTCACAAAAATTTACAAATTACAAAGCCTAGGAGCCTCTCCCAACTTTGGAAGGAGATGCCTTACAATCTATTGATTTGTCTTTTTCAACAAACAAGTGGAAAATCAAATCTAAATAAGCCATGAACTCATCTCTACACGTTAGAAAATCAAATCTAAATAAAAAAATGGACACAAAACCTACACTAAGGTTAGAAATTTATCAAATCTAAATTCAAAAAGAAAAAAACGGATCAGTGAGAAAGCCATAGAAGATCTTTAGTGTTGAAGTAACATCAACATCTTTCTCCTTCAACCACTCCTTTCCATGATCACTTTGCCTCCTCTTTGGACCCCACAATCGCCTGTCAATTTCCAGACAAATCCGTACTGTCTAAAAACGATCTCCAACCGCCACTAACTGCCAAAAGAAGAAACCTCTGTTCCTTATCATCTCCTGCGTCTACATCAACCCGGTTAAATCTCCCACTCAACTCTTCTTCTTCAAAGATTTCTACAGTATGATCAAATCTTTGAGGAGTAACACTTTTTGACTAATTGAAATCTTAGAGTGGATCTGGTTTTTTCGGACCCACCATAGCCTTCAAGATCTGCCAGAAACATGTGCTTGTGCCTAGCAAGAAAGGAACAATGGGCATTTGATTTGTTTTTCCAAAGTTAGGAAAAAAAAACCGGTTTTTTCTCAAGTAGTTACAGGCAAGCCATAGTTCTGAAATGTTCTGATTCGTCCATCCCAACCACCAGTGACAATGACCATACCCCAAGATAGAGAGCTAGAAGCTCTCTGGTAAGAGGACTTGAGAAATTTGTAGTGAGATGCATTCATTGTGGATGTAGCTAGAGGATTTTTGGGTAGATTTTCCTCTGGCCATGTCGCGCTTCCTTTGAATATTGATCCAGGGACATAGCCTTCATTGAGTGATAAACATGAGGGAGAAGAAAATGGGAGAGTTGTGTTATGATCTGAGAATCCACACCAAGTTGCTGCAACGGATGCATTGGTGGAGAAACGTTCGAAAGATCTAATCTTTTTGGTTTGGGTAGATGAGTCTGTTTCCTCATCATTGCTCCATATATATACATTGGAGTCCTCGCAAGCTGAAACAATGTGCTTTCCATCAGACGTGAGCGACGCTGATGTAAGGCTTCTCGTCTTGCAAACACCTGAAGATTAAATAAAGAAAACAGAGATGAACTTAGTTTAGAATCAATCATTGGAATATGCAAAACAATATGAAAGTTAAAGGGTAACATTAAAAGCAACATACCTTTGTATCTTGTGACGACATTGTTGCCTTGGAGAATTCTGGCTTTGGAATCCGCAGAAACAACTAGGACTTTGTTCTGGTCTTGTGGTAAAAACTGCAAAAATACATACATATCGATTTGTTAACATCTCATAATGTCAAGAGAACTAAACAAAGCATCAAGACCAGGGAAAAAGAGTTATTAATACCTGAAACCCAGTTATCCGTTTATTCGAGGACTTCTTTTTGTTATGCAAATGGATCTGAGAGTCCAGTTCTAAATATTCTCCTGACATGTTAAAGAATCTGCAACTTCCAGTCAGAGAACCAATAACTCCTCCCTGTCCATCCGGACGATAACAAACTGCGGATATAATGTCTTTGAGATCAGCCCAATCAACAACGTTGCAACCAGAAATGTTCCAGATTCGAATTTTTCCATCAACTGCACCACTCATGAAGTAATTCTCATTTACAGGGTTGAACTGAACAGAGGTTACTGCAAAAAAAGAAAGTTGCAGGCCACACATAATGTCAGATCAATGTATTAACTGAAGTAAGAAAATATGTAATTACCAAGAAGAAGAAGAAGCATACCACAACTATTGTGAGCGAAAACTCCAAGACAATCATTGCTACCAACTTTCCACAGCCGGACAGTTTTATCCATAGATGCCGAGAGAAGATACTACAGGAAGAAATTACATAACAAATGCCTCAGTTTTTACTTCCATTAGATTAATGGTTTGCAAGTTAATAAGGAAAAAGATTTTGAAAGCTTACATTATCCTTTGACCATGAGATGTCCAAGACTTCACCTGTATGCCCGCGGAATTCATATAATGGTTTTTCCATTACCCGGAAAACTTTAGGAGGGAAGACGACGCAGGCTGACTCAGATGATTTCCTGAAACTTTCTGTTGTCTTCTTTGGTTTCTCCTCATCCACCAAAACTGGTTTCAACTGGGAAAGATCATTTACCTCGAAGTACATACACGAAGGGTCTATCTCGTTAAGGCAATCCCTTCGTACTTTAGATCTCTTATCCTCCATAACTTTCCACACACGCACAATCCCATCTTCACCAGAGCTTGCAAGAAACTTCCCATCACGACTAAATTTCACAGCCAAGATAGCACCATTATGAGCTTTAATATCTTGACTTTGATAAACCGCTGAAAGCTCCTTTGCCTGTTTCTTACAATGCTTAACCTTAACTCTTGAAATAACATCACCTAAACCAGAAGATGCTCTGATTTTACCACCAGATTCGATCTTCGTATCTGAGGTACATCCGAAAGACCGCAGCCTATTAAACCATCCCTTCTTGAAACTCGCGACTAGCCCTGAAATATTCCCCTGCTTCTTAGTGTCCTCCACTTGGCAACATCTGGAATCAGAACATGATGCCATTGAAGAGCTGTGCCTTCTCGTTACATCACATCCACCCACATTTTTGTCTACTCTCAAAGACAATTCCTCAGAAACTTCCAAGCTTGAACCAGATAATGAATCCAGACTAGAAGAGCTGTTGAATCCTCCAGATCTCTGCTCAGCTTCAACAGAATTCTCTTGAACTTCACTGAAACATGATTCAACATTAGTTACAGAAACCGAATCCTTTGATTGAACATGATATTCTTCAACTCCCATCCACTCCAAGAACTTCTTACGCCTCTCCACCACACTTCCAGGTGAATCATTCCATACATCAAAATCAAAACCTCTTGGATTCAATGCCATAATCTCTTCCTTGGCATCAAAAAATTCCTGATCTTCCTCTTGAGAAAAGTTATCCATTATTCTTCGAAACGTTTTTTTCAATCCATGAAACTGAGCTTAAAGAACAATGCTTTATGCTCAAAAGAAGAATTTCCCCAACTGCCAGTTTTGCTTCCAAACAAGCAACCTACAAAGGAAACTATATATACAATTTAGAAATATTATTAAAAAACTAAACAGTTGAAGAAGTTTACAAATTAAGCAATCACAGAGTTCGAGAATTCAAATAAATTAAAAGAGTTGAACATCAATCTCAATCGTAAAACCCATTGAACCTAGTCTCCTCTGTCTCTCTCTCTAAGACATTTCCACAAACAACTTATATGGTCGATCAATGTGTAAGCAAACAAAAACAAAACCCACCAAAGGAAAAAAAAAGTTTTAATTTTTAGCACACAGAGAAGCTGAATTACCACCATCAAAGTGAAAGATCTCATTTTTAGACTCTAAGAAACAAATCCGCAACAAAATTGCGTGAGCAAGAACATGATTAAATAAAAAGAAATTATTTTTTAATAAAAGAATAAAAATTTCATACATGGGTTGGTTCGTCTTGAAGAGGTTTCTTCGAAATTGGAACAAACACATCCCTAAGAAGTAGCAATGGTACAGAGACTAAACACATAAACCCATTCCAAACCAAAGGGAATAAAAAATTGAGAGAAATTGTTAATAAACAAATAAATAAGAAGAAGAAGAAGGATCAAATGTTTTTTTTTCTACAATTGAAATCTGAGAAGAAATAGACAATAGGAAACAAGAAGAAGAAGAAGTATTGTCCGGAGGAAATTGAGTTTTTAGGATTACGTGTGACCGTTTGCTATGTCTTATTTAACATATCTGTCTTTATTGATATATATATATATATATATATCATTTTCCTCTTAATTATTCGGCAATTAGTCTATTAACTACACGCTACATATGTTTCATATGGACTTGAGTAGTAATAATCATTTTTAGATTTTTTCGTATCGACTCGTGCTATGTCTATTTATAATCAGTAATAAAATTATTCCCTCTCTATGCGGTGTTGAAGATTATAAATGTTAGTTTATATTCTTTCCTTGTCTTTACAGTTGTAAGTATATTATGTACACCGTAACATATTTTCAGAAGTATAATGATTAATGAAGTACAAATGACTATTGTCAATTTGTCAAGAGATTTTTTTTATAATTTTTTACATATTGTATACTTTAAAATGTCGACTACATTTTAAGCTAATATTTATTTTAGGAAACTCCGCTAGAAATTTTAAAACTTTAATGTAGAGGATTGTACATAAAACCGCTAAACAAAATCTTTTTATGAAATAATAATAATAATTTTGAGTATTATTGATGAGGATACTCGTCATCAATAATAGATTCTTAATTACATCCATCAATCTCTTCTGCTGATTATTTACCTTCAATAATTTTATTCGCGATACGTAGATTTCTTCTTAAAAAAATTGATTTTAAAATATTTTGTGGTACATGCTTAGTTGGAGCCCACATATCTGCATGATGACTACGCGGCATGTTCCCCATTCGCTTTGCTTTCATCTGATTCGAACTATATCCCTTTGATCTCAATTATCTGTCACATTAACAATTTAATTTCCAGTTGTTTGATACCTTAATTATTTCGTTTTATGATAAACTAGAGTGCCTTTTAAACTTTTTATTTGCCACTTACAACTCTGTGATTGTTTGGCAGCACATATGGAATATTTGTAACTCTGTAAGTAATAATCACATAAATTTAAACTAAAATAAATGTTATATTATAATCGCAGAAAGTATTTTATTACTCATCAATTGTAGATAATATATGAAAACAACTATAATAAACAACCAACGAAATCCTTTAAAACCTTTGTTAGAAAAATGACCAAAAAATAAAAGTTTAACTACACGAATAACCATTTGATCATACAGGAGTTGTATATAATAAAGTTATATATTGACCCTATGACGGGACCAAATTAGATGCTAATATCACTTTTTAAAATAGATCATTTTCCAAAATAAAATTTATCTTTTTCTGTTTTACGTCCATTTTGAGATATATTGCTTCAGTCTATTTATGTTAATTGATTCGATATCGCCATTCTACTAAAAATACGTTTATTTTCTTCTACACATATTATGATTTGAATGTTTCGAAACAAGCAAAAAAAATTATATATGATGGTAAACAAAAAATGACATTCTAATTAAAATAGCAATACTTTCTGTTATATTTAATATATGTAGACTATAATGTTATTTAATTTTATTTATATAAAACATTTTATTCACAGTATATTTGATTATGTTTTATAGAAACTAAAAGTATATGAAAGGGTTTTGATACCGATTTATAAATCTTAAATTATGACACAGATTTATCCAATTCGACAGGAATCTGTATAACTAAGTTGACCACCCCTATTTATTATACGTTCATAGTTTTCTTTCTTTAAATTCACCACTACTCTTGAATGTTTACCTCAATATCCATTGATTATTTTATATTAAAATGCATCTGCTAAAAATGTATATATATATATTGGACCAAAGATAAATTAAGCCGACAGGTTCAAACGAGTTATTCTATATATTAAGTTTTAAAATTAGATTATAATATATCAACATAATACAGTACTATAGACCGTCATGGCTTAGCAAAGCCTGTCTTCCTGTTGAAGCAAAAACAAGTACAAATTCATAAAGCAATAATAAATAATGTAATGATAATTATTAATTAAAATACCGCCTCTAGAGTTGCAAAGGCAGATTACCTGGATTCATGCAGGCTTGTATTGTAAAGAGAATATATGTTGTCCCGTTTACATTTTTGTAATTATTTATTCCGACTTTTGATTTCTTTTCTTTTTTGTTACTTATATATTTGTTAAACAAAAGATCTTCAAGATTTCTTGATAAAAATGATGTTACCATACGTGCATTACTATATTAGATATGCATTATGGACAACTTGGTCTTCGCCTCCCAATCTTCAACTTGATATTCTCCTCCCAATATTCACCCGAGACTTTTATGGATATTTTAGATATATATATAAACCGTATTTCTTCACTCACCTTAATATTAATACTCTCTGAATAAAAGTAGAAATATTTTCCTTCCATTTACTAGGCTTTCGTCTTATAATTTTTTTTTCGAAATAAGTGTAAGAAGGATTCAAGAAGACTTGACTAAATTGTTGATTTTAATTGTCGTTTATAATAAAGAACATTTGATATATTTCTAAACTTCTAGTTAGCTGAAATTGATTTTAGTTTCTATATAATAAATCATCTAGAAAATTGTGGTAATACTTGTCCAAATGTGAGTAGGACAAATGAGAGACCTTTTAATTATTTTTGATTCAGAATGTTCCCTTTTTATAAATTTTATTGATGTAATTGTTGTTACGTAGTAGTTTCTCAACAAGTTTGCTTTATAGAGTTACAAATAGGGATCACCTTTTTCTTGGTTGTTGTTTGTAGATTATAGAGTTTAGTTAAAAATCAAACAATTTCCTAGCTAGAGAATCGAACAAAAATATCCAGATATTTATCGTTCATGCTTGAGGTGAACTCACGATATACGGAAGAAAGCTCAAGCACTTCATGCTCAGCATGTCAAAAGTGGACAAATACTAGAAAGTTACAACTTGTTTAAATGTCAAATAGATGGATCCTGGAATTTTTTTATTTATCTTATGGTTATGAATGAAGATATTTGTGGAGGGACGATAAGATAACATTTTTCGATGTCAACGTGTGTGTGTCGTATTTTTAGCATGAAAATTTTAGTATACGCTATGAAGATTATTATATCTAAAACCTTTGATCGGTGATTTAAATCTTTTGTTATTCAAAATATTTTAAGAATTAAAATTAATATTTTAAGAATTATATTTTTAGTAATTTCAAAGTGTTTTTTAGAGCTTTGCAGCTAAGAATAAAATCATCAAAATTTTATGTTTTATGTGAGATTGTAGAGCTGGATTTTGATAGCTAAATTC
This sequence comes from Nasturtium officinale, assembly GCA_963854855.1. Taxonomy (NCBI): domain Eukaryota; kingdom Viridiplantae; phylum Streptophyta; class Magnoliopsida; order Brassicales; family Brassicaceae; genus Nasturtium; species Nasturtium officinale. The sequence continues at coordinate 12,062,347 of OY978505.1, forward strand.
TTTAACTATCCCACCACTGTTTATTTTAAATTTGTTATTAATCGAGGAAAACTATAAGCTTAACTGCCACAATTCAAATATTTAGATTTTTGAGGTAATATTTTTCAAAAAGGAAAAATGTTGGCTTATTGAGAGCCATCAAATTTTTATCCTGACATGTCTAGAGTTCAATATAAATTCTCCATGTAAAAGAAATTATAAGAGTTTTCTTTTTTCTTTGATAAAGAAATCTAAAAGAATTTTATGTCCAAGTAAGTTTGTGGCCAAGTAAAAGAAACCTGTTATTAATTTGTAAGAAATGTATGTATCATCTATAGTTTGCTGATGTGGCTTGGCAGCTAGGTAAGCTACACAAAACAACAGTTTAAAATATATAATATAAATATAAGCGCACGACCACCCATCTCTATATTATATTTATTATCGTAGAATTTCGATGGCTATGATACTATTATACTGCACATTGGTATAACAAGTTAAAGAATCATTTTTTTTTTTAAAGATACGGTTCGTAGAATGGCCACTTCATTGCTTTGGTCGTTGAAACGTTGATATTCTTCCTTCATGTTCATCAAACCCAACCAGATGCTCCTAACCTTACTAGCTTCATTATTACCTCATCATAGTTCTGCCAATTTTTAATTGATTCTACGATTTTGTTTGTTTGTTTAGAACAACTAAGTTTAAGATCCTGATTTATGATGTATCAACGTGGATAAATCACATAGATATCATAGAGTGGTTTCATTGAACTGTTTCCTATTTGTATTTTATTTCTACGTATATTCATATTATCATGACTAATTTGTGTTTGTATTAAATGAAGAGTTTAAAGATGAATAAATTCATGTTACGAATCAATTAGTTACAAAAATTTGTAATAAATAGAGATGTTGAAGGAAGAGTAACGGGCGTTTTAAGAAAACCAAGGTAGAGTAATATAAAATTGAAGATCTAATAAAATTATATAGATTCGGGTTTCGGGCTTTATAAATGTCTTAAACGACTAGTAGCCAGTATGGACTAGTAAAAGGGTGATAACCTTAATTTACTAGCCGACGTAATAAAGAAAATAATAAAATATTAAATCAATGTTTAATACTCTCGCCATCGCAATATAATAATGATGATAGTTAAATTTATATATAAACGGAATATTTTTGGAGACTGAAAAAGAGAAGATTCTACGTTAAAAAAAGAGAAGATTCTAAATTATATATAAATTATACATTTGTGATTCTACATGCGAATTCTCCGAGAAGTAATTTATAGTATTATAATATTTTGTTTCCATATAATCATAAATTATACGTCATTTATTTAGGTAAACAAAACTTAATAGTGACAATAAAATATAAAATTTGTATGTCATGTTAGATTGCGACCCTTACCCGGAAGATTGGCTAATATATTAATGCAGCTCAGTATTTATCTAGTATTGAATAACAAAACTTCTATGTGTATCTGAAATTGATCTAAACCACATATACATATTTTCCTTCATTCATGCATATTTATTACCTTTTAAAACAAAATAAAATTCACATGAATTTGTTTTTTGTTAAAACATGCGTTTGTCAAAATTTCAGTTCAAATAATAATACAACGCGATCAATTCAATTTATAAATTTTAGGACACTGTTAGTTCATTGTACCAATAAAAAATCTTTTCTAATTTATGAGAGAAATTTTTGTATTAAGGCAATTAGTATTTAATGTGTATAGCATTAGTTATTTTAAATGATTTTCTTATAAAAAAAAATTGAAATTCATTTGTATTAAGGCAATTAGTATTTAATGTGTATAGCATTAGTTATTTTAAATGATTTTCTTATAAAAAAAATTGAAATTCAAACAAATTCAGAAAATAACAGTTTAGAGTAAATAGTATGCAGAATTATGTTGTTTCGTTTAACAAATAATCGGTTTATATATATATATATATAGATATTGTAGTCGCTACGAATATATAGATTTGGAGGTAATCCAATTAGAATTTGAACTCAGATTAGTTCTTGAAATTGTAGTCGCTCCGAATAGATTGGGAGGTAATCCATCTACATCACATAATTAGATTTAGCGTATACTTACAAAAGCATATATGATTACGTAGGCTCACACGTGTAGTGTTGGCTTTTCCCGACGTAGTCTAGAAAACTACGTACCGACGTGTTTCATTGACTCTTAAAACTAGCACCTTAAGTTTCTCTTGTACACGGATTTCATACAATATATTTTGGACCCACTAGATAATACAATGGAACCGTAGCATCTAGCAATTCTTGAATAAAGATTAAAAGATACGTATGCATTTATAAGCATACGCGGATCTGGGCTTGTCAGTGTATGTGAAGTATAGTCAAAGCTGACTTTGGAGTTTGGGAGATGGAACATGGAGATTCACTAGTTTCTATATTGATGAATAGTTATGCCACACATCAATTTTACGATATCGATAGAAGTTTTTTGTTTTGTTTTGTTAAAGATCAATAGAAGTTGTTAATATTTGGAAGTCAAAGAGGATAAACCATACATACACCGTTTTCATATTAATTGCCGATTATATATATGTTTCTAAAATCATGACAGTTATGCCAAACAAATATACAATTTTTAGTTTTGTAATAAATATAGACCCTCTGAGGTTGTTGAATTTGTTTTATATAAAAAGATGTAGTCTATGTAAACTATATTCTTCCAAGTTGGGCAACCAATAAGGGAGTAGAATTTTAATAAATTTTGGTTTGGAAAAAAAAAGATGGTCTTACATTGAAATTTTACTAAAAACATAATTATATAAATACAATTTACTGATAACAAAAAACTATTAAATCGTATGCTAGTTACTATTATTAATTTAAATCGAATGCTAGATCTTTTATATAAAAATGATACAATAAAACTTAGAGTTAATTTGCATACCATCAAACAATAGGGTACTTAATTAGTTGACCAAAAATAATAAAATCTTCTACAAAAAAAACAGCAATACGGTCGTTTGCAAAAGTTGGACGGCCACTATAGCGCGCCAATTTTAATAAATGAACCTCTAAAAATATACTTAAGTTATAGAAATAATAAACCGTATGAAATTATATTTAATAAATTTGATTTCAACAAGAAAACAATTTATCACTAAAAATAATATAATAATGAAATTAATAAAATGATCTACAGTACTGGAAATTAAAGTTTTTTCTACAGAAGGCGTAGTCATGGGGCCCCTTAATTTTCTTCAATATACTTTTTTCTTTTGCCTTTAACAAGGGATAAAAATTCTCTAAAACTTAACTTTCGATAAAAAATAAATTAATGCTGATTATAAATAAAATTAACAAACACGTTGACAAGCCTATGTAGATAGGCGACTGGGTCAGCAGATAAGGCTCATCCCTTTATGATGGAACGTCCCAAAATTCCAGACGGATCATGTGATTGTGATACTGTTGAGTGCTGTGTACCATATTCGCGTACGTATTGTTTTTTGTTGACGTAATTAGGTTATATATGTGCATGAAAAGTTTACTATAATCGCAAACTAATCTTCAATAGATATAAATTTTTGAGTATCCTTTATATTTAACTGTTAAAATAGTCAATAATGAAAAAATAAGCGGATGTAGCAAGGTATAAATTCTTATGTGGACATAGGATATATATATCCAATTCAAATAACGTCGAAAAAAATCCAGCTTAAGTAACATGTACACATACATATAAATTTGTAACTGAGACATTTAACCATGTAAACCTAAAATTGGGGCTGTCAAAAAGAATGAAATTTTAAATAAATCAAACAGGTTTCAAGAACAAACTAAAATCCAACGTTACAAGATATTTTTATGCATGGTTCTAAATTTAGATATCTATCAACTTGTCAAATTTAGTGCCTTAAATTGAGTGGAGACAAAATACAGAAGAACCGATCATACAAATGCTGACCTCATAAAGGCACATCAACAGTGTTTGTGGGTCTCCATATATAAGCTCTTATCATCATCCTCTATATAATATTATAGGGGTTTTGTTTTGTGTGGTTAAATGTAGATTATAGGGTTTGAGAAACATATGTAATAGTGATATTTTACACGATATATATTGTCATTAGCTTTTAGTAAAATTTGATTGTATCTTTCTACTTGAGAGTTTCAATGAATAATTAGGATGATTGGCTGAACACAAGTAAGCGGACCCAAACAGAAAGTAGAAAATACCATCAATTAAAAACAATATATAAAACTCCGACTATGACTATTATTCTTTTTATTTTACAAATTGTTGTTTTGAGATATTTTTTTGTAAAAGGATGTTGTAAGAAATATTTTATATAAATTAGAAATATATATATATATATCCTTATTTAATAAATGATTAATTAGATATAATGATTTAAACTCAACAAAAAATAGCTTTGAAGACTCAAGAATTTGATTTAAAAAACTGTATTAAAATGTAAAATAATATATTATTTCTAAAATAAAAATAAAACTGTTGAACGATTTTCACGAAACGGAATTAATTATATTACATGCCAACAGGAGTTATTCACAGTTCTTGACATCTTCTAACGTTAAAGTTGAACAAAGAATGATCCACGTAGTCATACGCTTAGGTCAACGACATCGTATTGATCTCTTCCCGCCTTTATTTTTTGTTTAAATAACGAATGCGATTATTATAATGGGAGATTTAGTGGCATCTTGAATGATGTCATCATATTGTAATTAAGTTCATGCTTGATGATAATGATGATTCCAAGGACCACTATTGCTTAGAGTAGATGTATGAGAATCTCGTACTTCTGATCTAATCATTCACCAAAATCAGGGTCGTCACTTTTCTTTATATACCTGTTATTCAAAAGTCAATATATATGAAAACTACCAATGAACAATGACCGTGTAGATTGTGTTATAAGAACGATAACTATCAAATTCCAAGATAACTACGTGTTATAGACTTTTGACCCGTCACCCTCGAATATAATTAGCGACTAAACAGATTATTAAGAATATATTTCGAGTAATATACCTTATAACATTTCTATTAAATTCTAAATACTGATATAATTAACTTAAAGATTGGCAAATTATTCCGACTACACACCTTAACTTGTAGTAGGAATGACTAGAAGGTTTCGGTTTGAGTGGTTTGAGTTATTAAATTTCGTGAGAATGAACAAATATTGGACCAGATTCTGCGGTAAAGTTTTAAATCATAAATTTTTTGAACTAAACAATACATATATGAGATTCTGCGATTTGAGTGATTCAATTCAATTTCATTTCTATAGATAGTTCTGCTGTTTAATGATTTTTTGTTGCTTGAGTTGTCTCCAAATCTTTAGAGTTCGATCTATGTTTTTGTGCGCTTCGTTGATATATATCGTACATAGACCAATGCCACATCATGATATGAGTATTATGTTGTTTATTTTCTTAAGTAAATTTAATGATTTATACATATATAGAAATACGCATATACCTGTGAAAAAGTAAAAAAAAGGGAATTATTGTTTCTATAAAACAAAAAAAACCCCTAAAATTTCAGTTTTTAGTGTTTTTGGGTTATTCAAAAACAAATTCAAATGTCGGTTGATCATTAGTCTAGTATTGGCCATGACTTTAGACTAACCGACACTAAATTTCGAATGCTCCATTTGAATGTGTTCCAAAAAAATACCTTCCAAATAAAGTAAGCAAAAAGGCTTAATTTTATATAAATCATTAGATTAATTGGTATTTAATAAAACTAAAACTAATTATTCTTGCCATATGAAAATGGATTGAGCAATCCAATCCGAGCTGACCGTTTCCGCTTGGCCATTTCAGTGAAAACACACACATTATCTCGAATCCAGTATACGATGGAAGTTAGGTTTAAATTGCAAATGTAAAAACATCACAGAAAAAAACGAAAACAACGGGACAAGAAGTTGATGTAAGTTAGGTTTAAATTCAGAATGTTAAGACACTACTCAAAATCCAAAACAAGTGGACAAAAATACTCTAGACAGTTGTTAAAACTAAGGGAATTAAATGGAGAAAAGAAAAGAAGAGAGAAGACAGCTAGGGTTTGGTCCATGCACGAGCAGTGAAAAGAGTACGTGGAAGGACCACGGGATGTTATGAACTTGCGATGGTAGGATTTAATTAGGACATACCTCGACTTAAGAACACAAGCCAGATCTATTTTGTACTTTTGGTCTTTGGAATTTGTGCATTCCCTTATTTGTGATTCTTCTCGAACCAACCAACCTGCCTACTTTAAGATTTATTCTAATTAATTTGTACGGACAAAACGATTTTGTTTTAGAGCTTTTTATTGAATCTTATATAGACTTGGTTTGATGCTTCATTTTGCAATAAATATAAGTTATAATTTAGTGGTTTTGATTCAATCATTTCATCATATTAGTCGAAATCAATGATCAATTATTTTCCTTCTTAGTCCAATGACTAATTCTTTCGAGATTAATATTTGTTTTCACTAATTCACAAATTTAAATGCCGAAACAAGGAAATTTACATTACATCGAACAACCACGACCATTCATTATATATATATATATATGTAGAGGACTCATATATTGAATATTCCTAACTACAGATAACACACTTCAATGACAAATAGCCATCAAATGATTAATTACACCTGTAAAGCGACAAAACATTACTCTATAAATTAATAATTCTAAAATTTTAATTAAAAGAACGAATCATTTGTAGTCGACAGAGAGACGAGAAGAAGAAAAGAAGATTTCAAGTAGGCAATTATGATAAAAGAAACATTCTGTACGACATATACTCCTAAACCCATATAATCTTTTGGTTATAATTGGAAATAGCGAAAACAAAAAAATCTTCGTTGTAAATGTAAACAAACATTCTTTTATGATCATGTTTTTTTTTTTTTTTTTTTTTTCATTTTCCTAAAGAATTTTGTCATTCGATATGACAAAATATAAAAAACAAACAGAAGTGGTCACATCTCTGATGGGCTGGACATTGGTCCTTATAATTAAAACCCATTTGGGGTCTTTATGAATTAATGTGAAAAGAGTAATTGCAGCCTGCGAAGAGGACCACTACTGTCACCGTGTGGGCGCGATATAGCTGGCCGTTCACTCCTCCCCTAATTTCGAGATCATCATCAATTATCCCAACAACTGTCTTTCTATGATCATTGTGGGTCCCATTTCATAATTTGTGGTGGGCCTACGTAAATTTCACCGTACGAAAATATCAGAATAAAGCAAATTAAAAAAAGAAAAAGTCAATGTCTGTACTTTGTTTGCTTAATAATATATGTTTGTGCCTTGTGGGGGTAACATTTTTGAATCTTTTGAATATTTTTAAAACGTTGATTAAAAACTATCTTCTTATGTAAGGAAAACGAAAGATTTAAACTATAAAAATTATTGATAATGCTTGGTAACTAATCACTAAAACCCAGAAATTTCATAATTTATTAGTTTACAACAAGAATAATAGAACAAGCCGGCGTAAAATTTAGTCGGCTACTTCATATTGATATTCCCAAATGTATTGTAAGAACTAAAGATGGCCCAATCGATAAATACATTCAAAGCCTATATTTTCAGGCCCAACTAAAAACCAAAGGCATATTTCTCATGTATGTAACGTAACCGGAAGAAACGCGTTATGATTGTTTGGCCTCTCAGTCTCAGAGCATCCTTATGCGGTTATCCCAAATATTTATTTAAGTGTTTTCTAAATGATATAATGTTAAAATTTAAAGATACTTATTTAAAAACATCTAAAATGTTTATGCAGAGATATTTGTTTGATTTTAAAGATACTTTGGTATTTTTTTCTTTACTTTTTTTTTTTAATTTTTAAAGTTAAAAATATTCAGTAAAAAATGTGGGATATAAGTGCTCTTAATGTCCTGCAAATACACAGAACCATGTCCAAAAATAATTTAAAATATGTTCTGCTACAATATGACACGTTGCTTTTTATATGTTTCTTGGGTTACAAGTTATTGGGATTTGGTTGGGCTAGTTTGTATAGGAAACATTTAGTTGAGTCTAGTGAGATGTGGTGGCCAAGCAATCTCGTTCACGAGTCTCTCTTCAGGTAACATGTTTCTTCTAATGAAACTCATATGTTTTTTTCACAAAACATTTTTAAAAATATGTGGTTTTTTTTTTATTGAACTAGTAGTAACAAGTTCTTTGTTATCACGCTCGTCATCACTAGCTTCTCCTATTTTCTTCTCCCCGGATATCTCTTCACACTCTTAACTACGGTCTCTTGGTTATGTTGGATTAGCCCTAAGTCGGTTATACTAAACCAAGCTCGGCTCAGGGTCAGCGAGTCTCAGTATCGGTTCCTTCGGTCTAGACTGGTCAACCATTGCGTCATACCTTGGAAGCCCAATCGCTAGCCCGTTCTTTGCTACCGCAAATATAGCGGTCGGGTTCTTCTTGAGATGTACGTAATCACATCTCTCAGTTACTATTTAGATTTCCCAATATACTCCAGTAAACTCTTTGAAGCCAATGGCCAATCATACAAATCTCAAGCATCATAAATGTGGATTTCCGCATCTGTGGATCCACAACATAATTTTTCATAAAATAATTAATCAGATGAGACATAATTAAAATTCAATAAAAATTTACACTAGTTTTGAAAATTTTAGGGGGCACCTGCCCCACCCAAAATGTATGTACATCCGCCAGTGACCATAAGGCTTACGCAGATCATGAAAAGATCATGAAAAGGAGCGTTCCAAAAAAAAAAACAAGAACATTGATATACATACAAAGATCATGAAAGGGAATTACAAAGAAGTTTCTCTCTGGTGGTTCCTTTAGATTTTCGTGTTGAATCTTGTAGTTATTATCTTCATATGTTTTTACTATAAGACACAGGTTCAATTTCCATGGTAAGGAGCTTTCTTGGCTTGTTTGATAGCTATCTTCTTCACTCCAGCTTTCGTTGGTGTTATCATGGCTACTACTAAACAGGTTAGAAAAGAGATTCAAAAGCTTGTTATAACATTGGCTTAAAAAAACCGGGTATGAATAAACCGGATTTCTGTTTTTATATTCTAGGCTTCGGGTTTGAACATTATCACAGAATACATAATTGCTAACATATGCTTCAAGACTTACGGATATATCAGCATGTCTCAATCTTTGATTTTCTTAGCTGATTTGAAGCTTGACACTTATATGAAGATCCCACCAAGAAAAATGTTTATGGCACAGGCAAGTCTTAACATTTCCCACATTACTGTGCTATTGTTCATGGTTGTCCTGTTTTCTAAACCCAGATTGGTGTTTAAGAGAAGCTTAATTACTTCTATCTTGTTCATAAACTTCTGTACTGTACTTGGCTTTTACAGAATCCATAAAATGTAAGAATCATTTTAAAATGGAGAGAATCTGAGATTCTAACGTAGGAACAAAAACAAGTATATTATCACAAGAATCCAAACAAAGCAAACAACATTTTGGGTCATTGAACAAACTACAGATATGATTTTAACTTCATCACTACAAATTCCAACCAATTTGCATACAGAAAGATTTAAAGAAAAAGGCTTTACAAAGTTCTGAAAAATCATGTCTCTGTCACTCTTTTGTGAAACATCAAGATGTCTCCTCCTTGAGCCTATACAAGGTGATTTCTTGCTGCTTAAAGTACCGGCGATCCTCTTCATCCACCAGCACAAGATTCAGGTAATATTTTACGCTGAATTTGTTGTTTACGTTCTTATGTGTTGGTGTCAGATCGTATGGTGCCAAGAACACTCTTACAGGTATCGATTCGCCTGCAACAATGGTCTCAAAACTTGGTTACAGAACTAGTAAGAGGATTGAATGAGTTATGTAACTTATGATTATAAATATTTAAGGCATATACCTCTAACTGGAGCACCATCCATTAACTCGAATTTGGCTAGTGTTTCAGTCTCGACGTGAGTATTAGCTCCTGCTCCTGTTGATTCTCGCCGTCTGATCTCAAGATCCATATTCTTTATCTTGATTCTCACCAGAAGAAAGTATATTTTCCCAAGGATGACATCTTTTAGGTGATACCTGTATACAGAGCATAAGGAATTAGCTGTTTTTTTTAAGTTTCCTTATCACTCCAGCTTAAAGTTATCAAAATCATTTTTTCTTACTTACTTGCTTTTATTGTACTCAAACTCGATATGCAAGCAATCCTCAATTCCAACTTCCATCTGTACAATGGGTAAAGGAACAATGGAATTAAGCACATCTAATTCTAAAGAGGAAAAGAAATATCAAAAAGTCATATATCACTGAAGGTAAAACTAGCTCTACAAGAAAAAGAAAAAAAAGGATTCACTATCAAAAGCAAGAGCGGTAAGGAATCAAGAAATTGAGAGTGAAAAATGAGAAATTTTGGATTCTCTATCAAATATTCTAGAATCTTAATCTAATATGCAAAACTTGAACCATATCAGAACTCACCTTAATGCTGTTATTGATTGGAGGAAGTGGAACATAGTTACGGACCTGTTTCAAACCCATAAAACAAAAGCTAAGTTTATCTTAAGTAGTATTGCGTCACAAACTCATGCGTATAAGTGACGGAAAAAATACCACAAAGTCCTGGTATTCCACGATGCTTCCAGCATAACCACGTGTGACTGTTACTTTGAGGACATACCTGAAGAAAACAGAAACAAAAATAATGTACTACAATATGGATATTAGAACTTATAAGTTTCAATTTCAAACTGATGTCAAAGAATAATATGATATACCTTAGGCGCACATTCACGCCATGGTATGTCTCATACGGCATCTCAACAGACGAGAATTCAAAAGGATATGTCTTTCTTTCGTAAATTTCTCCAGGTACATCAAGCTCACGCACTGGAAATCAGGAATAGAGAAGAGTTGGATCAGTCAGTTACTTATAACTAAGAGACTACTGAAGAAAAAAAACAGAACCATGTCATAATGGAACCACAAGTTTTGAGTCTCACCCAAGGAAGTGAAGTCATAAAAGTTTCCTCTGTCAAAATACATTTCTATCCAAAAAAAAAAAAAAACAGAAATGTCATCAATAAGCATATAAAGACATGAGTCAGAAATCCGATAACAAAATCTACAAAAATTCACACCTATTTGACCAAGAAGCTCAACTTTTACACCATTATGCTCCACCTTTTTCCCTTGATATGGTTCAATGCTAATCTGAGAGAAACAAGTAATAGAAAAACTAAGTCTAAACAATTCCATGAACCTCCTGATGAGTAGAGATCACAAAACAAAACCAAAGTACCTTTCCAGAGATAGTTTCTTGACTCTGAAATAGTGGATTCATAACTGTTTGTCCATTATCTTTCTTGATGGGTACCTAACAAAACAGATATCAAGGAAAATACAATAAGAAAGCCTTTTACCTAAGTCTGAGAACTATAAACCCGTAAGAGACGATAAACCTAAAGAAGGATGAGTACATGTTTACGATTTTTCCCATCAGTAAATGTGACTGAAATATTACAAGCCGGCTTGAAAGCTCCAAGAAGATAATTCTGTGATATAAATACCAAAAAAGGTATAAACTTTAGTATAAGAGAACCAAGCAAAAAAGAGAATTTTTTTCGTAAACAAGTATTTTGAGCACCTACCATGATTAGAAGATTCAAAGCCCAATCACAATAATCTGTTTTCAAAGAATAAGAAACCAACAAAGGAACAAAATTAGTTGCATTTCCAACTTGAAACAACAAAAAAGGTTTGGTTTTTAAGCTAGAGCTGATTCGAATTCGGACTCAATTCATAAAAAAGTAATCAAAGAAACCCCAGAAAATAACAAACCACGTGTTAATGCTCAAGACTTGATCGACAAGACGCGAGATCAAACTGAGATCGACAAAGTTAGATTCGATTTAAACAACTGAAAAATGGTACCTTTTCAGGTGAATCAAAGGCTTATTTCAATAGGAGAGAGACTGAGAAGAATCGATCAAATCGACGAAGATTCTGACAGTTGGGTTCGAGACGATCGTCCGGAACAAAGAAAAAAAGAAGTCTTCAATTAAAAAAAAAAACAAACTTTATGTCAAGTTGACTACAGAAGCCCAAATTATATTATAAACCGACCAAAGCCCAGACCAGTTTATACCATTGGCGACTTGGCGTTATCACATTATGTCACGGAACAAAGAAAAAAAAAGTCTTCAATAAAAAAAAAACTAAACTTTATGTCAAGTTTACTAAACAAGCCCAGTTTATATTATAAACCGATCAAAGGCCAGATTATAACCATTGGCGTTATTACATTCAAAAGCTGCCAATTTTATATGAAGAAACAAAAACAACATTTTAGTGCTTTAAAGTTACGATTTGTATTCAAAGTTGAAGGAAAACAAATGAGAACAATGCTTCAACTAGAAATGATCCTGAGAATATCCCAAGGTATCAAAATGTGCTCTTAATGTCTCAAGGAAATGTGTCTCACAAAAGTACAATTTCTTTGGTATACTTTTTTATCTATACAAAACTTCAGTGTATAACTTCTATTCCGAATCTCTTTCTGAATCACGCTGATTTGAATTCTGAGAATTTGACTGAAGGTTTCTAACACAAGAGACAAATAGCTTTGAGATGCCATTTATAGCTACTTGGACCTCGTCAGGATCACTTAGGCTTCTCGAAACTGAAGAATGCGAGCTTAAACCAGTGTACTCACTCGCAGCAACTTGTGTCTTCTTTGAGGTAGAAAGAACCTTCTCCAAGTCCAATTGTGTCAATGGCCTTGGAACCTGCAGAATTGCAGACAACTCGAAGCTGTCAGTACACAAAATCAGGTGGAAGAAGAAAACATTGACATTCTTGAACCCGGTTTTAACTTACAGTAATTTGTCTGCCATTTTTCTCGGCGTCTAGGATTTCTCTGATTGGGAAGTAAGCTGCTTTTTTGCAGAGTTCAAAGATATCTGATCCAGTATAGTCTTCACATAAGCGAGCTACATGATCATGGTTAATATCTGGTTCAACCCTCTCTCCTTTCAAAATCACTTTCAATATTTGAGCTCTCTCTCGGCTATCAGGCATCCCGATTTCAAAGGATTGGGGAAAACGCCTCAATATTGCTTCGTCTAGCTCTGAAGGTCTGTTAGTTGCAACAAGAACCATCACCCTCGCATTCTCTATAAACATAAAAAAAACATCATACTTCAGATTGCACTTCGTACACACGACTAAATAAAACAACGAGATTCAACTCACGGTCTGTAGTAAATCCATCCCATAAAGCCATAAACTCAGTCTTCATATTCGCCATTGCTTCATTATCAGTTGCACGGCGCTGGCCAAGAAAACTATCCACCTCATCGACAAAGATAATAGCTGGTTGGAGTTTGTAGGCCAAGCTGAATACAGCAGCCACTGAAGAGAAACAGAACAACACATATATTACTAACACCACCACCAATAGACAGGCTAACGTGATCCTCATAAAATCTACACGTACCGAGCTTTTGGGCATCACCAAACCACTTGCTCATCAAATTTGAAACCTTCAAATTAATAAAAACAGCTTCAGATTCTCTAGCAATAGCTTTAGCAAGCATTGTCTTCCCAGTTCCAGGAGGACCATACAACAAGACACCTTTTTGAGGGCCAAGTAACTTTCCATAAGCAAAAAGCTCAGGTCTCTTCAATGGTAGAATCACAAGCTCATATAGAGCTTGCTTAATTGAATCCAAGCCTCCAATAGAACCAAACTCAACACCAATGTGTAATGGGTTTATAACATCACAAGCTATTACATCCTGTTTGAACAATTAAGAGCATCAGATTTGAACCTTAAATACCAAAATCGATTGAAATTACCTTAATGAACTATAAAAAGAAAGAATATATTAAACGAATTGAAACATTTTGAGAATCAAAAGGGTCGAATTTAACCTCGTATTGATTGGTTTGGATAAGAGGACGACCTAAACGCTTAGCGATTTCTCTCTTATGCTCGAGCGACTTTTTAGCGGCGTCACGGTTAGGGTCAAGTTGACGAAGACCCACATAGAGAACTAAGCTGCTCAATGCAGCGCTAGCTACGTAAAGTATTAATTGCTCTATGAAATTTGAATCTTTTTCCCAGAAGATCTCTTCATTTATCCTAATTCGATTAAAGAGGATTTGGTAAATTAGACAAGAGAAAGAAGAACCCTAATTCTGCGTGGCATTGTCGTAATTTTGTTTAATAGTTTTGTGTATTTTTAGGTGGTAATTTATCCAAGCTGGCCCATTAGGCCTTGTGTAGTATTTCGTAATGGATCTGAAATTTTAAAAGCCCAATTTCTATATTAAATTTTGTGAGGTTTGTTAATTTATTTAAAAATCACAAAATACCTGTATTTTTTAATGCTATACAAATAAAAATAAAAATAAAAATTGCTACTTGGATATTTATTGAATAAAAAAAAACCGTTTGATATTTTCTTTACACCATCGAATATTGTTTTTTTCTAAACTTACCAAATGAATCGTCGAATAGGAAAGCCAGGTCAATGATTATCAGAATTTTGGTTCTGTTTTTGGGAATCAATTACACGTGGCTGCCGCGTTATACAAACGCAGATCTAAAGGACCACGTCAGATCCTGCGGCGGTGAACACTACACTGACTTCAGACCAAACGCATCAACCCCGCTTGTCATTTGTTCAGAAAAAAAAAACAAAATATGTAAATAAATAATACATTTACTCGATAAGATTGACCGAGTTATAAGTAGAAACTGAAATTTATTTATGATATATCTTTCATTTTGAATGTATCTATATTTTTATTATTAAATGCCAATCCAAGTTTGTAATCTAGTTTACTTTTTTCTTTTTTTTTTGGTAAAAGTAATCTTTAATCTGTATTCGGCTTTCGTCGACAATCCTGTAACATTTGTTTTTGTGTCTGATAAACTTGATTTTTTTATTGAAAGGATATAGAAATTAATTTATCAACGAATACAATTCTATGAAAAAGATCATGTGCTATAACCACATGATTTATACCGTTATATTCTGTTCTCTGTCACTGTTCGAACGCTAAAACTTCGAAAGAAAGAAAAAGAGCACAAAGCCTTCCACTTGTCATTTGTCACTTTCTTTTTGGGTTCTAATACTCTATTTTTATGCTTTATCCCAAACCCAATTCAGAGTTGGGATACATAACTATCCACTAGAATATCAAGAATGAAAAAAAAAAAAAATCAAGAATGTTGTCGACAAACGACTATACGACTTTTGAGAAATACGATTTTAATTTCACTGGAAACCAACGGATATGATCTATGATTTTAGGTAACTTTTTAGACCTAACTACATTATCTATTACAACTTTTTTAATTTGGTAGTGGAATCTCATCAGAGATATTTGTAACTTAACACAAAACATGAATTTGAATATAAAAGAAAACCTGAGGTTTAAATAAAGTCATAGACGATATGGACGGAAATGGGACATGTATAGATAATGAATGACAAAAAGACTTTTTATGATGATTAAATAAATCGAACAAGTTGAAATATATATATATATATATATATCAGACTCCTTGAAGCTAAATAATTCTGTGGGAAAAAGTAGTGTACTGGTCCTGACTTTCTTAAACCATTTACTAAATGGTAAATTCAACGTATTTGTATATAGACAATTGAAAATGAAAATTAAGTGTTCTCTTCTTCAATAATTGCCGTGTGAGAAAAGATCGTATAAAAATAAAAATAAAGAAATTAACTGAAAGTATTAATTTATACAAAATCCTCTTTGTTTGGTATGTATCATCGTTTGGCATATAGAGTGAACTATAACACAAAGGTGGACGTCCAATATCCCCAAGAGGCCATGACAATAAAATTTGGTAGATTTAAAAAGAGTTAATTAATCGAACATGGACTAAAATTGGGTAAGATCATATTTCCAATCCAGAGGCGGTTTTGGAGAGGTGCAGGAGGTGTAAATGTCATAACGCAAAAAAAAAAAAAAAAAAAAAAAAAATCATAATTTTCCTTTGGAAAAATAAAAAAAAACTCAATTAAAAAAATTTGTATAAGGAGATACCCTATTTTTACCATACGGTACATGGCCTATTTTATTTTTATTTTTGATATTTTTTGAACCGCCCCCTGTTTCAATCATTAAAAAGATTATCTATCGAGGACTAGCTATGAAAATGGTGAAGGTGAGAAGCTTATTAGGACATAACTAGTGAAAAAATAGTTTAACCCAGAAAACTCTTGAATACATTAATAGTATAACAAGTCTTTGTCTGATCTTAGTTGATGTGCATGATCGATCGGTCTCATGCCTGCCGTAACGAATTTGGCCAGCAAAACATTCGAAAATATTCCACTAAATTCAATGTTTAGAGGAAAACGAATCAGATGTTGAACTTGTTGTATATATGTACTTAGCGTTTCAGTTTCCAATTTTTTTTTTGGGTTTGGTATATGTTTGTGACCACATGCATGTGATATAGTTGACATTTACCAATTTCTTGGACTAGGTAAGGGAATAAAGTAAGTTTTATATTATATAATATTCAAATGTAACATTAATCTACAGGGTTATGTGTTCATTTTTTTTTTGAAAAACTTATTACAAATTTAATCACGTGGTCAACAATTAAAAAAGATAGTTATGGGCCTTATGGCATACCTAAAGTCTTAAACAAATTTCATCATCATCTTGCTTGTAAAGACAGCCACATGAGCCGGCCATCTCGATTTCCACATAAATTCAACTTTATTAGTCAAAATAAAGAATAAACTACATCATAG
Source organism: Nasturtium officinale (assembly GCA_963854855.1). Taxonomy (NCBI): domain Eukaryota; kingdom Viridiplantae; phylum Streptophyta; class Magnoliopsida; order Brassicales; family Brassicaceae; genus Nasturtium; species Nasturtium officinale. The sequence continues at coordinate 12,079,141 of OY978505.1, forward strand.
CTTCAGCTTTTCAGTTTCACATGATTGCCACCAGATTTATCGAGTTTATTAAACATGTATTTGTTACTATTAACATGTGTCGAGTTAAGATATATAGATATATGTATATTTTTAAGTCGTCTTATAATTAGTTGTACGTTAATACGTTAAAGACTTTCTTATAATTAGAAAAATAAACAGGGTTTTGACAAAATGATTTATAATGAAACAAATAACAAAATAAATTAGATTTATTTATTTATTTACTTTTTAAATTTTAAAGGAAACATATCGAAATAAAATGCATAAAATGTATTTTATAGTTTATATATAAATCTATCAACTAAAAACCTGGTTAATGACTTTTTTGAAGAATTAGTATTAATTGAAGCTTCGAATATGAGTTCAGCAATTAGGCGAAATGTAATCGGAGCTAGCTGTAAATTTTTAGAACAAAACTAAAAACCATATGAACTGATATTTGTCTTCTTCTTTATTGTTGTCCTTTCATAGACAATAGCATGTAATCTCATGGTTGAAAAGTCATGCGTTTGAAAAACTTATAAAGTTTGATTTTTCCTATCATTTATATTGTCCATCAACAATAATTAGACAGATTAAGAAATAATACATAAATAATAATAAATATATTCTTCTTATTTTATTGAAAACTTATTAATATCTATAAAACAATTATAACTCAACAATTAAAACACTTTCAATTAATATTTTTGAAATTTAGAATTTATTAACATTAACTATTAAAAATTATTTTAAAATGTTGAAAATCAATTTTTGTGACAGAAAATTTCTAGAAATTAATTGTTTTGAGGCTGATGAAGTATAACTTCCTTAATGACATACATCAAGGTTAGATAGGCTTAATTATTAATTTCCTCCTCTTTTTCTTTGATGATGTAACTTTCAAAAAGGTTACTTCAATTAGTCTCTTATGTTGACATCAATAATTATCCGTAATTATAAGAATGATTATTGTACTACACAACCCAAAAAAAAAAAAATTCTTCTTTTTTTTCCTTTCTTGTGTACTACTGATGTCAACGTGCGGTACATATCAAATCCTGGTCTCTTTATTCAATCTTCTTGGTTTTGAGCTTTCTTATTCATCTCTGCTTCTATATAACTCTCTATAGGCATCAAACTGCAATTTTCTAACTCTACTACTACCATTTTGGCTATTCTTTAGTCTTCGTTCCGTGTAAGCATTTAATGTTTTGGTCTGCTAGTTTATTTTATCTCTTTGGGAAGTGGGGCAGTGTAGTCTTCATGTGTGTCTGTTTCATCAATAAGTTCGTGATTCATTCTCTTGTTTTTTTCTTACGTTTACAGATTGAAATGTTTAATTACATAATTTTTTAATATATTTTTAAATCTATTACTCATCTTGTTAGTATTGTTGTAAATCAATGGCAGATTCTTGAGTATAATTCTAAATATTTGCCTTTTGTTTATCCTTTTAATTATATCTCTAAGCAAAAGAGATATGTTGCGTCATTTGATTTGTTTCTATAGTTTTACAAATTATGCATCCCTAGACTAAATAATAATCTTTAGCTTTGCTTTTTCTTTTGGCTAATAAGTAATTGTTTCTTCTCTTCAGTTGATTAGCTTGGGAGTGGAAAGCAAGAAAAAGTTGTAAACTATTAAAAATTCACAGAATCGGATTGATCCAAAAGAGGTAGCCTTTATTTTTTTGCTCTCGTCAGATTCACTGTAAAAGTAATTTAGCTTTTTAGTTGATATTAAGAATATGTCGTTTGATTTTTTTTCTTTTTCTTTTTATAAGAATTACAAAAAAATCAAGAAGAAGAAGAAACTGTTTTTTTTCTGAATGAGGAGTTTGATGATGGAAAGAGAGGTAAGGAATGATGTAGAGAGGGAAGAGAAAGATGACTTAGAAGAGACGCAAAACGAATCAGATGATTTCAAGTCAATTCCTCCATGGAAGAGTCAAATTACTTTTAGAGGAATCGTTGCAAGTTTGATCATTGGTGTAATCTACAGTGTGATCGTTATGAAACTAAACTTAACCACAGGTTTGGTACCGAACCTAAATGTCTCTGCAGCACTTTTAGCCTTTGTTTTCCTTAGAAGCTGGACCAAGCTGCTGACCAAAGCCGGGATTGTGACTAAACCGTTCACTAAACAAGAGAACACTGTGGTCCAAACATGTGCTGTTGCTTGTTACAGCATTGCAGTTGGAGGTTTAGTGAAGTTTGAACAATTCTTTTTATGATGTTTGATCATTTCTTTGGATTACATTGATTGGTTGAGATTTGTGTTTGTGTGATTTGAAGGTGGGTTTGGTTCATACCTTCTTGGTTTGAGCAATAAGACTTATGAACAGTCAGGAACTCACACTGATGGGAATAGTCCCGGAAGCACAAAAGAGCCCGGGATCGGTTGGATGACTGCTTTCTTGTTCTTCACTTGCTTTGTTGGTCTATTAGCATTGGTTCCCCTAAGAAAGGTAGAGACTTTAAGCTTTCATGTTTCATTAAATGGTCACTAATGATGTTGTGGCACACCAAAATTTTGCGGGTGGGTCCGGCTTGTAGATGGTGCTACAGGCCGGGCCAAACCCGCCAGAGTCAACTTAGGACCGAGTTTGGACTATTACGCCTGAGTTGGCTGGTTTGATCTATTGCAACATCTCTCTTTGTGACTGGTTTGAGCATAATAGATTGCTAAGTTTTGATTATGCTTTGGTGTTTTGTTAAACAGATCATGATCATTGACTACAAGCTGACATATCCGAGTGGAACAGCTACCGCAGTTTTAATCAACGGTTTCCACACTACTAAAGGCAATAAAATGGCCAAGTATTAACCCGATTTTTTCGCAGTCTCTTAGCTCTTCTTTCATCTCGCTGCTTCTAGAGTTCTTGATTTAAATGAAACCTTTTGTATGCAGGAAACAAGTATTTGGGTTTGTGAAATATTTCTCGTTTAGCTTCATTTGGGCTTTCTTTCAATGGTTCTTCTCCGGTTCCACTGGTACAGACTGCGGATTCATTCAGTTTCCAACTTTCGGATTACAAGCTTTTAAGAACTCGTAAGCATTATTCATAGTTCAACTTTAATTGTAGATTTTATAAACCGAATCTTGATGATCTTGAAAAAAAACTTTTGCAGATTCTACTTCGACTTTAGCATGACATACATTGGAGCAGGAATGATCTGTTCCCATATTGTCAACATATCTTTACTTCTCGGTGCGATTCTGTCTTGGGGAATCATGTGGCCACTCATTAAAGGTCTTAAAGGAGATTGGTACCCATCAAATCTTCCTCAGAGCAGCATGAAAAGTCTCAATGGTTACAAGGTACCAAACAAAATATAATCTACAAGTAACTCGCTCTCTTTTTCACGCAATTTCAATTATAATATGTTCATATTTCTATAGGTGTTTATATCAATTTCATTAATCCTCGGAGATGGGCTTTACCATTTCATCAAGATACTTCTTTTCACAGCAAGAAACATATACGCCAAGTTAAAGAATCGCCACTCTGCCATATCTAGTAAGTATATAATGTATAAACACCAAAGAACAATATCCAAAACGTTCCCTATTGTATCTAATATTTGAAATGTAAATCGCAGATTTGGAGAAAGATAAACAATCTATAGCAGATCTTAAAAGAGATGAGATTTTTGTAAGAGACAGCATTCCTTTATGGGTAGCAGCAGTTGGATACGCAGCGTTCTCTGTTGTCTCGATCATCGCGATCCCTCTAATGTTCCCTGAGCTCAAATGGTACTTCATAGTCGTAGCTTACATGTTAGCTCCATCACTAGGTTTCAGTAACGCCTATGGAGCAGGACTTACAGATATGAACATGGCTTATAACTATGGTAAAGTAGCTCTCTTCATCTTAGCCGCTATGGCAGGGAAACAAAACGGTGTAGTCGCGGGACTTGTTGGATGCGGCTTGATAAAATCGATCGTATCGATATCTTCTGACCTAATGCACGATTTCAAGACAGGACATTTGACTCTGACTTCACCTAGGTCAATGCTTGTGAGCCAAGCAATCGGCACTGGGATAGGTTGCGTCGTGGCACCACTAACTTTTTTCTTGTTTTATAAAGCTTTCGATGTTGGAAACCCTGAAGGAGAGTATAAAGCTCCTTACGCTTTGATTTATAGAAACATGGCGATTCTTGGAGTTGAAGGTTTCTCTGCTTTGCCTCAACATTGTCTACAGCTTTGCTATGTGTTTTTCGCTTTCGCCGTGGCGGCGAATCTTGTTAAGGATTTGTCGCCGGAGAAGATCGGGAAGTGGGTTCCGTTACCGATGGCAATGGCGGTGCCGTTTCTTGTCGGAGGCTATTTCGCTATTGATATGTGTGTTGGGAGTTTGATTGTGTTTGCGTGGAATATGAGGGATAAAGTTAAATCCGGTTTAATGATACCGGCGGTTGCTTCCGGTTTGATATGTGGAGATGGTCTTTGGATTTTGCCGTCGTCGGTTCTTGCTTTGGCTGGAGTAAAGCCTCCGATCTGTATGAGCTTCATGCCGAGCAAATAGTTAAGATTTTTTGTTTACTTTTGTTTAGCGTCAAATTAGTTAGAGCAATGTTTAGGAATGGCGAAAATAAAAAGAGTTTGAGAAGTTATATAGAGAGAAATCGTAATTGTTGTTTACATACATTATATACAATAAAAGGGATAAAGAGAAAATGTTGTACATTTTTTATTAATGAGACTAATTTTCATACTATCATGGATATATTTTAAATTATTCAAATTGTTTATTTAAGTAACGTAACCCACAAAACTTTATAAAAATTTAATAAAATCTCTAACAACTTTTAAAATCAATCAACTATAAACCCTATTAACCTCCTTAAACTCCCCTAAAAACTCAATAAAGGTTAAAATTAAATAAATTTCAGAAAGAGATTTGCCATAATAGTGAAAAACGTTCAAATTAGTATATAATAAGCTAATAAAATGTTGAAGATTTTTGTACAACATTTACGATTTATTTCTTTCCTTCAAATATGCTAACCTTTTGTGTTGTTGGTAAAACAGCACACAGAGACCACACGTCACATTATATTTCTATGTGCGACATATAATAGACCATAAAATAAGATTTTTGCCAACAGAAAAACAAATCCCACTTTTATTTGCTTAAAAGCCCAGATTATATTAAAGTCAAAGTCCAAGTTGACCAAAACTACCCCTGGTCAATATGTCCACCAACCAAACCTTAGGCAAAATTGTAAGGGCAGTTAGGCAAAATTGTACTTTTTTACATTTGAGATTGATTTGTTGACAAGAAATGCATATAAGCAATTTCGCGAATTTTGGCCATATGATTTAATCTTTATATTTCTCTTTAATGCTTCTTAATAAAAATATCCTTTATTTTTATTTAAAATTGTTTTTAAGTCAAGTACAATTTGTAATATATCTCAGTCATATCAGATACTTTGTTCAATTGATTATTAGTCATATTTTATGTTCGCAATATCTAGTCGTAATACTGGATACATGGTACAACTAACTATTAAATCTAAATATATTCTTAATCATATCAGATGTATCATAAATCCCAGATTTGAACCCGGATCATACGGATTCATATGAGTTTGTACCCATTGATATATTATATTTTTCTTGATATTGTATATAATTATATATATATTTAGTAGATTTTGGAAATTCATTAAAACAAAATTATCTTTTTTGTGAGGAAAGGCATTGGAGATTGATTTGTTGGCAAGAAAGGCATATGAGCAATTCCCCAAAACCAAGTTAAGTAGGTGAGGGACTTTCCTTTTATTTTGCTGATTTGAGCTTTGGAGCTATCGAAATTCTGAATCTCCTTTTTTCACGAAATTTCGTAAGGAAATTGGTATCATCGTTCTGAATATTTCGATTTGAATCTACAAATGTTTTTTTTTTTTTCCTGGATTATCATAGATTTGATTTCGTTCTTGATGTGTTATTGCTTTTCAGTTTGAGAAGAGATGGCTTCAGATCCAAAGGTTCTAAATTTCGAAGAAGTTTCACAACACAACAAAACTAAGGATTGTTGGCTTATTATCTCCGGAAAGGTTAGATCTTTCTCTCTTTGTTTGAGAACATCTTTGTCTAGATGGATTGATTACATGAACGTAGTTAGTTCTCTTCACAATCTTTAGTGTTTTTGATTCGTTTTAAGCTAAATTGATGAGATTTTACATTGGTGGAGCTTATTGGTTCTATTGGAGGATTTATTTTGTTTGTGTCTACTTCTAATTATGATCAGTGATTGTTGCGTTCTCGAGGTTGATCTAGTGTTGTTTAGTGATTGATAGTTGGTTCTTGAATTTTTGAGTTCAGGTGTATGACGTGACTCCATTCATGGATGATCATCCTGGAGGCGATGAAGTCTTGTTGTCCTCAACAGGTGGGGCAAGAGTTTCTTATTGATATAACATTTTGCGGAACTGAGACTAATCCATGACTGTTTATGTTGTTGTTGCAGGGAAAGATGCTACAAATGATTTTGAAGATGTTGGTCACAGTGACACTGCTAGGGATATGATGGAGAAATATTACATTGGTGAGATCAATTCGTCTACTGTTCCAGCTACGAGGACATACGTTGCACCTCAGCAACCAGCCTACAACCAAGACAAGACACCAGAGTTTATTATCAAGATTCTGCAGTTCCTTGTTCCAATCTTGATCTTGGGATTGGCTCTTGTTGTTCGCCAGTATACCAAGAAAGAATAGAAGCGCCATTGAATATATCTGTATTTCTCTCTTGCGATCGTCACTGTTGTTTGGTCCTTAAGACTGCATCTGTGTCCTTAACGATCTTTGTTGAAACTTACAAACAAATATCAGTGTGTTGCCTAAGTTTGTTTTTGTGTTGAGTTTATGATGAGACGCTTTCAACTTTGATTATATGATAAGGGATTGTTTCTTTTGCCAAGTATAAGCTGCTTAAACTATGTTGTTACTAAAGGTTTCATATCGATTTCAGATGAAGAAATGAGAAACTCGATTTCTACAATTGAACATGCATGATCCATACAAATGTGGAAAAGACAGTTTCAGACTTATACCTTACATTTCAAGAGGAATAATGTCTCATTACTACTACAGTGGAAGTGATATAGAGAGTAGTATTGTGTTTGTTTTGTGTGATGAGGAAAAAAAAGAAAGAAGAGAGACAAGTAGAAAATGGTAAGAACCAAACCGCGACAAACCTTAAGCCTTGACAAAACGCAGCCAGACGAGTGCAAGGGCTTTTGTGTAGTGGAAACACTTCATTTCTGGCTTTGATGTAGAGACAGAGTTTCATCAAATGCTCAGAGATTGAGAAGAAAGAGTTTCGATCTTATCGTGGAGTGTCACAACAAGATGATGAGCGTCATCTAGAAGCTTCCAGACATCAAGCTGACCAGCCATGCTGTTACACTCTTCCACAATCTCATCCATACTACTGTATTTCTGTATGATCAGTTTCCTACGTAGTACTAATGCCGCGATTGCATAGAGCAACAGATCATCTGTAGGTGGTGCTTGTTGCCTGATTCTACTCCATGGCGATTTCCCAACTCCAGCTCTAATGGCAGCTTGATCAGCCCACATCACTTCCCAAAGACAAAGTGTCTGTTCAAAACTCAACTCCCTCCTAAACATCACGAGCACCATCCTGTAAACGAAACTACAATCCTCGGCTTCGAGATTCTCCAAGTGTTTGTAAAGCTGAGAGTCTTTATTTTTTATAATCTTTGATACAATACTTAGCTGCCTTTGAATCCCTGCTTCGTCGAGCCTGAAATTATGCCTAGCTTTCTTCATGAAACCAACAAAGCACCAGAAAGCCTCATGATCTTCTGAGATCACAGCGAGGATGGGAGATAAAAGATCGCTCATTCCTTGACAGTAGCCTATCTCAGGATCAAACATAGCATATGCTTCAAGAACTGAAACTAGCCGTGCAGCGTGGTAAAGCCTGCAGCTTTCTAAGTGATCATAGTCTTTTAACCCCACAGATTCCGCTAAACCGCGAGCTTTGCTTTCAGTAACTGCAGTTGAAGATGAAGAATAGGTTGCCCATTCAGAATCTGCACGTAACGCATCAAGCCGGATGATTCGTTGCCACATAGAGAAATCTTCATGTACAACAACTTCTACTTGGATCTCAGCTGCAAGAGGAGAAGAATTCTCTTCAGAGTTATTATTATTATCCTCCTCTGACTTTTTTTCATCAGATTGTACAAAAGATGGGAGTAGCAGAACATCTTCATTGTCTTCACAAGAATCTGTATCAGAAGAAGAATCAGTGTTCACAGCAGAGACAACATCTTGATTTGTCATTTGTCCGGATGTCGTATAATCATCCACGAATCGAACACATTCACCATTTGCCTCATCTGAAGGAAGTTCCTCAAGATTATCACTACTTCCATTGCCACACTTAAGAAGCATCTGACACCGTCTCTGTAGTTTCTCATACTCCTTCCTACATTCAGAAATCTCAAAAATGAAATTACTAGTCTGAATCTATCGATACACAAACATCAACTAATGTATAGATCAATCTCTTTCTAACCTTTTTTGAGCCTTCACCGCTTCTCTTTCTTCACTATTACTGTTCAAATCATAACTGCAATAAGAGAAACAAGTTAAAAATCCCAACAGAGTGATAAAAGATTAAGAACACAAAGACAAAACATCAACAAACACTCACACTCCAAGTAAGAACAGCCACACTTCTGCACGAATACTTGGATCGACACCCTACAGAACCAAAACAACATAAATCAGAACCAGAGACAAGTTAGAATCCAGACACGTATTGTTTGCTAGTTTAAAAGACTTACTCTGCTTCTAACTTTCTTGAGAAATCCAACTCCACCATCGCGGAGTTTACCCTCCGGTGTAAACAAACTCCTCCATTGGTGTGGCGTCAGGACCCATTTTCTTTTCCGGCGAGACCAAGGTGATTTCCGCCGGTTTCTACACAAGTCAAAGAGTAAAAAATTATAAATTCATACAAGCTCAAACCCACCAACATTGGCCTACCAAAATCAATCTAAAACAGCAAATTTCCGAATAAAGAGAAACTTTCTTGATCGGAATGAACAATAAACATTCAAATTCAAGCTCTATTATTGGATCTTAAGATCCCATCTAATCCAAATCTAAAAGCTTTACACACTCACCGGTCAGATGAAGTAACTGAAGATGGAGATGAAGGATTAGCCACAAATAGAACCGATCTAAGATGGATCCACGAAGAAGACGATGAAGAAGAAGAAGAAGAAGAAGAAGATGATGATGAATTAGACGAAGGAGGAGAAGAAGAAGTAGTAGAAGAGGAAGAAGGCAACGAAGAAGAAGATGGAATAGAAGGAGACGAAGATGTATTAGCAGAAGACGTTGAGGTCTGACTTCTCCGTAACGCCTTCATCTGATTTCTCTCCTTTAAAAATCTAAACTTCAAAAAAACAATCAAAGATCTACAAAATCTTCACTGAGAACAAACCCATTCTTTATTATTAAGCATCGGAAATTACGAATCACCGCCGTAACTTCGCCGGTGATAGTAAAGTAAACCTCCGCCGTCTGAGATAAACGGCAGCACAAATCCGGCATGAAGATGATAAGAAAAAGATTACCAATTTGCCCCTTACAACTCTTTATCTCTATCGCTTTTTCTCTCTGTCACTGTGATTCGTCTTCTTCAGCACGCCGATATTGAAGCCCCTCTTAACCACTTTACTCTTTGTCTTTTTTTTACTTTAAACATCAAGCGCGTGGACTCGCGCGTTTGCTGCTTTATATGTTCACGCGCTTTTCATCTCGAACTCGATTTTATATGGAACGACGTTGTTTGGTCTTAACGTTCGTGGATTTTTAACGCGATGACAAAATATAAAAATCTGGGGTTACCAATTACCAAAGAAGAGATGACACGTGTTGAGTAACTGTTAAAAAAGTCAAAAGCTAAAGATTTTCATTTCGTTCCCACTTGACCGCGGCTTTAAAGGAACATAATCATGATTAATTTTGTAGATTTTCCAATTTAAAGAATTTATCTTCGGCTAGAAAACAAATCTAATCATAGATTGTTGTCCTAATGTACCTATGACTACTCAATGGCAATGTTAAGAATTCGATTGGCTATGCATCTAGGTTTGTAGCGGTTATACAAAATATTCAATTTTTGTATAGTTTTTATCTAGTAGGATCATGAAAATATGTCGAATTTCCAAAGCAAGTTAGAACATATAGTCAAAAGTTTATCTAAATTAGGATTGATGGTTTCTGATTTGATGTTATAGATAACAGACCAATATAAATTCATTTGACATCTTTTCATCTATATTAATGAAATTTGACATTAATGGATAAAAACTAAAAGGTGTTTTACTTAAACTGAATCACGTTTACCTAAGTGAAACTTTTAATTTGACAGAAACACAAGTTAAGCTGATATAACCATGATGAGATGTGATTAAAATTCGATTTGATACATGAATATGTTTTAGCAAGTCCAATATAATATCTGATCCAATGCCAGTCTCAAGTTATCATTCGACTCGTGAAAAAAGGATAATTTCGATTAGCAAACAAATTTAGATTATCGTTTAATATGGATTGAAGTTTAAACCGATTGGTAAACTGTGAACAGAGTCAAATCAAATCTTGAACTAAGCCAACCCGAAACTGTATATAGTATTTTTAGCACAAACATAATACAAAGACTGGATAAGAATTGATTAATGTGATGTTTATTCTTTATTTTGTAACTTTTGTTGTGACTTGTGAGTAGTTAAAGTGTAACGGAATAAAGAGAAAATGACTACGCTTTTTGTTTTGTTGAACGAAGATATGTTATTAAATTAAACGTAGCCGCGTATGTCATTAACTAAAACTGGAATATAGTTGGTATTAAATTACAAAGCATATGGAAAAGGATTATTCCATTTCTGAATAACAATGTACTAGTAGTGTTTTATTTAAATGGTTATGAATTGAAATATACATGCATGTTCTTGGAACTATAAGTGATTTAAATGATATTCAGATGAACAAAGACGAGAATCTAATGAGATTTAAATGAGGAAATTAAGTTCCTTGGATGGAGAAGACAGCAAAACAAGTAGCCAAGTTGCAGGTATAAAATAACATTATTATGTTCTAGGGATAGACATTTGGTTGCTTGAAAGATAAGTTATGTCTATGTAGATACATAAATTGCAATGATAAGTTTGATCACTACGGACAGAGAGCTTAAAAGAGCAAAAACGACAATCGATAACTTTGTTTATGTTCCACTCACAACGATGCTAATAATGTCTACCTGAATTTTCATGTTCGAACCTTAATAGTTGCAGCGACTAGACGAAAACTTGTTTACTAATTTGACCATTAAATATATGGTTTGTTTAGATTACCATACGAATCAAAATTTAGGCATAATGAACAAAATTGGTCTTGTCCACAACCGGATTACTTTGTCCGTCCTCTACAAACATTCACAACTAAAAACAAACTTATCAAAATGATTAGTGTAAACAAGTTGATAACATTAATTTTTGTACCCAATGATTTATAAAACACTTTCACTTTCAGACTTATCAAAATCATCTTTGTAGATTTTGGTTCGAGTTGAATCATAAAATAAAACACTAGATCTTGATATTTTATGTCCTGCAAATAGGCATTTAAGCTTCTAAAAAGCAGAATGTTAAGACTTAAGACCACCAATATTGTATGAGTAATAAGGATTTGTAGTCCATAATTTTAACTATGATGTTAAAACTCTTATATCTATATATAGAATTAATTACCAAAATAATAACATTTTCACTCTTTTGTGGTACATATTATGAGATGTAACAAACTAGACTATAACCCAACTCTGATAGTCTTTAACATATATATTTTCACAATTTGTTTCGAAAAGTCGTATTAAACATATGCACATCGTTCTTGATATTTGATCTAGATGTAGAAGCATCATCTCTTATACTATCATCTTGTCTGAAAAATGTTCTGAATCATCGACTTTGGTGATTCTTTAGCTGCATATTCTAACTGAAGCTGTTCATCATTTGTAAGTCTCCATCCCAATGCACCCAAATTATCCTCAACATGTCTAACCGACTTAATCCCCGGTATCGGCACTGTCCCTTTGCATATACACCAGTTTATAGCAACCTGCAAAAACAGATCATAAACTCATTCTCCAAAGTTTTCTTCACTCTTCTTCTTCCCAAGAATCTTGTGAAATTGAAGTATTACCTGAGGCATAGTCTTTCCTCGTTTCTCTGCAATCTCTCTCAATGCTAAAAGTAGAGGCTCTAGTCCAGGAAGAATTTGTCGAAACAGCAGTGATCTGTTTAAAAAGGGTGTTCAAGCATAGTTATAAACAAGAAACCAACTGTTTATCTTTATCGATCGTTTAGTACTATACCGAGGACCAGTAGGAAGTTTGGAAGATGAATATTTCCCGGTTAACATTCCTAGACCAAGAGGACTATATGAGATTAAACGAATCCCGCGCTCATCGCATATACTCTTGATCTCTAGTTGCTCTTTTCCTATGCTTAGTAATGAGAATTGCACTTGAGCAGAGCTTAAAGGAACCCCTCGGGTTTTAAGATAATCATGAATCTTCATAAGCTGTTGAGGTCCATAGTTACTGACTCCAACTGCTCGAACTAGACCCTACGAAAGATAAACCCTTTATCATCATCATCATCTTACCAAGTACTTAATGGTCATTGAAGATATTTTTTTTTTTTTTCAGAAGATTTCTACTAAGCAACCTTCTCATACATTTCCACTAGACCATCCCATAGAACCACCTCTTGTAGAGGCGCGTAGTTTGCGGTTGACCAGTGAAGCTGTCCGATCCCAAGCTGGTCTATCTGAAGCCGGTCTAAAGAAGCTCTGACACAAGAACAGAACAGACCAATCTAACATCAATCTCCAACAAAACCAAAATGCAAAAAAACCAGAGACATAATCAAGACTTAGAGAGACCTGCAAGCATTCACAAACTGTCCTGAAGTTAACCTCCATGGATAAGCTGCAAACTTTGTAGCTATCACAACTTCATTTTCTTTCCCCTTAAGGCCTAACATTTGCAACCATTGATAATTAACAAACACAAACAACAGTAACATATCAGGACAGCCCCAAGCCTCCAAAAATGTAACAATAGATCAGTGAGACCTATGATATGAGCTGAAACAAAATTGTGAGGGATTAAAGAGAGACAAGACCTTGAGATTCTTTGATGAATTTCCCTAAAAGTCTCTCACTTTGGCCATTAAATCTACCAGTGCCATAAGAATCTGCAGTATCAAACAAATTTATTCCATTTTGCAAAGCCAATTCGAAAGCTTGTTGAAGCTGATCGTCCATGGAAGTCTGGTAACCCCAAAGAAGCTGATTGCCCCAAGCCCATGTTCCAAAACCCATTGGAGAAACACTCAGCGGACCCATTTTGACCTGAAACATTGATCAATTCATTCATTTATAAAAAAAGGTAACTCATTATTATATATGTATCGAGTTTGTACCTTTTGCCATGGCCAAAACAGAGGGAGCTTGAGGGGCTTAAAGGTGGTTAGATTTGAAGGATTGTTTGAGCAGTTTATGTTGGTGAAGGTCTTTATAGTGGACAATGTGAAAGCCATTGAAAAGGGTTCGAGTTCGAGAAGTAGAGAGCTGAGAAGAAGGCTCTGAAGCCTTTGTCTGCTGTTTTATTAGTGTGTGGTAAAATGGATGTTTTAAGAGATAACTTGTCAGTTGATCCCCCAAAAAAACAGAAATAAATTGTCAACGCTTTTTGTGTTAAATTTAATTTATTTTTCCAATTATGAATAATCGAACTGTTTCCTTTAATTTAAAATCAATCAATGAAATTGGTTTTTAGAGTACTATGATTCTATGAACTATGAAGTAATGCCCAACCCAATAAAATATAACATATATACATATAAAATTAATCGGATAAATAGTCTATTTGAGTGGTTGACAAAAAAAAAGAAGAAGTCTGTTTTAGAATTTTAAAACGTGTTTGCAGAAATAACGAGGTAAATAAATTTGATATTTTTTGAAGATTTTTTGTTTTATTAAATAATGGATTACTATGCAAGATAATGTGTTATTCATACAACACCATCTATTAATTTTGTAAAAAATACATTCGAAATTTCATCTAATTATATCAAGTATGCATGAAAGCTTTAAAATTATGCTATTTAGCACAAATACAAAAAAAAATAACAAGAAAAAATTCAATGTTCTCCTAAGAAAAAGAGAAGAATGATCGAAGTAGGCCTTATTCTGGTTAGCAAAAATTCCAACTAAAACGAGCTTGCTCTTCTTATGTATTCGTTTTCAGTTTTTGTTTCTTTCAATGCTTGCCAGTTGCCACATATACCTAAAATTATTAAGAGATCGGAAAGTAGATTAGTGTTAATTAATTATATGGAAGGAAAGTGGAGAACTGAATGAACCGGAACCAAATGAAAAATGTTTTGGATTGTTGAACTGAAGTTGTAGACTCTTTGCTTAAGGACGATCAAGGCTAGCAAGTTTGCTTCGAATAATTTGTCTTATTTTTCGAACTACTTGAGCTTGTTCGCTTGTACGTATTCATTATTGACTTTGTGAAGATACTACACATACTGCAAATCACAAGAATAAAGAAATAAAGAAAGAAACAATTTTGGTCCACGGAGACTTTATCTCATGGCTAATGGCATAATTCGAATATCCAAATGCACAGTTATTGAAAATGAAATATGACATGATACTCTAAAAAAGACTAAAAACGAATAAATAAATATATTTCAATCAACGTGACTATTTTTTTTTATCTGGCATCAATTTCACGAACGTGTCATTTGTTTTTGATATATTTAGTTTATTATTTTTCGGTAGACTTTAACGCATAGTCAAGAGGGATATGTACACATTTAAAATAAGTTTACAAGTTTTACTTGACCAGACCAGCTAATGCGTGTATCGATAAATTGCTCTAATAACATCCACGTTAGAAAACTATACAATAATCAATTCAAATACATGTTTCACTTTCAGTTGATAACAACAAACATTTTTTTGTAGTGATATATTGTTGGCGAGTAGAAGATGGAAAGAACTGGAAAATGTTATTCTGTGGGTGAAGAACCTCTCTTTGGATAAACACATGCGATTAATTATTTGATTAATTGACATAGATTATTTAGTCAAATAACTTTTAAAATCAGGAAAGATAAAAACATATGTTTGGCTGAGAGTTGGAACCACTCGAAAGACAATCCTTTTTAACATGTGGGATGTGGCCCATAAACCCCGAGGATGCTCGAGTCAGATTCTATTAATTACAGTGCGAATATGATTCGACCTTGGTATTTTTCTTGTTTTCCATATTCATAAAAATGTTATGATAACAAAAAAAAAAGGGAAAAGAATGTTTTCAAATTCCATTTTGTAATTAGAATTGTAGGGTTTGGTATTTTATCTATTCGGGTTGGTTTGTAAAGAGTTTGATAGACGTAGTGCTGAAAGTAATGTTCAAATAATATATAATTATTATAAGATAAGGATTATAAGAACATATAAACGTACATTATGCTAGCTTTATTGAGTTTGATTTGATGTATGTTATTATTTTGTTCGTTTCGGTTCTAATCCAAGAAAGGCTTGGTCAATGTTGAATATCGGTTAAGTTAGTTCAGTTTGAATTTAATTAGATTATATTCAAACGTCATTCCTAAATTAAGAGTAAAGTATAGACATTAGGCCCATTACATAATCTTAACCCTAACTACATTTGGTTTTTAATAGGCGTTTAATATCTGCCTTCTCTGGCGTGTATGGACTCTTTGAAAAAAGTCGTCGTTCGCTTTTCGTGTATGGTTTTTTTTTTCGCTTTTGTATCAAGAAAAATAAAAATTCAAAATCAAAGTAACGAACAGCACATGATTCCAACTTTCTTGGTAATCCAACGGCTATTAATCATCCGTAAGGTATTTTGCCATATCAAGCCGACACGATGGTTCACAAACTTTAGAAAATAATCTTCTTATTTTTTTCGTAATTACAGTGTAACTTTGATAAATTAATAATTTGTTTTGTTTGATATTTTGATCAAGTTATTATTTATATAAATTAATAACTTAATAAATTGATCAAATAGTTTGATCATAATATTATTAATTTATAGAGATTTTACATTAATAAAAACAATCATAATGAAACCGAACGGGTCTCAAATTTTGGCTTAAAAAAAATTCTCATCGAGTCACTGCTACATAAACTCGGTGTCAGATGCTGTTGCCTTAACAAAAGGTCAAAAGCTCTCACTGAGTCACTGCAATATAACGAAACTCAAACCACGATAGCTTCCAAACCAATTCGCAATTAAAATCAAACGTGGTTCGACTTTTTAAAAACCAAACCGAACCAAGTTTAGGAACACGTGTCATCTAGTTATTGGATTACGATTGATCGGCGGCTTTATAGGCACCTGAGGAGGCGCGACACTCGCTTTCTCGGCAAAGGTCTTTTTTGTCATTTTGCGCTGACGCGCTAGTCTGTGTTACGTTTTGCTGACGTGTTGTTTGTACATGCGTCAACTTGTTAACATTTTATGTATAGATTTTGGGCCCACATAAGTTGACGTGGCAGAATATTTTACCACTCGCTTAAAAAAAAAATTGAATTTTTCGCAAGCATGTTCCAATGAATAATGCCTTCCACCTTGCAAAATCTCAAACCTCAAGCTACACATTTTTTGTTTGGTTAAAAGCAAGCCACAAATTTCAAAATGCCGGAATCAATACAGTAATTTTTTTTAATCTTATAACTAGAAAGCTCATATTCAATTTATGTACTCATGTACACATTATAATAGAGTACAACTTAAAATCAATACTTTTTTTTGTTTTTGTACATCATCACCCAACTAATTTGTTTCAAATCCTTAATAGTTCATAAAACTGTAGAGATAATGCTTATTGAATGATTTCGGATTAATGTAATTATCTTAATAAAAAAATTATTGAATAGATCATGTATATCTAGCACGTTATATATAAATATATATTGATTTATACTGTTTATATTATTTTTAATTCCATATAACATGTTAGAAAGTCAAATATATTATACAAAAACATATCAAAACGATTACGTACTAATAATAAAATAATGTGTGAATACAGATGATGCAATTTCGCATGTACCTATTGGGAATACGGAAGTGATATAATATAGATCGTAATTATCTTTAAAAAAAAAGCTTAGTTATCTCTAAGATTAGGTATAAGTTGACCTTTAATCGTGTTTATCCATTTACCTTTGGTCGTCTATATATATATTTGCCTATAGTCACGGTGACGAAATATGATCAATGAACTAGTACTGAAATATGTACACATTACTTCATTCTCTATTCCAATTTTTTTTTTCCATTATAATGTTCAAGAGAAATTCTACAAATTTATACACTTTATAAATATATTACTTTATTTATTGAGTCGTAGGCTTTTTGAAATCTCAAAATGGACATTGGGCTAGCTGTCAAAAATTGATTGAGTCGTTTTTTTTTTTTAATCTTAGCTTAGAAGGTAATAATGTAAAAATCGTAGCTCCCCCCACTCTGGATGTAATCGCCACAACGATAAGTTTATATTTAGGTTGGACGCTTGTCTATCTTAGTTATGTAACGTACGCGAGATGTATATACATCTCTAAGTTTACGTATACAAAATTTTCGAGCTATAGCATTATAAATAAAACAACATAAAAAGAAATTACTCCATATACACAAATAAAATGATTGAAAATTTTCAAAAATTAAATGATTGACAAGAGATAAAGACAAGAAAAGAAATATTTTTTTAATCATATACTATATATTATGTTTTCTTTTCCAAGAAATATCCTTCTTTAATTATATAAAAAATTGAATTGCTCAAAACTATTGAATTGTGTGTGTGTTTTTTTTTACTCTTTTTGTATTGTACAAAACATAAGAATAATTAGGTGATGTAACGAGCCTCCTAAAAGTCGGTAACAACACAACACAACAATTTTTACCACGTCAATTCTACCTCACCAACTAATTAATTAAACAAATATATCAAGTAGAAAGAAAAAGCCTTTGGAGTGTGCGCGTTAACCAAAAAAAAAAAACCTATAACAATTTGTATAAATAGACTTCTTTCCCATTCCAAAATCTTCTCAACCTGATAAAAAAAAAAAAAAAACCCCCAACAAATAAAAACCTTTATATCATCACTTCATGCTTAGCCTATCATGAGCAACATCCCTAAATCTCTCACCGACTCAGATCTTTCTCTATTTCTTCTTATTATTTCTTCTGCTGTTGATCCTTGGCCTTTTTCTATCGCTGTCTTCTAGCATCAGTCTCCCCGGAAAACCTCAAAAACCACCGCTTATAATACTTGTTTTCCTCGTCGTCGATCTTTGTAATCAATCGTTGTGATTCTCGTTAGGTTTTTCGGTTTAAAAGATTTTATCTTTTGAATGGGTTTTGAAGAACAACAACAACAGAAACAGAGTCCAAGCAATCAGATGGTGTTCAAGTTTCACTTTCATGTTCCGCATCTTCACATACTACATCATCATCACCATCACCACCATCATCATCATGATGTTCCTAAAGGTTGTGTAGCGATCATGGTTGGACATGAAGAAGATGAGGAAGGCTTACACAGATTCGTGATTCCGTTGGCTTTCTTGAGCCATCCTCTGTTTTTGGGACTCTTGAAAGAAGCTGAAGAAGAGTATGGATTTAAACATGCTGGTCCTATTACGATTCCTTGCCGTGTCGATGAGTTTAAGCATGTTCAAGAAATTGTCGACGAGGAGACTCATCACCGTCACGGCCACGGACACAACAACCATAACCACCACAATCATCTCCGATGGTTTTAAAGATCTCTATAATTCGATTTGTTGGGTTTGCTTGGTTTGACATGTAATTTGGTTGGATTGATTGGTTTGGTTTGACATATATCTCTTTTGAGATTGCTTAGTTTTCAATTTTTTTAGTTAGTTTGATGATGATGATGATAATGATAATGATGAAAAAAACTGAGACTGATTCAATGTGAATGCTTTTTCTTTAAAGAAAGAATGTAATCGCGAGGAATAAGGGAATAACGTATTATTTGATTATATTTTATTGAAAAGAATATGAATGTTTCTTTTATTTATTTCTTTAATTGATCATAACGCGTTTGGTTTTTTGGCCATGGACCATGTTTGTTCTTTAGCTTATGGAACTTGCTTTTCTCGAATATATCTATATTTATTAGTCAAAATATTCAATTCAGAATATCTTCAAATTACCAAATAAGTAAGTAAATATATTTTGACTTTGATCGAGATATCGTCACCAATTATATCTACCTCAATTAGGGCAAAATTTGATTATTGTCAACTAATTAGTGCAATTAAAACGGCTATTTAAATTATATAAATAGTGATTGTTAGAATAAACATATAATTAGTTTGGATACTAACATAATATCGTATCTAAATTAACGAAATACTTGATCTTTTATATGTATAATGTACGATTCTCTATTTTTTAAACTGTTGGAACATGTTTTTTTGACAAAATGATTTTGACTGTTTTTGGTTGATTTTTCGGTAGAACATTCACCGGGATGATCGGTCTTAAACACAATATTATCGTTGCTGTAAACATTACATGGTGATGTTTTTAAATGTTAAAAATGAAATTTGTTTGAATGGGATATTAATGTCATAAATGAGAAACTTAGAAAGAATTACAATCTCTGGATTTTTGGTTAAGTATCAATAATCTAACCACATGTTTGGTGTCGGTATAAAATTATTGTTTAAATAAACAAATATCTTTCATTTTAATTATGCATAAAATTATTGGTTTATTTGATAAACGATACATGTTTGGTTATTGATAAACAATACATGTTTGATTTTATTGTATAAATATGCAACCCTATTTATCAAATACATGCAGGATCTAAAATTTGGGGACTCTAGACAAAACATAAAGCAACATCAATAATAAACATACTCAAATATAAAATATAGTTTTATATATAACAAAAAAATCAATAACAAAACATAAATTATCCAAAAAATAATTCAAAACAAGAATACTATATAATACTTAAAAATTACAACTGAAACATATATATGTATATATACATATAAACATAAATGAAAACCCTATAAAAACGGAGGCCTTAGACGAATATTTCAGTTGGCCCCCTTTGAGACCCGATTCTGATCAAATACAATAATCAGTCTCCTCTTTATTATCAATAACACACATAACACATCCATCTTCTTCTTCTTTTTAGTTTTGAGTCTGAGGGCACATATACATGCAGATTCATCACCAAGAACATATGCTTGTACATAACATGAGTGTTTTCTCATATCTCCCTGAGTGTTTGCTATCAGTTTGTTGATTTCAAATACCCAATCATGAGACTTCCTATAGAATTTGGCTACCCTCCACGATCAAGAAACTCACTCGATCTGCGTTTTGATCCTTGTTAAAAAAGAATGAAATCTTGAAGATATTCCTGAAATTCCTAAGAGGCTCTACCAATTTTGGTTTATAGTAGAAGGAACATCGTGAGGTCGTTTTTGATAGGTGAATTGGTTGATACACTTGATAATAAAACTATGTTTATCAAAGAACTATGTTTATCCAACCAAGTGTACCAACCAAGTTAACTTTGATAAATCGCCAAAACTATGTTTACCAAAGAACTCCTAGCAATGCCAAGATGATCTAGCACTTGTGTACTCCTTGTCGTTTGATTAGTTAAGTGAGCATTGTGTTTAAGGTTAGTTTTTTTTGTCGTTAAATTTGGTTGCTTTTAGAAGGCTCTTCTTAGGCTTTAAGCCACTAGCAAAAATATTGCAGTATCAAGGCTTTTCAATGTTTTTATTGGTGGTTTCTGTTCATGTAATCTCACAAATTACCAATTAATTTGATGGAGATTTACTCAAATTCTTCAAGAACTTGTTGGCATCAATGTTTTCAGGCCCTTTTTGGGGATTTTGCATAAAGACATCTATAATTTGTTTGTGTCAGTAAAGACGTAGCAACGGTTTTTCCTTAGCTCTACTTAGCACTTTAGCT
Organism: Nasturtium officinale; assembly: GCA_963854855.1. NCBI lineage: Eukaryota > Viridiplantae > Streptophyta > Magnoliopsida > Brassicales > Brassicaceae > Nasturtium > Nasturtium officinale. Next base: position 12,100,304 of record OY978505.1, read on the forward strand.
CCTTTGTTTCTGGCCAAATCTTATTAGCAGGTCAATTATGAAAATTGACTTACCAAAATTGCATCCAATTATTATTATTGTTTTTTAAACAGATCAAAAGCTTGAATTTGAAAAGAAAATTGAAGTATTGAACATATCCAGAAAAACAAATCTTTAAAGAAGTAAACTGAAAAATTCTGTTAAAATCTGAAATGAAAGTCAAAGATAACTTGGCCCAATAGGCCCAAAAGAACCTCAAAAAACAGTCAAAACACCAACTCCACTCTCACAAGTAATTTTGGCAAATGATTGATTTCTGATTCTGAAATTTCAGAATTTTGAGCTCGTCTCTTCTCTTCTTCGTCAAACATTTCCACCATTTTCGTTCCTTTAACCTTTCTTCAGCTAATCTCTTCGTCAATTCTGGGGTTTTACTCATCATCTTTGCCTGTGTTTTAGCTGGAACTATCTGGATTACATACGCTAGGGTTTTCTCGAGTCACATTTCCAATAAACCCTAGTTTATCTGTGCGATCAGTAATAGTAAAATTGGAGTCTCTTCGTTGAGTTTTTAAAACTAATGGAGACCGCTTCGACCGTAGCTGCTACTCGCGGCGGTTCCCTTCATAATCCGCCCCTTACTCCGTCAAGAAAAGAATGGCGCGCCGTTTCAGATTCACAAAACGTTGGTGACGCTACAGATTATGTGGTAACATTTATGCTTCTGGGTTTATGTTTATTTTGAGGAATGATCATTTTTATTTATTTTCTGATAATTAAACATTAAGAGTTTAATGGTTTTGCTTTTGATTGTTTCCAAAGTTCATGTTTTTATGGATTTTATCAAATTTTTTGCAGGATTTGGAACAGCTGAAGCTAAACCGGACAGATGAGAGAACCCTATTTGAGGTTAATTAGTTCCTGAAGTTTTGATTTTTAACTTATTGAAGAGTGGAAAATGACATCTTTTTTTTGTGTGGGGCTTTGTTGCAATGCAGAATGCAAGGGAGCAGGATGGTTATTCGAATAGTGAGATGTTGCAGCAACAACTTCTTAATGTTTCTCGACAAAAAGGAGAATTACAGCAGTTGGAAATTGAGCTTCGTGCTCAGATGGTTGCAAGACATAAGATCATGGAAATTCAGGACAACTTTGAATCTCAACTCACTGAGTATGCTAATGCTGCTTCTAGAATGCAGGTTAGACTACACTGTTTGTTCTCTTGATATATTTCGTTGAGCACAATGTTGCATGGAAAATAAATTAATGTTTTTGAACTTTTAGGAGCAAATTCATGAGAAAGAGAGATCTATTCAGGAGGCAGAGAGGAAGTTAGAAGAGAAAGATAGGGAGCTGCATGCTGTTAAACTGGACAATGAAGCGGTATGTTGGTTTATACTTTATACATTATCTTTAGGATTTTGTCAGATTATCTGGTTGATTTTTTTCTAAGTTTTCCTTGTACTGCTACTAGGCCTGGGCGAAAGAGGGTATCCTAAGAGAGCAAAATAAAGAACTTGCCTCTTTCAGGTGCTAAAACTCTTTTCTCTTTGTTAAGTCCGCAAGAGTTCGATCTTTTGTTGCTTTTGTTTTGTTTTGTTTTGTTTTGTTTTGAAAGTAGACATTTTTAGGCGTGAGATTATGGATTACATAAATGACTACTTTTTTCTTTTCTTAATATGCAGAAGAGAGCGTGATTACTCTGAGGCTGAGAGGTCCCAAAATATACAGAAAATATCTGAACTCCAGGAACATATTCAAGAGAAAGAGAGACAGTTCACTGAATTGCAAGAACAAGTTAGTTTTCCTGTGTTTTGGTTTCACCATCAACTATGTTTAAACATCTCATGGTTTTGGACCTTGCAGTTATGTCATTTTCTTGTTTGAAATTTTAAAACACTAAAAACAGAGCCCTTATACTTAATGGCTTGTAGAATAGGATTGCTCAAGAAACAATCTTGTACAAGGATGAGCAACTCCGGGAAGCGCAAGGTTGGATTGCCCATGCCCAAGAGGTAGATGCTTTACAATCATCGACAAACCATTCGCTGCAGGCCCAATTGCGAGAACGTATTGAGCAGTATAACCAGCTCTGGCATGGTTGCCAGAGACAGGTTAGTTTCCTGAATATATTCCATTTCCTAATTGTTTTGTTGAAACAATTATATTCTTATTCTTTTTCTTGTCGTTGAGTTCAGTTTGCGGAGATGGAGAGATTGCATTTGCATACAGTGCAACAGCTTCAGCTTGAACTTGCCAATGTAAGGGAAGGAGGTGCCTCCAAAACAAATCTCATTGGTGCCTCCCAGATTATTCAGAAGGACCAGAACAGTGGGAACCATGAGGCTCATGGAAGTAGCGCAGCGAGTGCAAACATTAATGTTCATTCAAATGGAAAAAGCTTGGATAACATTTCATCAATTACTTCAAGTGATGATAAGGCTACCCAGGTACATTTTTGTTTCTGTGGACTCTTAAAACATTTCCCTCCGTCTGGCATTTTTTGTTTGATCTATAAGATGATAGCTTATCCGTAGTACAGTTTTAGTGTATGTTGAGATGAATCTGTACAACTGCATATTTCAGTCGGGCACGTCAGCATGTAAATTATTAACCATTATATGATGAAACTGTTTAGGGATAGGAAATAAGTTTATATTCCCCGCAACCAAATTGTACTATGTTGGAAATTAAGAGGGCCCATATAGATGTTTTGTGATTTAGTTGGAAGTATTTGTTTTATCACTGGCCTGTTCTATTTAATGCTGATTGTTCAAAATTCTAAGTTTGTCGTTGCTCCACAACATATTTAGTCTGAGGGCTTGTATTCTTGGCAATGAAACAATCCATTCTTAAACACTAGAAATGGATCCTGTACTAATCGTAGCTGCCTTTTCTGTTGTAATTATTGGTAGAGCAACCATGTTGGGTATCTTCAAGCTGGTCAGATGACCCCTCTGCATTCTTTTGTCATGCATCAGCAAGAGATTTTTCAGCCTCAGGCCCCTTTACCTCATGCTACACAATCTGTGTTGCTGCAGCAAAAGGTGTGAGCTTTAATAATATGTCTGTTGTTTCATTTTTTTTATAGTTAATGACTATTGTCTTTTATGCTTTTTGGCAGGCTGTACCAGATAGCTCACAGATGCCTATGCAGAATCATGTGCATCCATCTCAAGGTGTTCATGGCTTGGTGAGTTCGGATCTGAAGAGTGAATACCAAGTGCCTGCCAATGGACAGTCCTTTGGTCAAGGGTATGGAGATGTTCAAACTAGCCAAGGAGTACAATACGGATCTACTACACCATCATCCTCTGTGAATGAACAGGTAGGGGATGTTCCTGTTACGACATGTAGTTATACAAGTTTGATACAACACTGTCTTAAAAAGTACTCCATAACAGGCAGCGGAATCTGTGAATGGAGATTATAATGGATCTAATCACTCAGAGAATAATTTTCAAGACATTTCTTCACAGTTCCGTGATGCTCTAAGGCTAGATTCCCATGCCCATAATCAGAAACATGAGGTTTGTTACGCACATATTACTTCGCAATTTTTCCTGGTTTTGTAGAGCTTACTTAGGTTAGCTGTGGGTAAAACATTCTGAATGCGTTATTTTTCTGCCCAGGAATCTTATGGTCAGGTTTCACCTGGTGAACACAATGGTGCTAAATCCAATGTGCCTGAAACTCTAATCTCATCTGGTAAAGTGGAGAGGAATTCAGAGAATGTTCTACTCGATGAAAGGTCGCTTTTGACATGCATCCTGCGTACTATACCAGCTGGTGGAAGAATTAGAATGAGTTCAACGGTAAGAGCAAACTTATCGTAAACACAATGAGAGTGAACAATTGAATTTGATGGTATAATGTGTCTTTTTCATATGTGCTATACAGCTTCCAAACCGTTTGGGCAAAATGCTAGCACCTCTGCACTGGCATGATTACAAGAAAAAGTATGGGAAGCTGGACGATTTTGTTGCTAGCCATGTAGAGGTCTGTCTCATCCCTACTCCGTAACAATTTATGTATTCTTCTGAAAACCTTTAAGGTGCTAAACCTGTTTTTGCTGCAGTTATTTGTGATAGAGGATGACTACATTCAAGTAAGAGAAGGTGCACAGAAAATTGTAGCAGCTTCAGCAGCAGCAGCTAAAGTGGCAGCAGCAGCAGCTTCATCATCTCCAAACTCCATCTATGTGGCTATGACTCCAATGGCTCAGTCACAGGGGTTAAAGAAGAATGAGAAAACAGTCCAAAGAGGTAGGCAGAGCTCTGCCTGATTATATGGCCAAGCAACAAAGAAATCTCTGAATGTTTACAAGTCAAAGTGAAAGGCATATAAGACTGAAACTCAACAATCGCCAATCATTGAAGCTTAAATTATACATTCGATTATACTTTTGTCCTTTAAATAGTATCCATTTTAATTTGACCTGTTTATAGTGGGCCATTAAAATTCATAAAAGAACCATCAAAACTCAAACGCTCATCGATAATTACATTTTACATTTCTTGCCTCTTCTACTTTCAAGGCTGCACAGAAGAGCTGGAACCAGAAAGAAAAAAAAAAAAAAGTAAATGTCCAATACCAGAATTGACATACCTTGACCTTTGAAATCCCTGGGAGAAAAGAAAACTAAGGAAACTATTTCCCTTTGATAAAAGACCTACTTCATTTAAACCCTGAAAATTAAAGCGGGTAGCTAACTTGAAACTGGAATCAATCCATATTGGTTATCATAAAGCTTTCTGATAAGTTATCATCGATTCTCAAAAAGCATAGTCGAGGAGCATCAATGACAATCCCTGAATCAGATGTATGCAAAGCAAAGCCTAATCTTGTAGTGAGCCTCTTCAATGAACTAAAAAAAGCACCCACAAGACTTTTACACCAGAACAAAAAACGTCCCTTAATCTCTAACTCCTTAAGGACAGTGCAGGTATGAGACAAGTCTCTCAAAACTGTCTTCCTTCGGATTCTCGAAATATCAGATTCATCGTTGCATGATGAAGGTAAACAAAACAAACTCAGACATTATCCATCGTTGCATGATGAAGTTTTAAGGATACCAATGTCTCACCGATATAAAAGGCTTTTAAAAATTAAAAATTAACATAAAATAATAATAATAATAATAATAATAATAATAATAATAATAATAATAAACTTTGATGGGTTGAAAAATTAAGTTTAAAAGTTTTTAAAATAAGTTAAAGCAACGAATCAAAGCCCTAAAGCAAATTGGTAGAATCAATCGGAGAGATTTGAGAGGAATAAGGAAGAAGAAGAAGAAGAAGAAGAAGATGGGGTACGTGTTGAGAGTAAGATTGGCTTCTTTCTTCGCCGGAGCTGCTACTGCTTCTTTTATCGGCCTCTCTCTTCTCTATAAGGATTACAAAATCGCTCACGAATCGATTTCTCACCAGGTTTGCCATTCATTCGAACTCTGATTCTCCTATCGGATCCAATTTTCTTTTGATTATTTCTTCGGAAAACGTAATTTGATTCGCGAATAGAGGAATTGATACATTTCGTTTGCATAAGTTGTTAAGAATGGAGTTTGTTGATCTGTATTTGACAAAGAGTTGATAAATTTTTATAGCCACCAAGTTGGATCATGGATACGCTTGAGTTTCATAGCCACCAATTTCTTAATGCTGCATTTACATTACTGAAACATGCTTCAGATTTAGTTTTTTTTTTTTTTTGGTGAATCTTGAGATGCCAAATTGCTAACATGAGAAAAACTTCAAAAATTTGGTAATGTGTGTACTGGTTGAGTTAAGGCACAATGGTCTCATCATTGTGAATTTATGAATATCCATATCAGCATTTTCTCTTAGCTTAAATGCTGCTATAGGATATGTTTTAGTTATACTACATTTGCATTACTATAAGATGCGTTAGAAAGAAAATTTTGAGAATCTTGAGATGCCAAAGTGTTATACATGAGAAAACCTTCACACATTGGTAAATGCTGATTAATGAGTATTGGTCAAGTTTAAAGCACAATGATTATCATTTAAATATCTATAGCAGTTCTCTGTAGCTTTACTGGTATAGGATACATATTTGTTATACTGTACTGTGTCAAGCATTTGGTAATGTGATTATTGGTTGAGTTGAGGCATAACTCTTATCATTGTTAATATTCATTGCAGCATTTTTCCTGTAGCTTTAACGGTATTAGAATACCGACATGGTTACTGACTCTAGATATGATCTCTCTGTTTTCTACAGGCAAAGTCTTTTCATGACTCTCTGGATAGAAGGATCTCTGTTCTTGAAAGCTTGAGACGAAGTGAAGCTACTCAGCTTGTTGAAACAACTGATTAGCATCTGTCTCGACATTGACACTCTCTGCTTGCGAATGATGTTTTGAGTTGAGGTGCTGTTTTTCACTTTATATGAATAACTTGGAAGTTCTTGTATGACTCTACTGTTATAAAACAATGAAGTTAAAGTAGTCTACAATGAATTCAAACTTGCTGTAACACTTGCCATGAAATTTTTATGTTCAATCTATTGTTTTGGAGCGTAAGCCACCAGAATCTTGTTCTTCTGACCGATCCGTTGTTATTTAGGCCTCCTTCAAAACCTGGATCTAGATGTAGCTTTCCTTAACAAAATATCCAGCAGTTATGGTGAAATCTGAACAAAGTGGCACAGCAAGACAATAATTATGGGCAAGGAGCCCCGTTTCCGTTTGTGGACTCTTGAGGAGTTACTTATGACCCAATTCAATATAAGAGTGTAGTTATGTAAACTAATCGTAAAGCTTAACAGTTAAAAACACTTATATAGTTCAGTTTTTACCAAGCCTCTTCTGACGCCAATCTTACTCCAAGAACATCTACTGTTTCAAAAAACAGTTTACGTGAGAAAAAAAACTTAAACATTCAGTTTATAATAAAATAATTTCGTAAAATGCAAACATGAGAATTTTTTTGTTTGTTTTCTTTGCAATCTAGGTATAGGGAAAGGTACAGTAAGTCAGTAATACGTAATTCGTCTATTACTGCCATATTTCTCCATTACAAGGATCTTATAGTTCTCTACCATACCCATTATACAATATCTCGCTTTACGAAAACAAATGTAGTTTCACATAATGAAAGAAACACAATAAATAGAGAAAAGAAAGAAGGAATCATAATGGAAAGACATGTCGCGAGCACATGGTGCTTGGATGGGGACAGATTTCGATTTGGGAAAAGAAAAAGTGGAAACAATAATGTGAGAAGAGAGAGAGAGACCGAACTACATTTGTCTCCTTGGCGGTGGTATGGTGTCTTCGCTATCACCCGACACCTCCTCAGTTTCGAAATACACCTAATATTTAATGATAGTTATATTTTACACATTTCGTTTTGCAAGTAGATACGACACTCAATCATGTATGATTTTGTTGTTCCATCATTTTCTTCTTTCTAAAAAGAAACATTTTTGGAAACGTAAATGTTGGATGAGACTTTGGGATCACATCCAACTACTTAATTGAAATTTTAATACGCTAAGATTTCTTATCATTTTCTCGACAACATAGTATTTGTTTTATGTGATTTATTTACGATATAGAAAAACAGAAATCAGTGCATGTCACAAAAATACAATTGGTTTGATAGATATTTTTTTACTTGTATTATTTCTGTGTCATAGACGCCGATGAATTCATGTGTCACTTTTAATTGGATGTGATAGAAGAGAACATCAATATTGAAATGGCAATAGACTGAGAAGTCAGAAGTAAATTTGTTTAAAAAAGGACAATAAGTGCGGGGGATATGGGTCCTGAAGAGAGTGTCAACATCAACTTTTTACCATTTAAGTTTATCTTGTGGCTTCTGCTTCTTTGGATTCAAAGCTTGAGACAAACAGAAAGACGTTCATTACTTGGATACCCAACAACTTCACTTTCTTTGCTCTTGTCACAATCTTAATCCATCTCTTCTTACATCTAACGTATCATTGATTCATTCTGAAAATTCCCATGTTCACAACTTAGATAAAAGATATTTACGCAAGTTGATCCAAACGTGTTAATTTGTTTATTAGTTATACTTTGTTTAATCTATGATATCTAAGTAAAGATGCTGCGAGTTGCGATAGACAAATTCATGGTTTAGAGTGACCTCATAATGTTTTTTTTATAAATATAATTCATGCTTTTGGTCATCCACACTCCACAATATATGTAAAATTTAGCATATGCAAATAAGTGCAATTTTCCATATTCTTTAAACTTTTGTGTAAACGTTCTCAATAAACAGCTTCTTTTTTGTTTTTCTTACTATAGCCATAAATTCTATAAAAGCTGTCCCAAAAAAAAATCTACATGATCAGTCTATAAACTTGTAGATAGAAAACTTCCCCACCGTTAGATTGTTACATCCCCTAATTGATATGATAGTGGTCTGAAGATGGGTCTGTCTTTTAAGGATTGATCCAAATGTCGGAAGCATGGAAGCATAGTTAAGGACAGTCTCGGCGGCAACCCATCACTACTCTATATCAACTGTATCCAACTCAATCTCTCTCTTCTATATATTATATAAATGTTACATTAGTATGATGTGAAGTAAAGGCAAGCAACGTTTACTCATTATCTTCATTTTCTCACCAAATATATAAAGCCCACACAACCTGCAACCTTCACTAAAACTGATCCTTAGCTTTCTTTCTTTCGAAAAAGTCACATGTTCTTCAGTCTCTTCTCATAAATATATAAAGGGGAAAAAAACCTCATAATAATCTTTACAGTAGTTTTAAAAACACAAACCTTCATGGACTTTATCAAAGTTTCAGAAAACAAAACAACTCCATTTAGAAGTGATTCTCTGTTTGGTTTGAATCAGCAACAATACAAAGACTCCACCTTTGGATTTAGAGACATGGAGATTCATTCTCATCCTCATGTCCTCACTCCATGTAACAATCCCTCTTCTCTGTTCTGTTCTTTTGATTTGACTCTCAATAACAGAGTATAACAAAGTTTCTTTCTTTTCACGGATTTGTAACAGATTCAGGAAATGGAGTTTTGGGTTGTTATTATTATTACCCTTTCACAAATGCGCAACTGAAGGAGTTCGAGAGACAAGCAATGATTTACAAGTACATGATCGCATCTATTCCTGTTCCTTTCGATCTCCTTGCTTCGTCATCAACCTCTAATTCTCATTGTAATAATAAAAACACAACCGGAGATTTAGAGCCGGGAAGATGCCGGAGAACAGACGGAAAGAAATGGAGATGCTCGAAAGAAGTCGTCTCTAATCACAAATACTGTGAGAGGCATTTACATAGAGGCCGTCCTCGTTCAAGAAAGCATGTGGAACCTCCTTATTCTCGCCTTAACAACAATGGCGTTTCTGGAAAAAATAGAGATCTTCGAAATCTTCCTCAAAAACGATCTAATAGTTCGGTAAAAGACAAAATGCTTAAGCCAATGGAGATTTCATCAGCCATATCAAACTACAGAGAACCAAAGTATCTTTATTTCGTTTGTTTCAGGATCATACTCTGTTTTTTCTTTTTACGTAAACATACTCTGTTTTGGTCTCTGTTTTGATCACTTTTATTTTTTTGTTTCGAATTGAAAACAGAGGAAGTGAGATGTTTCCTGCATCAACAAGAACTGAGGAAGAAAACAAGTATCTGAATTTCATCGATGTCTGGTCCGATGGAGTAAGATCTTCAGAAAAACAGAGTACAACTTCAACACCTGTTTCTTCTTCAAATGGCAATCTCTCTCTTTACTCGCTTGATCTTTCAATGGGAGGAAACACCTTAATGGGCCAAGAAGAAATGGGCTTGATCCAAATGGGCTTAGGGGTAATTGGGTCGGGTCGTGAAGATCATCACGCGTATGGTCCATATGGTGTGTCTTCTTCACTGGAAGAAATGTCAAGCTGGCTTGCTCCAATGTCTACCACACCCGGCGGACCATTAGCAGAGATACTAAGGCCAAGTCCAAATTTGGTGATCTCTGGTGACATTGAATCTTACAGCTTGACGACGACTCCGACTCCAAGCTCGTCGCCTTCTAGAGCTATGAAGAAGATGACTAGTTCAGTGTCAGATGAAAGCAGTCAGATTTAGTAATTATGGAGTTTTGGATAATGACGACTTTGTTTTTTGTGTGCCTTCGTTTCTTTTTGCCTCTTCTTGATAATCTTTGTGCATGTAAACTCTTAACAGTTTAAGTTGATTAGTTGTGGAATTATAATTTACTTAATTTTTTTTATTTTAATTTTACACGAATTGTCCATAATTAAAAATAACTTAACACGCCGACAAAATAAGTATAAAAATAACTTATGCGAAAAATAATATAAAATAACTTATATACAAATTTCTGTTAAGTTATTTGTATATACAAATATACAAATTTAACATCAGACGATAAATATGAGGAACATAATAAGTCAAAGATATTATCAATATTTTGACAATATCACAAAAATATTATTTTCCAAAGTTTATCAACAAAGAAAAATATTATTGTAGATAAATTAACTAAGAGTCCTGGTTTGACACTTTCTTTTCCTACACCTATATCTTTTATTTTCCAATTCTTATTTAACTTCAAATTTTCTAGTATCTTCTTGCAACAATTCCTATTCGAATTGAACAATAGATGTAGTATGCAGGTTCTTCCTATACCTTATGTACTTGGGATTTTATTGGACTTCTTATCTAAACACAGTTCAACATTCTCATTAACTTCATAACACTTTTTTCTTTTACGCTTCAATTATTCGACTTTCGTTTATCTAAAGAGACATGGCTCAACCTAACCAATACCTCGACACAACATTCACAAAGATATACGTTGGAGGTTTGCTTTGGTCAACAAGAGAAGATGGCTTGAGAAACCTCTTCCAACAGTATGGTGAAATTACCCATGTTAATGTGGTTTATGATAGAACAAGAGACCGATCACAGGGCTATGGTTTTGTAAGTAACGTCCAAGAAACATATTACACATACATAATAATTAAAAAAAATTATTTAGATCACATGCAGGGCTCTTAATTCTCTTAAGAGCTTATTCAGTTCATAACTTTTGATTATTATTATTTTCAGGTTACGTTTAAAGATGCTGAATCTGCAACGAGAGCTTGTCTGGATCCGAAACCGACAATAGATGGACGAGAAACAAATTGCAAACTTGCTTCTAGTGGTGCTAAAGTTAACCATAACCAACCCAACCTAATCCGTCAGGATGATCTTTGTTTGATAGCCCCAAGTTTTTGGCAAAATCAGCAACAATTTCCAAATCCTTATCAACCATTAGCTGCATACACTGGACAACACTACTGGTATTTTTTTCTTACTTCGATGCAGTTTTTCCATTAGAATTTTTTTTTGTTTGGAATAAAATAGAGTATAGTTTCTAGCCATGTTTTTTTAAAATTAACATGAAACTAATGTAATTTCTTGATTTTTTTTAATGTTCAGGAACCAGTATTATCAGCAATATTGTCCACAGAATTACTGGTATCCGCAGCAATATAAGCCGGCGTATTACCAACATTACCCAATGGTTAACACCAACCCAATGTATTGGCCGAATCAGATCGATGGAAACAAGCAGAGATAGACTTGAGGAGTTCGATGATGATTCTTATACTGATGCTTTGATTTATCAATGTCACTCTTTTAAGTTCTTTGAACCCCCAAAACATCTCTTGATTTGGATCTTGTTAATCCATTTATTTATTTCATATAATCCAATCGGTCGGTTAGTTTTTAGAATATTTTCGTTTGTATTTCTTCTATTTTCCCTTAACTTGACTCTGCTTTAATCCCTTAGACTATTTTCAGTAAATTCAAGTGTGACTTATTTAAGTAAAACAAAACCGATTTCAATAGACTTTATTGGGCAATTAACAAACAAAATTTAAGTTATCTATCAAATCTTCGGGAAATGCCACTATCTTTATAATCTTAAGAAACATCTAAAACCTATAAAATTCAAGTGTTTCATGGATAGATTCAAGACTTGGTTTGCATTTATCAAAAGATGTGGGACACGTTCTCTGATCAATAAAAACAAGTTGCTCCAATGGTGCTAGTCAACAAGAGATCAAGCTGTTTTCTGAGATTTTCACCATCTTATCATGTTTTATTCTCCCGCCGTTTTTTTGTTTTACAAAGTAAGGTTTAGATTCCAAAGTCCAAACTAATAGATTTGATTGTTCATGGATTTTACCCTTATTAATTAAATATAACAAAAAAATACAATAAAGTAATAATTATATTTAGGATTTGATTTTTTACCTTGTTATTAGTTATTAGAATGTGTGAAAAATTTTAAAACATCCTAATTTGAGGGATTGAGGGAGTATATTCCAAAAAAAAATGTCAACAATATACATTTTTTGTTTGTTTTTTTCTTTGAATAAAATATGTATATACAAAAAGGAGATCTGCTGATCTGTCGAGTTTTACCAAAAAAAAAAACTGTTTAGCTTTCCTATATGAATTTCAGTTAAAAAAGACTTTTTACCTTTCCTATATGAATTTGACTTTATTGAATAACTAGTATATATATAATAAACCTTGACATAAGACTTTATTCTTCATGATTGTGCTCTCTCTCTTAATTTAGGTAATCAGGTTCTCTCTAGGGTTCCTTGGTTGATTTAATTTCCATTTTCTATTCTCTTAAATCTTACTTAGAATTAGGTAATCTATTCAGATTTTCTTAATCATACATATGGTTCTTCTTCTATATACACATTACTGTACCCGTTCAGTTCATTCGTATTTCTTCTTCTACAAAATTAACCTTCTCCCCCCCACTAAAGTTTTTTGTTTTTTGTTTTTTTACGTTTTTTAGACTTTTTGACAGAGACATGTCTCAACGAAACGCAAACCAAAACTTCGACACGAAATACACAAAGATATACGTGGGAGATTTGCTCTTGGAAACAACAGAGGTAGGCTTGAGAAGCTTCTTCGAACCATTCGGAGAAATTAGCCATGCTAATGTGGTATTTAATCGGGAAACAAGACGATCAGAGGGTTATGGTTTTGTAAGTATTTATTTAACAATCTATAATTACTAGTATTTTGCAACAATTAAGACTAAAGGTTTGAGAACGGAGATTATGCATTAATCTTTGTTCTCCTTTTTCACGTTAATAAATATAATATGACAAACATGGTAACGCTAGCAAAACTTCGAATTCGGAACCTATTTTCTTAGAGGCTTTTTGAATGATTCTTAGGTCACGTTTAGAGATGCTGAAGCTGCAGCCAGAGCTTGTGAGAATCCGAATCCGATCATAGACGGACGAAAGACCAAGTGCAATCTTGCTTATATTGGTGCTAGGGTTAACAATGGCCAAAACCACCTCAACCAAAACGGTTAATTCTCAAATCTCTCGGTTTTTTTTTTCTTACCGATACATTTTACCAACAATTACTCTTTGTTTTTGTAAACGCAGTCCAACAATTACCTAACCATCCAGTACCCCACTGGTAATATTTTAATGATCTTCACTATGATATTTATCTGTCTGATTTTTATATTTTCCCGGAATAACTAAACATATGTGGTGATTCACTTTCTTGGTGGTTTTTAATGTTCAGGAACCAGTTTGTACCGCAATTCGATCCTTCGGTTTACCAATACCCGCCGGCTAGTTCCTACCCATCATTCATTTGGACACAATATGGCCTTTACTACAAGTACCAACCTGGCTTATGACTTATGAGCCATCTCTCTCGTTCTATTTGCTATATTCAGACTGTTTAGTTTGAGTGTGACACTATAATTTAGTTAATATTTAATCACCTACAAGTTGTTTGGTATCCAATATTGCATCTCCTATGTTTCGAATAGAAAACAAGATTCAAAATTTTAATCTTATTGCAATCTCCTATCCTTTTCTGTTGAGACTCTTTGTATTTCATTGGCCTCTCTTTGAGTCTGGAATCATGTTCCTATTTTACTATGACTTTATGAGTTACTATTTTCCATTTTTGTTTACCTCCGAATAGAATTCAAATCAAATAAGATATGACTAAAACTTTAACCAAAAAAAAAAACAATATGACTAGAATCCCGATTAAAATATATATCCTAAATCTTAAATCACGGAGAATATATTTTATATCAATATTCTTTGGATGTAAAATTTACTTATATAATTCAATTTACATTTTTGGGACCATTGTTAACAAAACGTCCAAACGTTACAAATAAACCTAAAAGACTAAACCTATTAAACATTACAACTTGGTTGCTATCAATTTATATTAGTGTTGTACATCACCAAACTTCGCAGTCGCAGTTATTAGGGTTTTACGATTTTTGAATGTTGCTCTCCTATCATATGGTAGGAGATTAGGACTTTTATGTCAATTCTTTTTTTTTTGCTATTGTATTCCAAATTTGATATCATATGTGACACAATCTTGTATCTTATTTTCAGTGTTGGGATTTTCATCTTGTTTCTCCAATGTCGAGTCGATCCCAATGCTAAACGGGTCCAACTTTTTGGAATGGAAGGAACATTTACATTTGTTACTTGTGCTTGCCCTTATGGATCTTGACATTTCCCTCAGGGAAGATCATCCAGATGCCTTCAAGTACATTGATGAAACCAAGCATTGGGAACGTTCCAACCGCATGATTATAAATGATAATGAGAATTCGGATCCCGCAAAAATTCAGACTCATTGAACCCGAGGATGTTACAACCGCCAACGAATATTTAGGTGCGGTCGAGAAATGCTACGAGAAAAATGAGAGGGCAGATATCAGGATGGTCATAGCCGAGTTTAGCTCAAGAAGGAAGAAAGCGAATGAGAGTGTTAGAGAGTATGTTATGACACAGATGAGCAATGCAGCTACGTTGAAGAAACTCGGGATGCATATTCCCGATAAGATCTTGGCAGAGATGTTACTCGATACTCTCCCCTCAGAGATTGATCAGCTTAAGAGGATTTATAGCTTTCTCTAAGAGAAATGGTCGACTCATGATCTCATCTCTCACTGTATGCAAGAAGAGGAGAGTTTGAAGTTGGAAAAAGAAGAAACATGAACTTGTTTCAAGTAAAGCCATAATGTGATTAAAAAAAAAAAAGTACTACGGTGAATGTTAATGATTGATTTAATAGTAGCATGCAATAAATTAGAAGCAAGAAAGCGTTTTAAGTTTTCTTTGTTGTTATTGTGTTTTTTTCAAACAGATTTTGAGTTCCAATCTTTTTGCTTTGAACCTATAAATAACACTCCTTTATTTAATATAGATTTTTTGTAACATTAGTTTTAATCAGAAACATATGAATGAAAAACTTCATCGATCTATCATTAGATTAATACGACAAAATGTTTTTTTCCCTGTTCTTGCTCTGTTTCCCCTGTTTTTGCTCTGTTCGCCTAGTCTCTGAAAACTTTTTTTAGTTAAACAACACTGAAGTACAAGAATTTACACTATGTTTAAAAGCTTATACCATCTGTTTAAAGTACAATAACATCAGCCATAAAATCTGAAGAAACATCTCAAACCAAATCCTTACAATTCAGGTGATTCATGGATTGATTCAAGCCTTGGAATCCACTTACTATCATCAAAACATCTGAGAGAGGTTCTCTGATTAACAAAAACTAGCTGCTCTAATGAAACTTGCTTCGCCAACAAGCGATCCAGTTGTTTTCTAGTTATCACCACTTTGATTCTCCTTCTTCCTTCGATAGCCTTCTCTTCAGAAACCGAATCATCTTCGGGACATACATATACGTTCTTTATCACTGTGTTAGAAACTTGAAGCTTGTTACTACCAAGATGTCTCACGCACAAACATACACCAAGTTTGAATAGAGTCACCATGATTTGCCTCACGCTTAGTCTCTTCTTCATTTTTTGTAATTGGATGCCGTAGAACAATAAGCTGTGGGATTCATTCACATTCTTGTTATGTGTTTATATATCACAAGTACAAACACAAAGAGGGTTCGTTTGAATAGCTGTTTAATGGCCGCCTTCAATTATTAAAATCATGGGTTGTGTTTAATTTGGAGTGGATAGTAAAAAAGTAGGTGGGAATGTAACAGATTCGGATCAATGAAAATCTTAATGAACAAAAGAAAATTAGAGATGAAGCCTTCAAGATGTTACCACGTGTACAATAAAAGTCGGTTCTTGCACATAAAACATTAATTTTGGACCGACTTTTTGATCTATAACATATGGCTTGTTTAATAGTTCGTGGTATGTCATGATGAAACCTACTTAGTGTATTTATGTGATTAATGGTGATCTGTAACATATGGCTTCTTTCTTACGACGCATTGTATATCTACGATTAGAGGTCATGCAAGAAAAGAGAAATTGCGATTGGCTTGTTTTTGTTGTTACCCTTTAGAATTTTACCAAGTTTATCAGCTCCATAATTAATGCAGAAATATATATTAAATCTTTAATATATTTAAATGTTATTAAACGGTTCAACGTAATCTCCATTTTTTCTTTCATTTTTTTCTTTCTTTTTCCGACGCATTGTATGTGATGATAGGTTTGAGAGGCCTTTGATGAACTAAAAGAAAGAATTATGATTATTTGAGAGGTTCCATCAGCAATGTCATGAAATGGATTTGGTGAGTTACATTAAAAAAAGGTTGATCTAATGTTATATTATATCAACAAAGTTTAATGACATTTTATATAGTTTAACAGCTTTTGATTGTTAACCTGACCACCAATCTGGTTTGCGGTGGAACCGGTATGAATGCCAGATTAATTCGAGGTTGAAAACATTAAAGATCGGTTAACAAAATTACTGATTTTAAATTGTTTCATATGTAAATATTTTATGAGGGAGATATAAAAAAAAATTATAGTTTCAGGATAATATCAAACGAAAGTTAAACGTTGATATTTTATTAGCTGTTTTAAAATTAATTTCCACAGATTATCTAATCTTAAGACAAATCCTATTAATATAGTTCTCCTCTCCATATCCTTCCTAGTCCTTTTTGGTTTTGACAAACATCCTTCCTAGTCCTAAAAGAACATTTTCGGGTTTCTTCATATATATAGCCATGTTGTGACGAATTAAGTTTTTACATAGCCTCTTCAACTATCTTAGAATTTTACATTCTGTTGCCATGTCTCAGCCGTACGATAAAGACACAAAAATATACGTGGCAGGTTTGCCTTGGGTTACAAGAACCGAAGGTCTCAAAAATTACTTCGAACAATTCGGAGAAATTATCTATGCTAATGTAGTATGTGATGGAGAAAGATCAAGGGGCTTTGGTTTTGTAAGTATCTAAACAAATACTTATATGATATATCACATGCATAGTAATTATCGATAGTTATTTGTTTAATCATGAATTTGTGTTAATATTATTAGGTAACGTTTAGAGAAGCTGAATCCGCAACGAGAGCGTGCGAGAATCCAACTCACATCATAGATGGACGAGAGATCCAATGCAAGCTTGCTTATCCGGCTGCTAGGGTTCACAATAACCAACCAAACCAATACGGTTATTAATCAAAATTCTCTCCTTTTGGTTTTCTCTCCAATTTGATCTTGGTGATATTTTATTCATTATAATCTTTTTTTTCTTGTAAACTCAGGTCAACCTCTAGTTTATCTTGTATACTACTGGTATTTTTTTTTTCTCATTCTTCATCTATCAAAATTATTCCTTCTATTTCGTCTCGTAAAAAGAATAAAATGTTCCTTGTACGAATAAATATGAGCATTATTTCTAGCGATATTGTAATATTGAGACTATTGACATAAAACTAATACTATAATTTATTTATTTTTCTTTTAATTCAGGGACCCTTTTTATCAGATGTTCCTTCAGCAGTATGTCGTCTGTTACCCTTGGTATCCGAATTGAATGCAATCTCAATCTGAGAAAGTGAGATTCTTGTTCTATTGAATTCACATATTCAACTCTCTGTAGTTTGTCCAAGTACATTATTATTTTATATGTAGACTTTTAATATCAGTGCCTGCTTGTTGAAACAGAGTTTCATCTATTCTTGTTCTTTTTCTTTTTTTCAATCATCTGTTTTATTCTGTTCGTAGATTCTATCAGAAAACAAAACAAAAGTTTATTTAACTATTTAGTAGTTGTTATAAAAGTTTCAGTTTTAAATAATAGAATAATTAATGATTATAAAGATTAAATTCTTGCAAAAGCATATTATTCCATAAAAACGAGAAACATAGAAATCTTTTTATTAGTAACATGTTCTTTCAACTGTAAGTATAATTGGATATTATTCGAGTCTTAATGAATCTATCGCCCTGTTTCCTCGTATTTGTTGGAAAAAACATAGAAGATCCAAGAGGAAAAAGGGTTGTTTTACTTGAATCTTCCAAAAAGTAGATTAAATATTTTTTTCTAAAAAAGAATAGGACTTCATGAAACACACATAGTATATGGACCCAGTAATCTTAATTCTTTATACGTAGAGCTCTAAAAGATGCAAGCAACATGAATTATTAGAGAAAAGTGGGAAGAAAAAATCATGTGAATTTCTTGGGCCATAGGGCAAAAACATTTCTCCTATCTATTTTCCTCTTCTTTGCCTTTATATCGATTATAGCCATCTCAATCTCCTCTGTCTTTAACCAAGGATTATGCTCTGTTTTTGTTATTATACTTTGGCGAATAGTACATCTATATAATTCTATATAATTAGTTCAATATAAACTATACAAGAAGTACTAATTACCAACACTATAATATCACCAGAATACAAAGTCTTACATAAAGAACGATTAATCATATGCTCTCTATATATCTTATATAGTTGTAGAGCAACGAGTCCCTTGTAATGAAGCTAATGGAGCAGTGGTCATGTTCAGTCCAAAAGCTAAGATTGCAAGACAGTTCACATTAAACCGGTATGCTCCAGAGACCCATGTACTGATCTTCCATCGTAGCTTCCCATCCATCTTCAAACCGACGATTACTTTACCGGCTACCCGATCACGAACTATTTGATAACCAAATAACTGAGCAACGGGTAGCTCAGTCCCTTGAAGAAACGCTGTCAAGAGATTGATTTCTTCATGGGATTGGTAAAAAGGCTGTAGAGAAGCCTCTGATGTGATTTGTTGTCCTCTATAGACTGCGTATACGAGTAGCTTGTCGTAGTAGATACCGACTTTTTTGTTAGGGTTTTTGGAGAAGAGAGTGAGTTGGAGTGAGGAGTTGAGGAGATGAGTTGATGAGGAGGAGAGGTTTAGGCTGTATATATCGGCTTCCGTGAGGGAGAACTCGGGTTTCTCTGGGTGGAGAATGAGCCAAACGAGGAAGATGATGAGGAGGAGACCGGTGAAAAAAGTTGAGAATGTGAAAAAGAGTTTTTTATGGCGATTGTTGATGTTAATCCCTCCTTTCTTGGCGCAATGTTTTGGAGAAGTTATAGAGATTTGAGACATTTAGTGAGAGAGAAATGATGATGGAGAAGAAGAAGAAGAGGGACATAGAAGAAGGAAAGAAAGTGAAGTGATTAAATAAAGAGTGGAAGAAGAAAGCTATAAGCACTTAAGCGGCAATTATCTTTGTCTTTAGTACTGCTTTTTTACTTAGTTGTTGGTGTGAAAATATTGACCGTTGGATTAACTAATAAATAGACTTTTGTTTGTTTCCGTCTTTATTTTTCTTTCTCTTTTTTTCCCTTAGTCTTTTTTTTTCTTGAAAGCTTTGCGTTCTTCTTTAATTTCAATGATTTGTCCTTTATGAAATCATCCAGAGTAAGTGTTTTGAGATCATGCAATGCAAAGACATAATTTCATGAGAAGAAACCGATATAGATCCATAAAAGACCCAAGAGTTGAGGAATAAGAGCGAGCTATGTCAAATAGTCCATTTTTCTCGATCATTTTTATAGTTAAATTACACGTAGAACAAGCTTTCTATTTTCTGGAGATCCAAAACGAAACCAGAAACATGATATTTCTATTATTCTAAATATTGTTTTTAATCTTTCACATGATATATTTAGCTACTATCATTGAGTTTTAAAAGAAGCACAAATGATGTGCAACTAAAATCATATGACCATATTTTCTTTAAATAATTTTCTTTAAAATATATCATGTGACCATATCACATTTTAGTTACTCACCATATTTGTCTTGGGGTCTAAATAATTTAAGTCTTAGATTAATGATACTATGATAGTAACTAAAATCTATTACATGATATATTTTAGTTAATATGGTGGGTGAAAATTATACACAAGAAAATAGTTTTTAAAAAAACTATTTTAGTCCTTCAATAACTATATGTTTCTATATCTGATATTTCAAAGGCTTGGATGTTTTTTTGATAAAGTAGGCTTACATTTTGAATGTCAGCATCTTTTTCCATCGATCTGATATACACATTGTCTTCAAATTATGAAATTTTTAACTGATAGATAAATAAATTGGTATTTTTAGTCTCTATTTAGAATTATTTTATCTAAATTACAGAAAGTTGAGTGATTTTAGGCTCAGCCGGTAAAATCGCTTTGAATTTTTCAAAGAAAATTTGTTTCGAGCTTTCCATCACAATATTGTATTCAATGAAAATCAACATAAATAAGAACTTTCAGTGAAACCTCTAAAACTAATATTTAATAAATTAATGATTTTCGATATCAAATTGATATTTTATTCAATTTTCTATAAATTAATAATTCGATAAATTAATAAAATATTATTAATTTTAGAAGTTTTATTGTGTAAGATATTCATATGAATACATTAGAGAGCACGAGTCTTACAGTATTTGTGAATGAACCATGGGTCCGATGATCCTTTTGTCGGAACCTGGACCGTTAGACCATCCCCATCCCTAAGAACTCTTAGTGGGTTCTTAAGTATTTTTTAATTATAAATTTTTAGAAATTCAATTTTAAGAACCTCAAACTCAATAATTAATTAGTTGTCTTTCCATTGGTAGAACCTCACATAGAGTTCTTAATAATAAAATAATATTTTTTTAAAAATAATTAGAGTTAATTAATTTTTATTTTTTATAAAATTTATAAATATTTTATTAGATTTCATAATATTTAAAACATACATGACATAAACATATATTAAAATATAAATACAAATCATAAATTGGGAAAATGATTAGTTGTCATATCCGCTACCACCAAATTTGTCCCATATATGTTCAACTAAATCAGCTTTCAATTGTTCATGCATTGTTTTGTCACGAATTCGATTTCGAATGCCCATCATATTTCTGAGATTTGTTGGCATATCTGTAGAATACGTTAAATCCACATGCGAAGTTCGGTTTGCTTCCACTTGTTCGAATTCAGATACATCAAACTGTGTGTACCCATCTCGTTCGTCTTCTACTATCATATTGTGAAGTATTATACATGCTCGCATAATCTTTCCTATTTTGACCTTATCCCAAAAAAGAGCTGGATTTTTAACGATAGCAAATCGAGCTTGCAAGACTCCAAAAGCACGTTCAACATCTTTACGGACAGCTTCTTGGTGTGTAGCAAATAAAGATGCTTTCAGATCTTGTGGTATTGGAATAGATTGGATGAATGTTGCCCATTTTGGATAAATTCCATCCGTGAGGTAATAAGCCAAATTGTACTCGTGTCCGTTAACAAAATATTTAACTTTTGGAGCGTGACCTTGTAATATATCATCAAATACTGGTGAGCGATCAAGAATATTAATATCATTTAAGGTACCTGGAGGAGTCTCACACCATTGGGTACAAAGGAGAGGATCATCTGCTTTACCAAGATTAATACTTGGTGAAACAGGATCTACTTGACTATTTAATAGATCCGTAAACTTAAATGACAGAGAATATGGATTTCCAGAATCCATTTGTTACTTGGACCGTTTAAAGAAGAGAGAAAGAGAAGAGTGAAGAGTTAAAGGATAAGTGAAAATTTATGTGTTAAGCTATAGAGTTAGGTTGGTATAAATAAACGGATAGGTTGAAGTTAGAGCATCAAGATTTTGGTTTGTGATCTTCTTAGCATTCAATGTTCAAAACTTAAGTTCTCACCTAAACTAAAACTAGAACCATTTTACACATATAACGTAGAACATTAACTCTAACAAGTACTAAGATCTAGATTGTCTAATCAACATCACTACAAGTATTACTATCAACAACTACACCATTCAATGCTAAGAATTTAACTATACTAGCTGAAAGGTAAGGCAACACTTACCATCAAAGAAATCATCATGATAATGTGTTGAATCTCCAGCGAACAAACTTGTCTCAGCAGTGAATTCTCACTATGACCTACAAGACAAATCGCAGGAGCCATTTGTACAACATTTACTACCACATTAAAACGTTGGAGACTTGACAACCAAACTACACCAAATGAGACCAATAGCTAGAGATAGACAATCATAGTTGGGTAAAAAACTAGTTTTCATAGCATCTTCTAATAAGCCATAACTCAGTCGCAGATACTTTAAAGCTATGTTTAATAAGCCATAGATCAATCATACCTGAGCAATGGTGTAGTAGACATTGCTGACATGCTCAAGAACACCACCTCCGAGCCAAAATCGCACTCGCCTTTAGGCTATAAACTCGCCGAAATCGGAACCGCACCAGTTGAATGCTCCTCGGGTTCTGAAAATTGGTAGCTCAAATCGATGATGTAAAAGGCAAATCTCTGACACCAATGCTCGGGACATGATAATTTGGCGAAGAGGCATCCGATCAAGCCACGATTTGGCGAAGAAGCATCTTCTATTTGGCGTCTCTGATTTTGCGAAGAGGCATCTTCGATGAAAACAATGAAAAAGAGAAAATTTTTTTTCTCTCTCGTCAAAACACATCAACCAATCATTTTGGGACACATATGAGGTTCTAATAAACTCTTGAAGCTCTGCCAAGAGAACCGGTTCTCACATTTAAATTCAATTAATGATTTAATTTAAATCATTAAGTTTTAAGAACCTCAAAAGAGAGCTCCGGATGGAGCTGCTCTTATAGGGTCTCTTGCTCGGGTTGTAGTATTCTACACTACTTCCTTACTTTTTGAATTCTATACTATCAAATAATACAAATACATAATTTCAACGCCTCCAAATATGGCTTTAAAATATCTCATCCTATGAAAAGCTTAGATTTTTTTCCTTCCACCAAAGCAGCTTTTCACACTCTTATTTAAATCCCTTTTATCTGAAAAAGCTAGAGAAATGTCTTGGATGAGACCTAATTTATTATATGAATTAATTAGAACACCGTACTAGATTAATTTTTTTGAATAATGTATTTTCTTATTCATTTCCTAGTTACTTTTCGTAGATGAATCTAAATATAATATTTTGTTTTTCTGAGTACGACTTGAGATTCACCAGAATTTTAGTGGATTTCACTTAAATCTTACATTACTACTGTATCATCATTTAAATTTTAAAATGATCAGATTGTGGTTTGAATAAATAAAAGATTACAATCGGTTATTCCGATGATAAAAATTGTCTAAAATGTGTTATTGTCGTGGAAGAAATGAGGAATCAATAATTGGCTTTTTCATAGGGAGGAAATTTTAAAATATTGAGAAAAAACCGTGGAAGTAGCTCAATCATTTCATGGGGGCTTTTGTGTCTTTTTGCAGCCGTTCCTTTACCGCTAAGGAAAGATAGAGAGCAACTCGTGTATGCATCCAAATTTCTTTAGATGTCACAGTTACATCTATAATAAAGTTTGTTATATCACTCTCGTATATACTTATTAATTCATTGAGTTATAGTTACTAGCTAGGAGAAGTATAGAAGAGATGATTCGTATATTCAAAAAGTAGGTAATGGATCTTGGAGGATTCATACTCGAAGATATGATTCGTATATATTAAATAGCCCTAGAAGTATTACCAAAATAAATTTTGTAGAAAATAGCTCTAATATTTAAGTTATATTTAACTTTCTTTTACTCTATCTTCATTGTTAATTTTGTTTTCTCAACGCTCTCAAGAGTCGAAAAGAGGAGAAATAAAAATAATACAAAATAATAGTCTATATAATGATGTATGGGTTCTAGTATGTATACGAAGACTTTACCAGAAAATATAATGAAGACTTATTTGTTTTTTTTTTTTTTTGAATCTTCCTTTCGTTTTCTTCTTTTATTTTAAATCTTCTTTAGTAGGCTGTATATGTTCTAGTATGTATATGTTTTCTTAATGCTGCCCCATTTGGTGGCTGGCCAGGCAAAAAAAAAACTTCTTCTTCTTCACTTCTTTCGAAATACTTTCTGAATTCATCATCATAATGTTCTTGCCTTGGACCTAATTTTGTGTATTACGGTTTAATTATTCAAACAATGATGTGGGCAAAAGAGAAAATGCTTTTCTTATCTCTGGGTATTCAAAAGTCGCTTTTTGTTGTTTTTTTCTCAAATAGTGGGTTATTACCAGAACCCTAAGTATATGACACTAACTCTATTGTTGATTACGAGATTTTCAGTCTTTCAACCCAAATATCAGAAAGAATTTAAACTTTAGAACATTCATTTCAAGTAAAAATGAACAATTAGTCCAGTTGGTTAAATTCTAGCTGTAGTTTTTTTTTTCATTTTTTCAATGTAGAATTTAATTAAATTGTGTGTGTATATATAAATATCTGCAGAATTTTGTTATGATGTAAACATGAATGATAAATTTTTATAGTATGTTGTAGATAAATTTAGTGGTATAATTTTCAAAACTATTAAATAAATACAAATAAGTTTTTATAGAAGTATGTTGTGTATACCATATTACATATAAATATATTATTTTGTAAAATACGTATAAAGTAAATAAATTTTGTATGATACTATAAATTACAAAATACACTGTTTATTTATGTGTGCTATAAAATTTTGGATTTATCTTTTTCGCGGGCCAGCCAGCCAAATGGGGCAGCATGATATGAACCGATTTGTTGCGGTGCTAAATGAACTTTAATGCAACTTGGAATCTTCATTACACCGCTCCATATATGAAACCATGGAAAAAGCAAAGGTATAGAGAATTTATAAGATAATAACAAAGATCATACATACAAAACTACTCACATGATTTCTTAATACGGATCGATGATTTATCAGTCCTGATGATTACTCGACTTTTCTTGTTTGGAAAAAGAAATGCAATCTTATGGCCTAAAATGAAAACAATTTTTTTGAACCATTTCTTGATTTGGCGAGTCATTCTTGCAAATTGGCATTGCTAATCTTCTATGTGTTTTCCAAATTTTCTCGGATGTATATGTACTCTTAGACTTGTGTTAGGAGAACTGATGTGCATGGGACTATAAACAAACCATGGTAAGAGATGATTGTTTGCATTTTATTTATGCGGTGTTTCTCTCACTGACTCTTTGTTGTTTGTCAACCCATTGGAAATTCGAACATAAGCCCACGTGTATATAACCAAATAGGTACGGAAGCTTCAAACTCAAGTGAAACCGAGTTTGATATACTTTATAACTAAAGATTTGATGTGGGTTTATTTGTTAATAAACCCTTCCAAAAATAAGCGTATGCCGTTTAAATGCAGAGAAAACACGGTATTCTTTAGTAAAAGGCGAAAGAATAGTTCGTTTTGTTTTCAAAGCACGGCTCCGTGAATTTATCTGAGCTCTCACGTCTTTATTTATCGTCCAGTTTCGTCTATGTTTCTGAGTAATCTGAATCGATGTGGGATAACAAATCAGTGAACAAGTAGCACCTTATGGGTGGAGCATTATAGCCCATTTTAATTAAGGCCTAATAATATTTGTTAATGATATGTCATGTCGGCGCTATAGATTGAAAGGAATGGACCCGTTTTCTATTTTTCAAGAAAGACGTCGAGATACACACTCTCTGTGTTTTATAAAATCTCTTGTCTTAATAATGCTCCGATCGCACGATCATGGTTCATCAACCAGGGTAAAGGTTATTTCTCCTTAGAAACCAAAGATACAAAGGTACGAGCCTATAGAACAGATCCTGTTCAAGTAAAGTCGTGACCATCTTGCTCAGTCGGTGTGGAATGATTTGGGTGTCCTTTCTCGGCTACTCTGTAGTTTCTTTCTTAAATTCTAAAATTCATTAGTTTTCTACACTTTTTGAAATAGAAGTCGATTTTACTCGAGATATTGTTAACTAGTCTAATCTATGTAAAGTGTACGTAGCAGTAGCAGTAGCAGTAGCACTAGCATACTGAGGAGAATGTTTGACAAATGGGCATTAAAAACGTGAAGGGCAAAATAAATGTTGGTCCAATCCGGTGACAGCCTGTTGGAGTAAAAGTAAAATTAAAGTTCAAAAGTGTTCTTTAAAATACTATCATTAAAATCGACGAAAGTTTATCATTTTGTATTTTGAAAACCAGATAATATATACTACAAGAGATTGTTCATATCATTGGTTACGACCAATAATATGGAACATTGAAAACATAGATGATATATCACATAAATCTTTCAATTTACCTTTCAAAAAGCAAATATAATTCGCTATCATTTATATAAACATAACTACCGAATATTTACCTTTTATCTGTTCTTGCAAGTTGTTGGATCACACCTATCCACAACCGATAGGTCATTTATATTTTTAATATTGGGGACATGTCACATATGCCCTCGTATTCACTTAATATATATTAATGAGTCGAGGATAAAACTTGGTGTCCCTGATTCTCTATGAGCTAGGTTGGTAAACATATGAGAATTTTGTTATCTAATCGATGTTTAGTTAAATATTGTTGATATGAAGATTCCTTACTATAAAATATTTAAAATAATTCAGTCAATGAAAAAGTTACAACTCAGCTCCTCGTTTGATGAACAATGACTAAATTAGAACAGACAAAATTGAATTGATTTGTTTTATGAATTGGAAATGAGTATAAAACTGTAATGTTAAATGCATTAAAAAAAAATTGAATGTCTCTTCCAGTTGTAGGGTCTTCTCATTTATAGGATATGTTGTTATCAGTGAGCTTCACAGTTATGAGAGTCACCTGTTACCGTTTCCAACATCCCTATTGGCGCATAATATGTGTACCGACAAATTCGGTTCACTGTGAATCTGTGATAATGATTCCATCTTAAATTTGGAGGTCACGTTTTGGCCATCCCAACATCAAAAAATTAATGTCTCCCATCTGATCTACATACCTACACTATCTAAATTGAATCAAAATAAGCTTCTTCTTTTTTGTTAACCAAACCAAAAATAAGCTTTAAAAAACATTCAAAGTAATTTGATGATGTAAGTTTTTGTTTCACTTAATGATTATCGTAAGGTAGATACCCATGGTTACACATGATTCTCTTTATTACTCTATCAAATTTAAAATTCTAAAACGGTAGTAGCTACTGAAACTGAATAAGTACGTCGCTAGTGTACAATATACGTCAGATAAAGTAGCCACTAGCCACCAGGCACTGGTATAATTCATTTAGTTGGATTTCTTAAGAAAAAAATTTAAAATAAATAGAAAAAATGGGCAGAGATACAGAAACTTTAATATTCATTTTAAAGTATTGTAAAATATGTTAAATTTTTATTGGTTTACATTTAAATAGGGATGTTGGGACGAGTTTTTTTTCCCCGGTCCGGCTTAAGCATATTTTGAGCCTGCCCATATTAACTCCGTTTTTTAAAATCCGCATAAACTTAATACCCGAACAGTGTAGCTCGAATAAAGCCCGTAAGTTCTGGGTATTTTCGCGGGTACCCGAATTGATTTTTTTTGTTTTTGGTGGTTTTACTTTAATTTGCTTTTAAAAACTAGAAAACTGGAAATTAAATCTATGAATCAAATTTAGTTCTTGTTTAATTTTACAATTTATGTTTTATAATATTTTTTTCTTCTTTATGTGTTTTTAAAAATATTGATAAAATTATTTTCATAAGTATTGATATAATTATTCGCAAAGCACAATTATAAAATAAACTAAAGATATCATTTCATGATTTTTCTGATTTGAGAGGTTGGTAAAAATTTATAGGTTTTGCGCAAAAACATAATTTCGTGATTTTACATTTTTTGCGGAAAAATATAACTTCATGATTTATTGTCAACTTTGCAATTTGATGGGTTTGATCAAAAAAATCCAAATTCTAAATTTTATAATTTTGGCCCAAAACTTAATTTTGCGATTTAGCAGAAAAATATCATTTCCCGTTTTTTGCCAAAATTGCGTTTTGATATGTTTGAAGACAAAATAATCAGATTTTAACAAAAAAATGTAACTATGTGATTTTATGTTTTTAGCAGAAAATATAGTTTCACGTTTTTTTGCTAAAATTTCGATTTTACGATATTAAAAATATTATCAATTATTTTTTTTTATTATTTTGGCACAAAAATAATTTTTCACAATTTTGTATATTTAGATTAAAATATTATTTCACTATATCTATCTCATGGAAATAAACCAGCGGGTACCCATTACCCAGTAGGGTAAACCCGAATAAACCTTGGGATAAATAACGGGCAGGCTTACGAGTTTGATATTAAATCTGGGTTTCAGGTACCCACTGGATAAAAACCCATAATTAACATCCCTACATTTAAATATGTAATAAAATTAAATTAAAAAAATAATAATTTTTTTTTAAAACTCCAGTTAAGTTTCTGATGGAGTTGCTGTTATTATCCACTTTTCTTTTTTAACCACATATTTATTAGATCCTTCAGACTTACATATTTATACTGTCTATAATACAAAACAGAATATGATTTTCGTTTATTGGTTATCATAATCGGGAGGATAAATGTTTACATATAAGACATGTACTTTTTAATTATATTATCAGTTTAAATATTTTTAACTTTTTGGCCATTTCCTTTTGTTCGCAACTTGGGATTTTTGTTCCGCCAAAATAGAAAATTAGTATTAAAATGTTGAACTTTGTTTTACAATTAACTATTTTAGTGCAAAACTTGTTGACTATTCAAACATTCCTAAACAATATAAATAATTTTCATGATTAAAGAAAACAAGCAAACAAATCAAGAATGATTTTCTTAGTATTTGTAAATAATTAAATTAAATTCCAACCATTTTAAGTAAAAACAAAAAAAAACAGAGATTTTATAGTAATAAGCAAAAACAAAAAAGGTTGAAAAATCTACCTGTCCACAACCGGAGACCAAGTAGTTTGGTGCACTGTGTACTTTAACATTACACCGTACCAAATCTCTCTTCTTCTATATAACCACTCTCCCTTCTTCTGTCTTCTCTCCATCTTTTTCGTTTCCGAAACCAATTTTTATTCAGTCCTGAATTCTTCTTGTATGGCTTTAACCCTTTTGTCTCACGAGATATCCGATCTCTGTATCGGTAAGCCACCACTACGGTGTCTTTCCGTCGACGCAGCCACCGTCGCTGACACCATCGCTGCCCTCAAATCCTCTGATGAACCTTTCCTCAGTGTTTGGAGCTGTAAACACGACGATGATGATAACAACAACAAGTGCGAGTGTTTAGGCAAGATCTGTATGGCTGATGTAATCTGTTATCTGTCTAAATTTGACAATAACAATGTTTTGTCTCTTTCTTCTGCTTTCGATGCATCTATCTCTGTTCTTCTTCCCAAATCTCGTACTCTCGTCGTCCATGTTCCCAAATCTTGCAGGTATGTGACCAAATCTATACAACATTGTGTTTCTTCCATTTTTTATAATAAAGATTGATTTGTGGTTTTTTTTGTTTTTTTTTTTCATTTTTTTCATTTTTTGTTGCTCAGATTGATTGAAGCTATTGATCTGATAATTAAAGGAGCACAGAATCTGATTGTTCCGATTCAGACAAAACCAGTAACAACAAAGAGAAGACAACAAAAGCTTCTGACTCGAAACGTTGTCGTTTCGGTCACCACAACAACCTCAACTACCCACAAGAACAGCCGCCAATACTGCTGGATCACACAAGAAGACATAATTCGATTCCTTCTTGATTCTATTAGCGTTTTCTCACCTTTACCAGCGCTTTCTATCTCCGATCTCAGCGTTATCAACACCACACAAGTTACCCTCGCCATTGATTATCACTCATCCGCCGCTTCCGCCGTCTCCGCCATCTCTCGCGCTATCATCGACAATGTCTCCGTTGCCGTGGTTGATACTGGATGTGATCAAGAAGATCAACGTATGGTTTTGATTGGAGAGATTTCACCGATGACACTTGCTTGTTGCGATGAAACCGCAGCAGCAGCGATAGCTACACTCTCCGCCGGTGATTTAATGTCGTACATTGACGGTAGTGGTCCACCGGAGAGTCTCGTAGGAGTTGTTAGGAATCGTTTAGAGGATAAAGGGATGGTTGGATTAATCTCGCTTATAGATGCATTGTCGTCCTCGTCCTCGTCGGGGTCTTCGTCGGATGAAGAGTCTCCGGCGACAAGAACGAAGTCGTATGGGAGGTCGGTGAGTAGCGCGGCGAGGATGGCGAGGAAATCGGTGGCGATAGTGTGTAATCGGAAAAGTTCGTTAATGGCAGTGATGATACAAGCGATAGCTCATAGAGTGAGTTATGTTTGGGTGACTGATGAAGACGGTTGTTTGATTGGTATGGTTACTTTTGTTGATATCTTGAAACCTTTTAAGGAATTTTTGAATGGTGAAAACTAATCATCATCATATACTTTAGTTTCATTTATGATTTATGATTTTTTTGGTTAGAAATTATTGAAACCTAGCAACGAGTATTTGTTGTTTAAGTTTTTTGTTTTGGTTTAAGGGGCCATAAGACAAAGTTCTTGCAGAATATTTTGGTTTGTATAATTTTTTGGTTACCAATAATAAGTTTAAGTTCTTACATTTTATTTACATCGCTTGTTATCGAATTCGTGATTTTGAATACTCTTACCATTTGGATGGTTTGGTGATATATATTGGTTGAACTAACGACACCGGATAATTCTACAGGTTTCTTAAATCTTTGATATTCGGATTTAATGATGGGATCATTATTTCATGGAATGCATGTAACAAACACTGAGAATTTAATGGATTTATTGTAGACATTGTGTTTTAATTATGTATATTTTAGGTTGTAGAACTTGATCAAATAGTAAAAATTTAATAGGTTAGTTAGACCAGGTATATTGTGTGCAAAATGCAAATTGGGTTTCACGTCTAATCTTTAAGAAATGCAAAACTTGATGAGTCTCACGTTTAATCGAATTACTCAAAATCTACGCTTGTGATTTAATGTCTAAAAGCTTTGTAAGTTTGAAATATTGAACTCTAAACGAACAATCAGAAACCAAACAAAAACAAAACAGAAAGAAAGAATCAATATTCAATAGCACCGAAATGGTGATGTTAACGGATGAAAATGAAAGATTGATTATCTTTTAGTTAGAGACACAAGACTAGTACAAAATATAAATATTGCGAGAGATTTGGTTTAAGATTTGGGCCAGTCAATGATAAAAGAGTACAGCTACAGCTAGCTGCCAACGATGTTGGTCAAATACCACGTGATATTAAAATCAACCATTGCGTTTGGTACATGTGTTTTAAAATGTGTTATCGTGTGTCTTTGTCTCGTTTTGAGTGTGATATATAATTGGCTGCTTCAACAAAAATAGTGAAAGTTAGTTGAATTATTCAAAGATTATTTCGCTCTTGTGACAGAAACATATAGTGTGTTATATATCTATCCCAGGGTTGAGACTCATTAAGCATTACTTAGCTAGGTAATATGGATAAATTATAAAAATAGTAAGATACCTATATTGGCATTCGATATGAGAACAATGCATATAGATTTTGCTTGGTTTTTTTTTTGTTAGCGCAAGTTTTAGAATTGAGTTATAATATGCATAATGGGGCCTGACAGTCTGATTCACAATTTTTTCCCTAACTATGTTACTATGTTATAGGAAATCTTGCACTAAAAACTACAATGATTAATATAATGTAAACAAAATATTTCAACTAGGAAAACAAAAAAAATGAATATGCGTGTTGAGGTTGCATTTCTAAATTAGTATATTGTAGTATAAGATATCTGAAAGAAAAGTCATAATCATAATTCGTATCTAACTTCAACCTTCTGAATTTAACGTTGTGTTACAAGAATGAGATCTTATGAGTGCTATAGCTGCATAGAAACTGTCCAGCAAACCTACAAAGATGATTTAAATTACATTAAACTATGAAACAAGCACACAACAATCTCGAAAATTAAAAATATGTTATGAAAGTGAAGTTAACAAATATAATTTTATTACATTATTCAATTATTAATTTTTTAATAAATTTTTTTAGTATAGTATGAAAAAGTTAAATAATAATACTCCCTAATCCCAATAGAATTATAAATTAATTTACTCCAAATTATGTTTTTCCTTTTTTTTTCCTCCCAAATTAATTTTTTTTTCCTTTCCGACACTATTTTTAGTTTTGTATCACCTCCCGGCGGCTTCGAACCCTAAACCTCAAATTCAGCTTCCGTCAATCTCCAATGGAGTCTGATTCCAAGACGGAATCTGCAGCTTCAGCTTTCGTATACGATACTCTTACTCCTCTTTCATTCTCAGTTTCGAATCAATCTCCACCAACTCATGACGATTCGCATCAATACTCTGTTTTCCGCAAAGAGATTTCTGATTTCACCGTTGATTCAACGCCGGTGAAATCAGAGAATGTGGATTTCTTCTCACTCGACGTTGACGCCGGGACGAATGATAACGTTCTCGAACCTGTAACGCCGGTGGTGGTATTGAAGAAGAAGGATAAAAAGAGGAAAAAAGATGAAGAAACTGAGGAACCCAGATTAGAGAACAATTGGTTTAGTGAGAATAGTTTTTCTAATATCCTAATGCTTCAATTGCATAAAGGTAATGACTAAAAATTGCTTCAAAGTTTGGGTCTTTTGCTAGCTTTGGATAGTTTTGGGCATTGAATATTGTTAATATATTGATTCTTCTTTCGGTGTTGAAACTTGTTGAGATGCTTCTTTAGTTCGATCTTGATATTGCTTGAAGGTATTGACGAACAATTTGCTTTAAATTTTGTGTCTTTGCTAGTTTTATATCATTTGGTCATTGGTTTTTGGTTCTTGTTAGTTTGATTTCTTTGTTGAAGTAGCTAGGTATTGAATCTTAGTATTTATACATTGATTCTGTTTTGGTTATTGAAACTTGTTGTGAAGCTTCTTTAATTCGATATTTGATTATTGCAGAAATAGTAGATTTTTGTGATTTTCTGTTACCAACTCAAGCAGAGAAAGCTGAGCGTGATGCAGCAGTGGAAAGTGTGTCAAGTGTTATTAAATATATATGGTCGACTTGCAAGGTTCGACATTCGAAACCTCATTGACTATTTGAAGTTATCTTCAGTTTAAATCTGCAGTCCCTAATTCCTGCTCAATCCTTTGTTACAGGTTGAGGTTTTTGGGTCATATAGGACAGGGCTTTATCTTCCAACAAGTGATATAGATGTAAGTGTAATCACAACACTTTATTGTTTGGTGGAGTATGTTTTACAATTCACAAGAATATCTTTAGAGCATAAACACACCGATTATCTTCCTTTTTCTCTTATAAATGAGTCAATATTAGATCTATGCCTTATTTATTGTATTGATACTTTGAAGTTAGTTTATCTTTATGATTTATTGTTTGAAGATATTCTTATTTCTAAATCTTTATTCTTTTTCTGTATATAAAGGTGGTCATTCTAGAATCAGGTCTCACAAATACTACACTAGGTCTACGTGCACTCTCCAAGGCATTGTCACAAAGGGGAATTGCAAAAAATATTCTGGTATCTTTGACTTTCTTTTATCATATCATGGCAGTATCTTAAGAGAGATCGTGGCTTATAGTTAGCTCGTGGATTGTTCAGGTGATTGCTAAGGCTCGTGTACCAATTATCAAGTTTGTTGAGAAGAAAAGCAACATTTCCTTTGACCTAAGGTTTTTTATTTTACTATATACCTATTAGCTTCCCTTTTAGATTCAGTCTGCTTTAATCTTAAATAGATTGTAGGCAGTGCATGAACTTTGAACTTTAGGTTATTATAAATCATTAACAAAAGCTTTGTGTTGTATGCTTAATTTAAACGTCTGTAATTGCAGTATATGTAGATGCACAAATGACGATTTTGTAAATAGATTATATGAGTTGAGCCACTATTAAGTATGTCACTGGCGTTGCAGTTTTGATATGGAGAATGGACCAAAGGCAGTTGAGTTTATACAGGTTTGTGATATTATATTTCAATTAAGTTTGGACTATATTCCACCAATGAATCTGGCCTTGCTGCTCCAAATGTTTCTCATAAATGTAACTGTTTAGCAGCTTATTATATGTTATTTTACAACAGTCTCGGATTCTTTTGCAGGATGCAGTATCAAAGTTGCCTCCTCTGCGACCTTTATGTCTAATTCTGAAAGTATTTCTACAGCAGAGAGAACTTAACGAGGTCTGGAAAAATAATAGTCTGTGTTTCTATAATATACATCATCACTCTTTTTGGTGCCAAACATTTTAAAAAAATATTGTCTTTCATGTTTCTGTTCAGGTTTACAGTGGTGGAATTGGTTCATATGCACTTCTTGCAATGCTCATTGCATTTCTTAAGGTAAAAGTGGTTACTTAAATTTCACATTACAGATGCTTTTATTTTTGAAAATTACATCTCTAAATTGGACTTTTTTGTACCTTTGTTTCTTCAATGAAACAGTACCTCAAGGATGGCCGAAGCCAACCTGAGCATAACTTAGGAGTTCTATTGGTATGTTATTTTCATCGTGGCTTTAAGCCTTGATTGTGTTAGCTTTCATTTTCTTGGCTAAAATCCCCCTTCTTTTTCTTATCGCAGGTTAAATTCTTTGATTTTTACGGGCGAAAATTAAACACAGC
The DNA here is from genome assembly GCA_963854855.1 of Nasturtium officinale. Classification (NCBI taxonomy): domain Eukaryota; kingdom Viridiplantae; phylum Streptophyta; class Magnoliopsida; order Brassicales; family Brassicaceae; genus Nasturtium; species Nasturtium officinale. Next base: position 12,135,142 of record OY978505.1, read on the forward strand.
AGATGTTGGTGTATCTTGCAAAACGGGAGGTTCTTTCTTTTCAAAGAGCAACAAAGGGTTAGTAAACTAACCGACGTTGAAGAGTTTTATATACCTTCTGTGTCCGTTACCACTCATATGTTTCGTCTCTTCAGTTTCCTGAACAGAACCCGGCCAGGGCTCATCTCTATCGAGGATCCACAGGTCAGCTTCAAGCTCTGGTTTTATACAAACAAGAAACTTAGAATGTTTTCTGACAAACAATTAGTTTGGTTCGATTTGTCTTGTTGGATAATCAGAATCCAGAGAATGATATTGGGAAGAACTCATTCAACTACTTTCAGGTTCTATTCACTTCTCGAGTTTATCAACACAGTTAACATGGATATATACTCATAAGAGATGGCTTCTTTATATACAGATTCGATCAGCCTTTGCAATGGCCTTATCTACTTTAACAAACACAAAAGCGATTCTAGCATTAGGACCAAACCGAAGCATTCTGGGAAAGATAATCAGGCCAGACCGGATTCTGTCAGAGCGCAAAGGCGGTAAAAATGGGGACGTCAGTTTCAACAGCTTGCTTCCAGGAGCAGGAGAGCCATTGCCAATGTCGAGTAACGGCAAAAGCAATGGCGGGCTATTCTGTAATTGGCAGCTAGAAGAAGACGAAGAAGGTTCGTTCCCAAGAGGGAACACCACAGATGGTGACATAGACACTCCTAGTAAGAAATCGAAAGAGTCGTTTCGGAAGAAGAAGATTAAGAAGAAGAACAAGCAGAAGATGGTGGATGAAGAGGAAGATGAAACGAGTTCGAAGAAGAAAAGAAGACGAAAGAACATAGTTGGATTCACCTGGCCTTACTGAGATGATGATACAGTTAGTTGTACTTGGTTGGAAGTAGGACTGGGCAAATTATCCCTGAGATCCATCCAATCCAAAAAGAAGATATCCGAGTTGGCCGGATCCGGATATTTTATTTTGTGACTCCGGATATCCGGATCCGTGTTTATGTATAATTTTATTTAAAATATATGTATAATACTTAAATATATAAAAAAATTACTTAAAAATTAAAATATAATAAAAATAAATTTTACATGAAAATTTTAGATATTTTAATGTTATTTTCAATTTATTTTTTATTTTTAATAATTTTATATTATTATTTTATGAATTTTACTTATTTTCATGGATCTGAATATCTGCGAATATTTACGGATTTGAATTCGGATATTCTGAAAATCCCAAATATCCCGATGTCTCTACATCTACTTGGAAGAAGCAAACAGCTTCTGTTTTGGACATAGAGACTTTTGAGTGTAAATTATATAATTTGGTAAAAATAGATGCTGTTGTAACACAGTAGAATTTTACCATCAGTTTTGAGTAGGGTCTTAAATTTAAAGAGGAAAAATGTTATGGAGCAATTTAGTTATTAATTTAAGCTTAATGTTTTTGTTTATTAAGCGTTAGTTAACTGTTTGTTTATCTTTAAATTTAATGATAAATATCAAGAAAAAGGGTCATTTGTTTTAAAACGACCTTAACTAGTAAATAATTATTATCCTTTTCTTAGGATTATATTTTAAATATCTTGTTAGCTAAAAAGTCAAGAAGAACAAGTGATCAATCGTTATCGTGTTCGTCACCAACATTACAATCATTAATAATTATCAAAATCATCTTAAGCCTACTCTCTTGGTTTTGTTGAATGTAATAAGAGTCTTGTTAGATATTGTCATATTTAGTTAATTTAGTTATAACTCTATTGAAGACTCACCGCCTAACAAGGAAGAATTTAAATCAATTTAATTAATATTTTAAACTTTTTAATATGATTAATTAATAGTACGTTATAAAACCTATATTTAAAAACAAAATAATTTTCTTTTATTTTTTCTTTTGTTTTGCTTATATTTGACCTTTTTTCTTCTTTTTTGGTCAAGAGAGAAAGCTTGAAATCCATAAATGGACTTTTTGGGTTAAACTTGAAACTCATAAATGGACTATTATAACTAGATGATTCATGAATTATGACTGATCTTAATGAGTAACGTGAAAAGGAACACGAAGAACAAAAATAATTCCATTGATTTTCAATTTGTGGTCTAACAGAGTATAAATTTCGTTTAATTTGCTTTTCTTATGTTCAAGTCAATTTTTGCTATTCATGTTCAAAGCTATTATCATTCTTTATTTTTTTTTATTTCTTTCTCATTTTCATTGTTGGTTGAATAAATTGGACACTAACAAAAAATAAATTTCCGAGTAAGTATAAATTGTTTAGATTAGTAAACTGGCCAGTTTGGCATCGATGTTTAAGGGGTCAATTGGATTCAATTATGGATTTCTCCATTGGAGTTTAGTAACAATATGGACTACTACTATTGTCAATCTGTGTTATTATATTAAACGTTGAATAAAATTCAAGTAAGTCACATACAATTAAGCGTTATTAATATATAATACATAAATATCGATATATATTCTTTACTAAGTTCAAACAGAAAACTGTAAGTTGTATGTGTGTGTATATATTATATATTTTCAAATATGAAATCTATGAAACTGAATAATTAAAGTATCAATTACATTATTAACTAGCTGAAAACTCAAAACATTGTACCTTTAGTATTAAAAACGTGTTGTAGACAGTAGTTGAAAAAGCCAAAAATGAGATTAATAACAAATTTAACAATGTATAAACTTCAAGCTGAAGTAGACCATAAGTAGGAAAATGTTTGGTTATAAATACTAGAAAATTTAACTTAGATACATTCACAAATAACATTGATAAACAACAAAAGTGTCAACAATAAGTATGCTCCGAGAGTTGTTTCTAAGCAGAGAAGCCTTGAAGAAGGTGTTCCTAGAGTTATACTTAAGAGGATGAAAAGTACACTTAAAAAATATGATAAAACAAAATTTAAATTTGATACAAATTTGTTTTGTTTTCTTTGTTTAATAAACTAATAATTTTGTTTTTTTTGAAAATTTTGAAGAAAAAATGAAGAACAATAAAAGATTATGAAGACAAGGAAAATGGCATTTTAAAAATTGCGTGGCATCCGATTCCAGTTATCTTTTACTTAGACTAGGTTATACCATCAATCATATACATGCTTTTATATCTTTAGTTCTGATTGCTTAAAACTATCTAAATCAATTATATTATTTTTTTCCAAAAAAAAAATACTAACTAATTATTTCATTATAAAATACCTATGCGAGAACAAATTAATTTATATATTTTTACTTATGTTTTGCTTATATATATATATATTCTGTCAATTTAAATTTTCTATTTTAGAAAACTTAATCATATTGATAAAATAAGTTGAAACGTTTGAATAATATGAGTCTTCTTCTTAACATTATGGTGTAAGTGTTCCAAACATGTTTTCTCATCGCTTTGAACCCTTCGGTGGAAGCACTCAACGGGAAGAATAGGTACTTAAACCTCCAATGACACACTAAACCAGCCGATAACCGGATATAAGAAACTCATGATCATGACTGCAGTAGCATTTTCTTATTTTTCGTTTCGGCTTTGATCCTATACTTTTCTAAATTATTATGCACATTTTATTTGGCTAATGGAGAAGGGGAGACAAATAAGTAGCACTTCCTAAGGTCCTATGAAAGCCACTTGAACAATATTCGCGGCAATTATTATTACTGATATCGTAAACACCAAAGCCATAGCCAACATAATAAATAGAGTTAGGCCTGAGTCCTGGATACTTGCTTGCCTCTAAACAGAAGGTCTCATTCTGACCAATGAGAATACAAAGATCTCCAATGTTTTCTGTGTAGTTAACGATCATTCTTTTTCCTTGGCATTTATCCTCGTCTTCTCTCCTGAACACCATGAAGCGCTTGGTTTCTCCACGTACTCTAGTTACTCTAAATAAATACTCTCTGTCCCTTGGCTCGAGATACCTGCAGTGTAAAAATAAAAACATAAGGTTCCAGTGATGTTGTTGTTAAGTTTCATGTACATTTACCTGGAAATGAGTGAATTGATTTGTGTCTCTCATATACCATTCAATGTCTCATCTAACTTTCATATGTGAGACTTTCATCATCATAACTATTACTTAGCTAAAGAACCCTAGCTAGTTACATGGCTCTATCAATTGTGAGGTTACCATAGAACAATGAAACATTCGCCAGAAGACGACTCCGCCATATAGTTAATCCGTAAACATGAAGCCAGTATCTCCCACTCGCGATGTGGTATCAAAGGGAAGTTCTTAAACTGTAACCGCAGAAAGTTAAGGTTCTTATTGTTCTTGAGATCCAAGGCAGCTATGTAGGCACATCCTGTAGTGAGGAGGTAGAACATTTGGTTTATCCGAGAATAAACGACTTGTGAGTCTTTATCACAAGAAAAGGGGATTTTAATGTTAGTCCACTCTGAATCTCGATTAGGCATACAGTAGCTAAGCTTAGATCCATTGAAGGTGAGACTCACTATATAATCATTTTCTTGGTCGGGAAAAGGTGTAGACAATGAAACGTTTACGGGCATCTTGAAATCAGGAATAGGGTCGGTAAACGAAGGTAGGGAAATGGTTTTCTGAGTTGATCCTGAAGACCAAGGATTGAACACGTCGCTTAGAAGTATGGTGGAATCATGTCTACGCATAAAAACTGCCCAGCCACGTGAGGTTCCAAGGAGCACGCATCTTTTGGACGACACTTTTGGAAATTTCTTGTCAGTAATCTTGATTTGTTGTTCACTCCTTGGATTGAATAAATTGTAACTTGTAATTATATTGTCTTCTTCGTTTGAATTTTCGTCTTCTTCAAGACTATAGTTGATCAACATGTACGGAGTTTGTCGTGGATATGAGCAGAAACGGACCTTGTCACTTTCTTCAACCTGTGATGGATTGCAAAATTATCAAACAAAGTTTCAAAATCAAAGAGAAAGAAAGTTGGAATACATAGAAAAAGGTGGCAAAACACTTTGTTGGGTTTTGTAATAGCGACAAGTAAAAAAACTTACAGAGTGTTTTGCAACTAGATTGAAAAGCAGAGACATTGTTTTCAAATTAACCACACCCATTCACATACTCATCGACTATATATATAGAGGTATATGTATGTCTTATATGTTGGTTTAATATGTGAAGTACTTTAACACATGTAAAGTTTTTATGAATTCTAACATTTACACACGTCGTATTGCTATAAAACATTTATTGTATATATTATACACTTTAAATTTTCCATCACTAATTATTGTATACATATTACTTTTAATCTTTATTTGTTTATTTTCACAATTCATAGTTAGTTTTCAATATTATCCTTTAATCTTCACAAATCATAGCTAGTTAGTTTTCAATCTTATTCTTTAATTCTTATTATAATTCCATTTTCATATGGTTAAGTAAACATTCTAAAATTTAGATATATAATGTTCTTATTAAATATATTAAAATTTATATAATAAACTTTCAAACGTCCCCATAATTACTCATATTTTTTTTCAAAAAAAGATATGTTATTTTAGTGTTTATTTTATTTGCTTAAATATTTATATAAAAATCATATTTGGTATTTAAGGAGATATCTTTCTTTGTCAGATGATTAGACTTATCTACATATTTGTTTTTGAAAATTTTCTATTTCATATTTTCCAAAATACAATAAGTTAATGTAAGTGTGAAAATATAAAATGATAAATTTCATTAGCAAAGTATTTAATTACATGTAAATTTTTAATTAATTAGAAGTTTTACACATGTTGTGTTTCTACGAGAATTTAAACTCTTTCTAATTTCCCATATCTAATCATATTTATTTAGAAAAGTATATATGTATATATTCATTACTTTTAAAATTTATTTGCTTCATTTTAAACAAAATCCTAGTTATTTAATTTTCAATCTTATTCTTAAATTTGTTATGTATTTCTTCTTCAGTTGGCTAAGATTAATCTACACTTTTTAAAAAAAAAATTGTTCTTCACTTCCTTTTCTGTTGATTTTTCTTTTACTAGTATTTGATTTTATTTTTTCTTGAAAATTCGTCCAAAACATTATATAACACGTGAATGTGAGTGTGAAAATATAAACACAAAATATCACGACCTTATGGTTAGGACTTTGAAAAAAACAAAGTGAGTTGAAACAGTTAGGGGTTGCTTGTTAGACAAGAATGTCTCTACTTTTCAATCTAGTTGAAAAACTCTCTGTAAGCTCCTTTATTAATCGCTAACCAATAAAACTCAAATAGTGTTTTTCTATGTTGCCTTCTAATGATTTTACGAGTCGCTATCAACAGGTTGAAGAAGAAAGTGATGACAAGGCTGCTCTTTTCTTCTCTTCATCTCAAGAGAAGCAAAGACCTTATATGATACTTGAAGGTAATAAAATAGGAGAGTCTTCAGAAGCAGAAAACATCATAATGAGTTTCAAGTTATTCGATCTGAGTAAGGAAGAGATGATACAAGTCACTCACAAGAAATTTCCAAAGTTGTTGTACGAAGAGTCGCAAGTAATTGGAAGCTCACGTGGCTATATAGCTTTTATGAACAAACATGATGGAACCGTACATCTAAGCGATGTGTTCAATCTCGAGTCACTTAGAGTCATTACACTGCCATCATTTTCTGATCCTATGCGAATTCAAACCACTCCAATCATAAATGTCTCCATATCATATCAGCCTGACCAAGACAATGATTATGTAGTGTTCGTCAAGTTATTAGGGTTTACGCTTTATTACTGTAAGCCTACTCACCACTCGCAATGGATTGAAGTCGATATTGATTCACACTACATAGTCTCCAGTGATGTCGTTTATTTCCCACGAAACAAAATGTTGTGCCTCGTGATAACAGGAGCAAATTACTTGCTTACTTATGATCTCAACATGAACACTAAGTATACAAAGTTGCATTTGAGATATATCCCAAAGATGCCACAGTCCGAGTGGGAGTTGTTGGTTTATTGTAGTAAAACGGAGCACTTGGTTGAGTCGCCCGGTGGCAAATTCTTCCTTATTAGGCGGTGAGTCTTCAATAGAGTTATAACTAACTATGACAATATATAGCTAACAAAACTCTTATTACAGATATGTAGAGACATATGACAAAGGGGACAAGGAGATTATATTCAACAAAACCAAGAGATTCATGGTGTTTAAGCTAGATAGAAAAGACTATTTTGGAGGGATTGACGCTTATTACACTCAAGACATTGGAGATCTCTGTATTTTCTTTGGCTACAATGAGACATTTTGTGTTGAGGCAAACAAATATCCTGGACTTAAGCCCAACTCTATATACTACATTGGCTATGGTCTAGGTGTTTACGAAATTGGCTCCCGAAAATTCCACCATTTTATATCATCTATGCCTCTAAATTGGCCTCTTTGGCTCTTAACCAATAATGTGTAGTCCTCATGTTTAATCTGTCTTTTAAGATTCTTTTGATGTTTTACTTTGCTTAAACATGTAATTCCTAAGATTCATGATTAAATCTAATAAAAAACATTTTCTTAGTTGTTAGACCATCTCCATCCCTAATATACTCACATAAGTTTCTTAAAAATAAATTAATAGTATTTTAAACATAATTTTATTATTTAATTTAAATTTCAATCAGAAAAATATTTTCACCCAATCAATAAGTGACAAATTGTTAGAAACTACTTTACAAAGGTTCTTAGATAAGAATTTGTTCTCTTGATTTAATTTATTCTATCATACTTTATCAATTTTTCCAATTTTAAATTATTAAGAACCTTTGTTAAGAATCACGGTTGGACATGCTCTTACCATCTTCACTACAGTACTTATCAAGTAATGTTAAACCTCGATTAGTTTATTTTCAATAAATTAATAAAATTTCTGGTTCAAAATTAATATTTTGATTTAATTATTAATTTAAAATTAATAAACTTGATAAAGTAATAAAATTTTATACAATTTATTAACTATAATATTATTAATTTATAGAGTTATGACTATTGACTGAAGAGAAGGAAAATAGTCTGAACAGAAACCGATTCGACTTTGGAGTAAACCAGTATACCACAATGCATGGGCCTGCGAGTTGTCGGCTTTAAAATACGACAATATTCTTACTAATGGGCTTTCATAACTATGGCCCAATTCAATTTTAAAGTAATCTTTATTTGCATTGCTTCGGTTGATCACGCCTTCAATCTAGGGGCCTCGATAGCTCGCCGGCGATTTAACAAGATGGGAAGAAACCACGACGCTCCTCCACCGGAGAACACTAAACGCGACGTCGATGATAGAGATATCAGAAGAAAATCATCACGGGAGAAAGCGAGCGTTTCCGAAAAGGAACCCGGCGAAGAGAAAGAAATGAATCGCCACCGTGAATCTAAGAGAAGAACAAAAGACGGCAAAGAGTCCGGCTCTGAGTCTGGTTTGGAAAGTGGAAGTGAATCCGATAAGGAAGAAGAGAGACGTAGAAGTAGAAAAGCTAGAGGGAAAAGGAAATCAGATCGGAGAAGACGCCGTGAGTATTCGAGAAGTAGCTCAGATTCAGAGTCTGATTATTCTTCAGAATATTCTGATTCTGAGGAGAGTGAGAGTGAAAATGAGAGGAGAAGAAGGAAGAGGAAGAGAAGGGAGAGAGAAGAAAAAGAGAGGAAGAGGAGAAAAAGAGAGAAGGAGAAGAAGAAAATGAAGAAGTCTGATGGAGATAGTAAGAGGAAGGAGAAGAAGAAGAAGAATTCTGAGAAAGTGAAGAAAGGAGCTGTTACTGAATCATGGGGAAAGTTTGGAATCATCAGAGAAACTGATATGTGGTAATGATTCTATCTCTTTAACCTTGAAGATCTTTGAGCTCTTAACATGGAGCTATATGGAGATTGAAATATGGAATTTTGTTGACTAGATATTGAAGTTGTTGATTTACTGATTTTGTATAGGAATAAAAGACCTGAGTTCACTGCATGGTTGCTTGAAGTAAAGGAGGTAACTTTATCTAATATGATCCTAATTTGCTTTGGAATTTGAGTTGTGAAATGTAAACTTAGCCCTGTTATCGGTATTTGTCTGTCTTCTCCAACAGGTTAATTTGGAGAGCTTGCCACCTTGGGAAGAGAAGAAAATGTTTAAAGAGTATGTATTGTGATTTATGTTCATATGAAGCTCTTGTGGTTTATGTTAACATGTTGTGTGCAATTGATTTTTTTTTCCTACAGTTTTATGGAGGATCATAATACTGGTACATTTACATCTAAAAAGTAAGCTTCTTTTGCTTGTGTGTGGGTGTTTAAATGTTGTTGTTAGATACTTTTATGGTTGAGATTAGTTGTTTATCAAATGTATCTGAGTTTTTGTAGATACTATGACATTGATGGTTACTATAGACGTAAGTTGGAAAAAGAGATGAAAAAGGGTTTGAAGAAAGCTGGAATAAGTGAACGTACTGTGTTCAATGACGAGGAACAACGCCGGTAAATAAAGATTCTTACTTTTACTATCAGCACTCAATCAAAATGTAGTGATACTGTGGATAAGGTTGCTTAAAAGGTGTATCTTTTTGTGTTTGTTACAGACTAGAGATGCAGGAATTACGCGAAAAGCAGAAGGAAGAAGAAGTGTTAGCTCTAAAGCGATCAATGGAAGGCGGAATGGTTAGTGTTTTTGGTTTGAAATCTCAAGTTCCTTTGCTGTTAATCTGCTTAATTACATAAATCTTACGTGATTATAATTCAATGTGTAGGCGCAAGCTATGAAAGAGCAAGCTCGTTTAAAGGAAGAAATGGTCTACTTATACAAGATTGGGGACATGGAGGTTTGATAAATAAACTCTATTTCTCTCTTTGGTTTGGATCATCCTCAGTTTCAATGTTAATGTAACGTTATGGGGATATTTTTTATGAATGCAGGGTGCAGCTGCTATACAGAAAAGGTTAGATCCAGATGTTCCTATGTGATGTGGAGCTGCATCATCTTCTCGATTGTGTTTCATGAATCAAACTTCTGTATTATGAGGTTAAGAAAGACCAAAATTTCATCACTTAGAGCTCTAAGCATGATTCTGTATGCAACTGTTTTCATAAAGGAAACATTAATGTCCCAAATTACACTTAAAATCTGATCACAAATACAAATTTGACACATAAAAAAGCCTTGCACAACGTAGACACTGAAAGCTAATCACAATCGTAAATATAAAAACATAAGATCACGTACAAATATAACAAAAGCTCGCACACACAAACGATAATCACAATCATTACATCCAAATATAAGAATGAAAGAGAGAAGGTTAGTGAGTGGCATATAATCGCATAGGTCGAATCTATTAATAGATTACGGAAAAAGGATAAACTAGACCTACGATTTCACAACGAGAAAACCCTGATGCATAAGTTAAAGTTTAGCTTTCTATAATAAATTAATGAAATATTAAGATTTCCAACACTACCATTCTTTTGATATAGAATATCAAAAATGAGAAACCCCATAATTTTTAACCATAAAATATACGTCAAATGAATAACAAAAGATATATTGATAGAAATTTTAGTAAAAAATATGCAATATAAAATAAAATTATATATTAGAAGTACTGAAAATTCTATTTTTTTTAAGAAAAAAATATAAAACAGAACATTATTACATCGGAACTAGTCTCAACGGTTTCGCTTGTCTTGTGGTCAAAGCCTCCCTATCCGACCGGAGGGTTCTAATCTAAAATGCCACGTGCCTATAGGCAAACGGACCTTTAATCCGAGAATCCCACGTGGAGGTGCCCCGCAACTATATAAATATCTATGCGTAAGGCTCACAAGTCACAATAACATAACCAAAGGTCCAAAACAAATTCTCAAAAACAAAATTAAGTGTTTTTAAAGAGAAGATAAGAAAATGTCTAGCAACAGTCAGAGCATGAGCTTCAACGCTGGCCAAGCTAAAGGCCAAACCCAGGTTTTTACTTTTTTCTATTGGACATTGTTTCCAAACTTAAAAGAATTGTTCTGTTTGAGTTTATGGTATATATTAATTAAAATAGATATTAATAGAGGTAAATAAAAACTTTCCTAGGAGAAGGCAAGCAACCTAATGGACAAGGCCTCCAATGCTGCCCAATCTGCTAAGGAATCTATTCAAGAGGTCCATTTTTTCTTATAAGTTGATATATTTTTGTGAAATAAGTTGAGAATTCAGAGTAATTAATAATTATTGGTTTTTTTTGGAAAAACAAAATATAGACTGGACAGCAGATGAAGCAGAAGGCACAAGGTGCGACTGAGGCCATTAAAGAAAAGACCGGCATTAACAAATGAGAAGCACGTTCCAATAATAATTTATGTTTTGTTTTTGCATGTTTTTATTCTACCCGAATAATAGTTAGATTGATTTGTCTATCTAAAGCCTAGACTGGATTTTGAATGAAGCCATTTTAGGCACAAAAAAGTGTTTGCCTCTCTAATTTTTAGTATCTATCCAAGGGTTTCTTACTCTTGTCTCGTGAGTAATTTGTAGTCTTGCAGTTATTTCTATATTTAATAAATGTATTGAGTACATCAAACTATAGCTTAGTTTTATTTATAAGCTATAATTACCACTCCAAAAGGTAAGGGAAACAAACTCGGCACTAATCAAGTTGACCTCAACACGTCGCTAGTGTAAAAAGTGTCTCAAAGATATCAACAAGGCAGAAGTCTAATCAAAGTCTGAGGATAGGGGAGTCCAAGGCCAATCCAGAAACCAATTGCCAAAGATTTTTCCATTTATATTGATTTATTATCAAGTTTGTTTTATCTGGTAAATGAGCTCAAATCAAGTACAACTCCATAAGAAAGAAAGAAAAAAAATACATAGAGGAACATCTAGATTTGAGAGAATGATGTGACAGTCTTGAACTCATGATTCTCTGGTAGGGAAGCATTTCCAGGTCGGACCGATAGAATCGCCTTCAGACCTTTCATCGGAATTGAAAAACCCGCAAAAACACAGTTTCCTTAAGAACATGATCTCTAATATGTTTTGAAGTAAACAGTATTCAGAGTTTTGAATGTTGTTTTTTACCTGCAGCTTTTGCAGCTGTGGCTTCTTGATAAACATCAGTCACAAAAAGAATCTCTGAAGGATCATCCACTCCCAATGTCTCTGTAATCTCCTTGTAGCTTCGGCTTTCTTTCTTGTTTCTGCATCCAACAAGTGTATGAGATTTATAGTTGGATCATATTCAATTGAAAGCGAAGAAGCATCGATCTTTTTATATACCCAATTGTAGTGTCGAAAAATCCAGATAAATACTTTCTCAGATCTCCATAGTTTGTGTTCCCAAATAAAAGCCTTTGCGCTAATCGACTACCACTAGAATAAATGTAAACCTATTCGCATAAAAAAAACGTTAGACCTGTGAAAAAAATGTCATTTCTCTAAGAATCTACATCTACATAAACATACCTTAGTTCCTGAAGAATGCCATTTCTCTAAAGCCTCTGCTACATCCTCGAAAACAACAGATTTCAGTTCATTACAGTCAAAACCCGTTCGCCATATGTGACCCTGCATACAAAAGTTCATATCGCCATTATCACACAATATTGAAGTCAACCAACAATAAAAAAGGCCAAATCTTTTCTTTTCCTCACTTGTAATTCCTTTAAAGCAGTGATTTTTCTATCGGCTCTTATCATTCCCTCTACGTTAGAGACCACAGCGGTAATGACCTTTTCTTTTCCTTCATCAACATGAGGGATAGGCACAGCGCCGGTTACACCTTGTCTCAAGTCTTCTTCAATCTGCAACAAATAGAAGAGATGAAATTTGGTCACTTGTTAATGAAAAGAGATTATTTCAAGGACAATATAGAAAGTTTGTAGAGGAAATCACTTGAGACCGCAACAACTTAATATCCTCTTGGGTTTCTGCTGTGTTATATGTCAAATTCAAATGCTTTCCAACGTTTTCACGAGCATAAGGAAAGAGAACATCCGTGACAAATGTTATGGGCGTAGTCGTTCCTTCAATGTCGAGGACAATGCATCGCTGCAACCAAACAGAGTATAATCAAAATTAGACTTTTTGTGATATATGACGAGAGACATCATTGACTCTATACCCGAGGAGATTCTGTTTGGTTTTGTGAATCCTTGACACTGGATTTCACAGATAGTTTTGTGGGAATATGATTCTGTAAATGCATGGATCTTCGGATAGGCCCATGGTCTGGGGTAGCAGAGTCTAGACCCAATTGGTGAAGCTTGATGGCAGCATCGAACAAATAATGGTAACATTCAGCCTGGAATCGAGAATTAGAAATTTATAAATAGAAGAAAACAATATAGAAGTTATTTTTGATTTCTAAACTTTCAACCAAGAAATGGAGCAACTTGCACGAACCTGTGTCTTAGCATGGATCCAAGAATCACCCCAAATGTAGACTCCGTGATTGCGTACCAACACTGCTGTTGCTTTTGGATAAGCCTCCATCTGAAAAATGGGAGTAAAATATGTCCAAATTAATTAAGAACATGCTTTTGTTGCATATAGATAACCAATTCAAGCTTCCTCAGAATAGCTAGACATACAGCTTTGGTGAGTGAATCTGTTAGTTCATTCTCATATGCTGTGTTCTCTATGATTGGGACAACAAGTTCGTCATAGTATCCGTGACCTTGAATCCCTTTTATCATCTCCATGTGAGTTATCTGCGAAATGTCAAACATGAAAAAACATTAAGATGCAAAGTTTTAACTTTATCGAGGGGCCTCAAATTGTCTGCAAGTAGTAACAATCGGTCTTACACGAAAATCTTTGGCTTGTGGATTGAGCATCGTCACAAGACAAGATTCCATGCCATGACTGTGAATAACAGCTCCAGCATTTCGCATTTCATATGCCTGCACCAGAAAGTAAAATAGTACTTCGTAAGAGTACATCACAAAGAGGAAGAAACTATAACAAAGTCAATGCTAATAATTTTTTTTAATAATATCAGTTATCTTACTAGAGATTAGACATCTATAAAATAAAATAAGAAATCATACAAGCAGTGCAAGGCAATTTGGTAGGACATAACATGAGATGCTAAAACTTTGACCGAAACTATACTTGTTTGGAAATTGCAATTAGCAGTAAACAGACCACGTTCAACTTGTTGAAACACAAGTCACTAAAGCGAAAAGAAATTGTCTTGAACATATATGAAAAAATTTGCATTTTCATATGTAAGTTTACACATTACAAACAATGATCTCGCACTGGTCAACTTTTTTTTTTGTTTTCTAAGGTTCATTGATAAGTAGAAAGAATTTACAACTGAACATTCATTTGCAAGCGTGTCTGTATTTGTTTTAACACCTAACTCTACGCATCAGCTCATTTTCTGAGCCCATAGTGTTTTCTTCTATCACCTGACTGAATCAATACTACCACTGACACATAATGAACGTTACATGGGTCGAAGAAACCCACCAACACATCCAAAGTGAGGTATTGCTCAAATTGGACAAGTTTTACCTTGTAACCCAGTTTTCGCAAGCTTTTCCCCAAAGAAAGCCGCCGGTTCTGCCAATAGTCATTAGCAATCAACGTATTTGCCATTCTGGAATAAAATAGCCAACTACATGGGAGGAAAGGCAATATACCACTACAAAAGAGCGACGAGCTCTTAAACTATTTTTGCCAGGACAATGTTCTCTAAGAAATCCTTCTTAACAGAAGAAAGGTAACAAACTTTATCGAGCATAAATCAAGTCGCAACACACACAAAATACGGAAACCAGCATATGAAAAAGTAGCATCCCTCACCATCCACTTATATCAAAGTAGGCCAAGATAAAAAAAAAGCTAAAACACACAGAAATCCCTAATGGAGAATCAAGTTTTACTACCTTGAAAGCCATATAACCATACCTTCATGAAAAGAGGAGCACAATCAGTACACTTGGGAGGCTTATTAGGGTATGGCTTCGGAGAAGGTGAAGATATGATGGATCCATTTGCAGATAAGATGTACATATCTTCCGGTTGCATCCTCTCCTTTTGAACACCTTCAAACACAGCAAGAATTAGCAAACAATGAAGCAGATAAAACTCAATAACACATGGACTCAGCATTTCATTCAATAAACTTGCATTTCTAAGCCACCAATGATTTAATGCAAAAAAGACAACGCTTCTAGACATTGAAAGACAAACAATTGTCCAATGAAAGAGTGTTACTAAAGTGAATTTAGGATCATAAATACACAAAGATGATCTCTTTAATGACCTCCATCTGAGCACAAAAGATAGAAAATCCGACAAACATCGTTCATGAGAACATACCAAACAACTTTATAGAGCAAGGAAGAAAAGGCATCAAAATCAGAATCAGAGAAAATGAAAGAAACGACTTTGAGATGAAGAGAACCTGAAGGAGACATAACAATGAGTTGCTCAGGTTTAGGTATTGAAGCATCATGAACCTTAATCGTTATGCTACCACCTGTTCCAGATACCCAACCTTGAGTATAAAAATGACGACAGAGTTCAGTAACCAATGAACTCGTCTCCTTCACTTCTTTACCCTCCAAATACGCCTTTGGAAACCCAATCATCGCCGCTGCTGCAGCCACCGCCATTGTTTTCTCAGAACAAGGTCGAGATATTAGGTAGAGACTGAAAGAAAGATTGAAATTTTTTTCACACAAATGAAACGCAGAGCATTCCTTTGGCTGCTTTCAGAGAATATATTACATTTTTCTCATAAATTTCGTATATATTTTTTATAAAGGTCCAAACTTGCGTCATTTTTCTCATTTTTAAAGACAGCATTTTTCTTGCTCTTAGATTCACAGTCCGAATTTTTTTTTTTTTTTTTTTACTTTCTAAGCCAATAACTGTGTGTGGGGAAATTTTAATCACGGCACTTCCTCGCCGCCGTCGCTTCGCCATCATTGCCGCAGATTGAGAAAAACTGCTTGTCGTTTTTAAACTAAAGAACGACACGTAGTTTAGCGATAAGGGATATGTTTGGTAGCAAAGAATAAGTCTAAACCAAATTCGAGATAAGAAGAGTGTAAAAACTAAAAACCCAGTCTTGAACCCTTTCGAGAGGACCAGAGAGTGAGACAAAGCTCTTATCTTATTCTTCTCCAATGTCGAGAGGACCAGGTCGTTTAATACAGAACGTTACACAGTTTGCTGATGCTCAATTCAAACAATTCTCCACTCGTTATGGACAAAACGTCATAGACATTCTCGAATTCCCAATCAAGCTTGTCTTATCTCCTTTCACTCTTGCCTTTGACATCGCTGGCTCTGCTCCTCGTGGTTTTGGCATACCTGAGTTTATCTCTAAACTCTCTTATCTCTCTGTTTTTGTAAGTTTGTTTTCTCCTTAATTTATGCTCTTGGGTTTAGAACTTGACATTTAGCTGTTGTAAAGCCTGAAACTTGTGTTGGTTTTCCTCAGTTTCTAGCTTGGAATTATCATTTTTTTCATGGTTTCTGCACTATCTGATGTTTCTGAGAAAATGACTCTTCGGATGTTTGCTAAAGTTTTGAACTTTAATTTGTGAATTTCTATCTGAGTTTGAATCAAAGTTTTTGTTAGTTCAGACTCAATTTAGGAAACTGGTCATTGCCTTTCTTGTTTTTATCATTTATTTTCATCGTTTGTAGGCGGTTGCTACGCTTGGAACTTATGACATAGCTTTAGATTTGGGAAAGAAAGTAATTTGCCAAAGGTCAGTCTCAAGATTTGTTTCATATTTTGTCAACTTTCTTGAGGTCGTCTAATGAAATGAACTCATTTGTCTGTTGGTTAGGGATTGCAAAACTTGTAATGGGTGGCAAGCATTACGGTGCACCATGTGCAAAGGAACAGGGAATGTTCATTACCAAATCAAAGATTACAACTTGAGAAGGTGGGATCGTCTTTTGTTAACACAAATTAATTATTGCTTCGATTACTAGACTCCACTGGAATTGATCAATCCACTGTTTTCTGATACGTCGGCTTGTTCCTAAAATGATATATGTTAATGTTGACAATTCCATTTTGGCAATGCTTTAGTTATCCAAGTGATATTCTAACATACATGAAAGAATTTAAAAGTTTCTTCTTTCTGTCTTTTCTTGTAGTGGAGAGAAACCAACAGCAGATTGTGTCGCTGATGCCATAGTTGACAATCGAGCTGAGCTAGTCCATCTCCCCTCCTCCATCAACCTTAGTGCACCATTGCCATTAAAAGACTGCCCAACTTGTGATGGAACTGTAAGCTTTTTTATCTCACGGCTAATGCTCTAGGCTAATTTTAATGTATTTGAATTGCCGTTTTGTACGGATGCTTAAATTTTCAAGTACTGCTAATTTCATGTCCGTGTAATAAGGTGTTCGTCTTTGTGATAAGGGTGAATGAGATACGCTGTTTTTACATCTTTATAATGGAACATCAATTCATATTGCAGGGTGTGATGAGCTGTCCTGAGTGCAAGAACAAGCTGCAAGTCAGGATCTCGGCTGATGATGTATGTTTTGCGTCTGTAATTACTCCTTCTCAGCTTAACATCTACTTAAATCCCCAGTGGGATGTATATTTACTACTTAGTAGGTGTTAAATAACCAAAGAGAGGTAGCTTGGTTTTTGCGTAGAACTTACTTGTTAAACACCTAAACTGACGAATGAATTTGACATGCAGATCATGGAACCTCCATGGAAAGCCTACAATGTGCTGAGGAAGATGGATTATCCCTACGAGGTGAGCACCATTATATATATTTATATACCCAATAGCTTGTTATGTTTACCATGTCTTACAGTCTTATGAATCATATTTTCTATTTCAGCACATTGTTCACAGCATGAAAGATCCTAGCATTGCAAATTTCTGGTTGATTACTTTGCCTCAGATTGTGGGTGGGTTTGAATACGATGAAGATGTCAAGAAGAAAATATGGTGGCAGTACGAGGTTAGTATCTCTTTCTACTTACGTAGATCTCCTTCAGCATGACTTATTAACCAGGCTTCTAAAATAGAAGTTACTGTCATTTGAAGGTTATGGTCTCCTAGAGGCTTAATCCTTGCTGTAAAAGCTTTAATCTACACTTAGCTGAAAGTTGAATCTTCTTAACCCTATAAGGGATGGTGTTTGCTATACCAATATAGTTTCTTTTCTATATCTCGATAGGTTTGTCTTAGGAATTCTGAGAGATTAGCATGAGGCTGATGTGCATCGTATATAATATTCTTTTCGCACAACAATAAAAAAAAACAAAAGGGTGGCTGTGGTTGTTGAATAATTCAGCTTTAAGCTTCAATGATAGTTAACTATTTGTTTCTTTTGCGATCAGGAATCTATGCGATATGATCAACTTCGGGACTTGGTGGCTAAACGAAATCCTGGCTGGGAATATTTGCAAGATGTAAGATCTCCTCTTTGTGGTTTTAAAGAAGTACAGCAATCACCATTTAGTTCTCATGGTTTTACAGGCCTTAGTCTCCATTGATCCTGTCCGTGCTCAAGACGACCCCGTCATAGTGAAAAATGTCCCTTATTACAAGGCTAAGAAAACTCTGGAGGCTGAAGTCACAAAGCTCAGTCCACCTCCTCGTCCTCAGAATTGGGGTGTAAGCTCAGCTCTCTTCTTCTCTTTGTTTTTCTCATCATGGTTTCTGTTATTTGCGTTCCAGAGACCGCACGCATAATCCAGAACTAACTTCTGAACATGTTCAGGAACTAAATCTCCCACTGAATACTTCCTCTTGGAGTGAAGAAGATCTGAAAAACCCGGCAAAACTATACGAAAAGACAGTTCTTCTCAATGCTCAAAGAGAAATCGCAGACAAAATCTTGGATGCGCAATGGGAAGCTAAATGGCGTCAAGAGAAGGTTAATTAATGAACATTTTTACACAAATCTGTCATTCATATCACATTCATGATTCCAATTTCATACTGTTACATCATTTATGATTTGTAGGTAGAGGAAATGTTGGAGGAGAAAGTTAAACCTTTCATCCAAGACTCAAGCATGGCTGTTCTTCCCCAACCTATCTTGTTAAAGTCTCAGAAGAAAGATCAAAAGGTAAGAAATTTAATTAGTTACAATAACAAACCTACTTGGTTCTCTCTAACACACTAAATAAAGTTTCAAATTAGATCATACAACAATTCATTATCCTCCTTTTGGATTGATTTTTTTTGTTTCTGACACAGGGAAACCGGAGAAGGAAGTGGTGGTTCTTTTAACCTCGTATTGTGTCGGAACGGCTCTAGATAAAACGGAGTTTGAATTGAGTTTTGTACTTCAGTGATGCAAAAATGCTTTGTTGGTGGGTCTCTGATGTATTATTTATTACACATATATGATATATCATTTGTTAATGTTTTAAATGAAATGTTGTTTTTGGAGACACTTGGCAGATTCATTATGTACTTACTAACACGTGTACATGACGATCTGTATTGTAATCTCATGCTTTCGTCTTCTTCAATCAATCACTTTCTCTACAAGGCTTCGTCGCATTTCACTAGCTACGTGTTTTTCATTTGTGATATTACAAAAGATTTTGCATATTTATTTAATTTTATATTTCTACGTCATTTAGGATAGAACGTACACTAGTCTTCGACAAAATGAATTTTATCATATTGTTATTGTTCTTCGAGAAGTATAACACCAAAGCTCGTGTCTAATATAGTCAAAGTTATCAAAGGTTACTTCAAGCTTTTGATGTGAGCTTTTGGTTTTATCTCTTATGTAAATTCGCATTATGGTCCATTAAATCCTTCACTTCAAGTCTCTAGTTATCATTTACTTGTGTTTTCATTTTAGTGGAGTATTTTATTTTTAAGCCATAAATGAGAACATGTAATGTAGCCAGTAGGTACCATTTTATTTGGGTGTTGAATTATAAGCATTTGAAAATATTGAAAAGTATAATACTTTTATGCATTAATTTTCAGATAAGGATGATAGATAGCAGATTCAAAACTAATAGATTTAACTAACTTTTGAGATGGGGTTACTCTTCCCTCAAAGCTTCAAATCCATATTACTATCTAAAACCGTCCACAATCATTGAAATTTACTTGGCAAAAAGACCCTACTTGATATACAAAGTTTAAACCTTTTTTTTAATTTGATATAGATGTTTTTTTTTTTTAACTTTTAAACGAGATTAGACGATATGTTGAGAAAGTTTTCAAGATATCACGAAACGTTAATAGGGACCGTTCATACTTAGAAGATAATGATGGACGTTTCCAAAGAGACAGATGGTTTTTGGATTAAATGTGTCACAGTAATACTTACTATACTCTATTATTGAAGAAATACTATCTTGACCAGCAATTAAGGCAATAGATCATACAGTGACTGAATTCCATGATTGTTTGAATGTGAAATAAATATTGAAAACGATATTTTAAAATAATAATCAACATTTAGATATTTGAATTAAAAAAATAACTAGTTTTTGCCGTCAAAAGAAAAAAAGATTAAGAAACTTGTAATCTTTTTCATAAAAATTATGAGTTGATTCACCAAATTTAGGGTAATCAACTTATTACAAATGATCGCCTATAAATATGAATCTTTCTTTTCTTCCTAATTCTAAAACTCTTTTTCTTAACAACACATTCGATAAGAAAAAAATATTTCTACGGATACCTAACTACAAATTTAGTTTCTGTAGAATAATGTAATACTTAACATGATGTCCAACACTGATATTTATAACAAAAAAAAACAATAGACCAATAATGCGAAATCAAACACATATAACAAAACAAAACAAACAAAATAAATAGAAAAAGTAGCAAGTGGAATAACAAAAACTCAAACAATCGAATAAAGAAGAAAGAAATCAATTTGGTTAAAATTTTAAGCGAGCATTAAAACGGTAAAAGCCGCACTTAATACTGTAGTCATAACCGAAGTAACGGCTACACCACTTGCTGAACTTTTGGGACTTGCCGCCGGCGCCGTGATTTTATCAGAGCTCGGAGTTGTTTCAGAACCAGAAGGCGACGTAGTTGGAGTCTGCTCAGCCGGTGAAGAAGTCGGAGACTTTGCAGGCGATAGAGAAGGCGGGGATGGAGATTTTGGCGACGGAGATGGAAGCACAGGAGGCTGAGTTGGAGCATGTGACGGCGAGTGAGAAACAGGAGATGGAGACGCCGGAGACTTAGTTGGAGCATGCGACGGAGAGTGAGAAACAGGTGATGGAGATTTAGGTGACGGAGATGGAGTACCCGGAGACTTAGCTGGAGGACTAGACGGTGAGTGAGAAACAGGGGAAGAAGATTTAGGAGGGTTAGTCGTCGACGGAGGTTTCGCCGGAGAAATAGGAACCAAAGTGTGATTTCTTAAGGCGAGAACAACGACGATCAACTTCTGTCCTTTCATACAATGATCTTTATTACCACTTATAAAATAAAAAGGACCAGATCGATTAAGAGTCACCATAGATTCACCATTGACAAAGTTATCAAGCGGATTCCCAACGTTGCAGCCATTGAAATCAACTTCCATCACTCTTTTAACTGAATCTGATCCTTTCTCATACTTGAAATCTGCAAAAAGATTCAAACTTTTTTGGCTACAATCATAATAAAAGCATAGAAGTTTTAAACCCTAACGAAAGAAAGAAACTTACAGAGAGTGTCATTTACTTGGAAACGGTTTCTTTCAGCCCAAGTTTTGTAATTTTCTTGAGGGTTGAGTGACCAGACGCCGTTACCTCCAACTTTAAACATCCATGCTTCTGTGACGGTGAAGAGAGTTGCGAAAGAAGAAAGGATGATGAAAGAAACACAAAAGCTTTTCATGATCGCCGACATGGTTTGGGAGATCTGAAAATTAGGGTTTGTGTGTGAGTATGTTGAGTCTTTGTGGTGAGTGAAAGGAATGAGTAAAGTTATGTGATGAAATATAAAGAAGTTTAGGAGAATGAAAGAGATCTTACAGAAATGGAAAACGAAGATTAGTGACAGAGTACATTGTTTCTTTTTATAAAGAGAATGTTTTTTGGTAAGGTAAATATTTTTAACGTTGGGAAGAAAATTAAAGGCATTTATGTTAAGACGTGTGACAATTGACTCACGTAATTTCATTGCCATTAAAAGCACCTGAAATTTTGAAATGGTGGATATTTTAAATTTATATTTTAGCAACTTTTATTAGTATAGATTTGCCATTTGTTTACTATATTGACAAAATGGGTTGTTTTTCCATGTTTAGTTTGATAACATATCTTCTTTTTTTCAATTTAGAGATCATGTAAATTAAATATGGCCAGATTCGGATTGTTGTTTCTAAATTCTGATAGAATGGCCAGCTAGGTGTTATCATAAGATTCAGGATTTTGTAGTTTGGACTTCGGCCATTACATGCTTATTTGTATGGATTGGACTCAATGGACTGAGATTTTTGTGTTAGTGTAATGTGGTGTGCTAATAGTAAAAGGAGGTTTTGAGAAGAAATTATTCATTTGAAGCCCAAGTTGGATAGCAAAGGCCCAATAGCTCACCAGAATAGAGCACATTATATGAAGTATCTGGGAGTGGGGGGGACTCGAGCCGGTCATTATTTCCTCATACAACAAACACTCGAATGGAAAAATGCTACATCACTTCAACTGCTAATTGTAAACTTTGGATAAACATTTTTTTTTTTGAAAAATTGTATATTTTGCTGCTAAAAACATTTTAAAATAATTTTGATAAAGACCTTTTTTCTGGGTAAGTAAAAAAGTAAAAACTTTAGCTTAACATATATCGTACACTATTAAAAATCCTAAAGCTTTTACAAATACGATCATATCATTTGAAGTGTGACAGAGAAAAAGATATACGACAAAATTAGTGAGGGAGGTCGATATGGGAGTTGAACATCATTGAGGCCAAAAGATTTAGTAGAAGAATAACATTGGTGAAAGTTTTGCAGTATTTGGCTCTTAGTTTCTTCCTTTATTTTAAACAAGTTCATACTGAAAGACTATTATTTCCAGTGATAAGGTAATTGATATACTAAAGTAGAAAAAAAAAACTGGAATCTTTTAGTTTAATTT
This sequence comes from Nasturtium officinale, assembly GCA_963854855.1. Lineage (NCBI taxonomy): Eukaryota > Viridiplantae > Streptophyta > Magnoliopsida > Brassicales > Brassicaceae > Nasturtium > Nasturtium officinale. The sequence continues at coordinate 12,158,147 of OY978505.1, forward strand.
GGACTAGGGAAACAAATTCATGTATCGTTTTCCAACACCATAACTGTTGTATTATGAATTTGCGTGTTTAGGGTGAAACCTATTTGAATCCTTTGAGATCTTAAAATTTAGTGATGTAGTAAACCTCTATCAACAACAAGAAGATACAAAGATTTTTTTTTTTCTAAACTCAAACCAAAACTAATAATTTCAACCCTAATACGAATTACATAAAACGCAAACCCTCAAATCCTCCATCTCGTAATAAGTTGAATTTTATTAAATTAAAGGATAATCACGTCGAAACAATAATCATAGACTTCACATATTCAGAAGAGTAATTCCAAACAAGCCACATTGATATAATAAGAGATTAAACCATAGTGGCAAAAAAAGAGAGTTACAAAACCGTAAGAATCACATGTTATTACTCAAGTATTCATAATCATCATATAGCATAGATATTAAAAATAAAATTGGATAATTAATTACATTATTGAGAGTGAAGTTTTCACTCAGCCTTTTCTGCTTTGGTTTCCTTCTTCTCCTCGATTTTCACTTCTTTCTTCTCCTCTTTCTTCTTCTCTTCTTTAGGTTTTGAATCAACAACAGCTTTGGGTTTGCCCTGCTTTGGTTTCATGAAGCAGAAGCAAGAGCAACATGGACATTGGAACAAGAACTTCATTTCTCTCTCACTTATCTTCTTTTTCTCTATCTCACAATCTCACACACACATTACAACATTGCTTACCTAAAAACTAAGCTTTAATGAAAGTAGATAATTGATTGGGTCTTTTTTTGGCTTACACAGTACTGTGCTTTTTTGACATTTCTCTAACAATCATGTCTCTTTCTTCTCGTTTAATAATAATGTTGCTTCCATTGGTCCCACTCCTTTTGAATTTTAGTATCCTACTCCGTCGATTTCTCTTTTTAAAACGAGCTTAAGCTCGGCTGGAGTGATAGCGTACTGACGGTGGCCAATTTCTTTGTATTAAAATTTTATTGACAACTAAACAAAAACTTGTGTCATAGTTTTTCACGTATTCACACCTAGTTGATATTCTTGTTTGAACCTAAGTTTAGGGGGGAGATGAGCAAATCAGATATAATATGAATATTTTTTTATAACATTTAAACGATAATTACGATAATGTTTATATAGGAGAGAATAATGGAGGGAACACAGTTAGTTTCCTCTAGTATATTCATGAATCATGCATATTATTAAATACTTTTAGAAGATAACATTCATAATTGTTCGACTAAAAGGCATTCATAATTATAATTTGGAAAAAGGGTACAGTATAAAAACTTTGGATCTTTCTGTGTACTATCTACTATCATATGGTTGGATTCCACTTTCAGTCTCTATCAAACCAAGTGGATGGCCGCTCTACGCTTATTATTATTTTTTTATGGCCTTATGGGGCCTTGTGAAGGAATTTTCTGGTAAATTCTATGAATTATTTATTATTTTCAGTCTCTTATAAGTTATAATATACTATTTTCAACATTATCTTACTTAGAAAGTATATTATTTAGATTTTTGACATGTTATTCAATTAAGTTTTAAAATGATTTTAATGTATTTTAATTTGATATGTATTTCTATCATTTTAAAACTTAATGGTATTTGAAATACCATCTAAAATAGTGTTATTTTGTTTACTCATGTTTTAGATAACTAAGTAAATTAAAATACAATATAATTCAATTACAATTAAATTAAATCAATATTGAATAACAGTTGATTTTAATGTATTTTAAAATACATAAACAAATATTTAATTCAATAACAGTATATTAATGTAATTCATCAAACACATATTTAAATAATACTGTATTTCCTTTTAAATTTAAAATATATTCAATTCATCTATAATATTATATTCAATAACATTCTTGACGAAACTACTTCTATGGGCTGGGCTTAGTGAATCTGGGCACCCAATTCATCCATCAATCTTTTTCGCATATTGCATCGACATCGATTATAATTTAGGATTGAGTTTTAAGTTTCTAGTCGGGCTACTCGATTTCACCCTTTACCATCCGATTTTACGCGTTTGTTTTTGGTTACAATTAATTAAAAGAACCCGTTTGACTCAAATTAACTTATTCCAGCTAGCAAAACAATAAGTACAAGTTATATGGGTACTCAAATTTTATGTTTTTTCTTATTATTTTATTAAATATTCGTCTCTCATATCCGTATTTTGAGTAGAATTTTTTTATATCATGCATATTTTTACACGAATTTTTGCTTATAATGAACATGCATGGAACAATGAATTATTTGGATCGTCGAAGAAGGACTCAGCTGATTTAAACACAAAAAAATATCTTGGTCGGTCGAATGAAAAGACTTGAAAAAATCATATTTGTTTTTGGGTTTGGTATGTCACATGTCTATTATAGACTTTATTGTCCTTGACTCCTCATGCTCTTTTTACAACCTAGCTAAACACAATTCTCACCAAAAAAAAACCTCATTGCTATTTAGAGTTGCGTCTCTCTAAATTATTTGTACTAGCCAAACCAGATTTGTCTTAGATATGCGAGGTAAGTCGATTAGTTAACTGTAACGATAGTATGAAGAGGAGGACAAAGAAGGGTGATTAAAATAAATTATACTAATAAAAAGACAGTAATAAAAATAGTGACTGAAGTGCGATAGATTCGAGGTTCGATCTTAGCAAAGACTTGAAAACCAAACAATGTAGGAGGCCGATAGGTGTACGATTCGATGACCACGTGATTTGCGGTATGTGAGAAGTTGACTATACAATACATTATCAAAAGACATCACTCCATTTTCGATACTCTCAAACATTATATGAAAAAACCAATACTTCTTTTTAATAACGTTGTACTGCACTCACAATACTATTTAGTATTTACCATAATTTCCCGCCCCTAGCTTCATATTATATGTAGTTAGTTATTTCAAAATATAAGTACACCCAATATCTTTTTCCAACTCACTTAATTAACACTCAACTAACTTAACCTCGAATTCTCTTTACAAAAAGTAGATGAGTGTTTTTGCAAAAGACCAAACAAGTAAGTATTATTATCATAAATGAAAAATGTAAAAGTCACGTAGGACCCGAGAGTGTGGCTTTTTATTTAGGATTTCAACGGTTCCACATCTTTCACGGCATCGGGTCCGTGACGTCCGTCTGAAAGTCCAAACCAAACCCGCACGGTTCTAAAGGCACGTCATTCTCCACGTGACACGTGCAATGCAAATAGCCTTGTTGCGTCACAACTTTCACAGGACGTCCGATAGAAAAAATATCAAATCATATACGGTTGAAATAGTTTACATTGTCATTTTTTACATATGTAATAGTTTAAATTACATACTTCACGTAATATTAAATTTTATATACTCCATTTATTTTATTAACTAATCGAATTATTACGGAACTATTATTCTTTGTCATACTGTTATAAGTCAAATAAATGTCATCTAACTGTATGTTGCGGCTAAAAGGACAAAAGTGGGTTAATATAATAGAGAAAGACAACAAAAGTTTGTCCATTGTATATTCATAATGCGACAACTTATAAAAGAAAACGAAAAAGTTTTGACTATAAACCTACAATTGCCAAATTTCCAACTAAAAATATAGTTGTTTCCCACTAATCTGTACAAAGAAAAAAATTATAGTTTTGTAACAAACGAGAGCGACTCTTTAGTCTTCATCTACATATACTTTAAATATATATATATATATGATTAAAATAAGTTAAATTTATTATATAAATTCAGTCAAACGGTAAGATTTATTATTTCTAGGATCTAAACTTGTGAGCTGCAATAAATAATTGTGCAGGATTTTGTCCGAAATTAAATTGAAAATTAATAATTTGTGACAACACAAAAAAAAAAAGAAAAAAAAAGAATCTCAAGTTAAGGAGGTGCACAAGACTTTTGAGACTTGTCACGGAAACAGTTAATAGCAACTCTCACTGTTCTTTGAGAAAACGAAAGAACTTTTCTTTTTCGTTTTTTTTCTTCTCAATCTTCTATCGTCTTCTTCACTGTTTCCTCCATTTGATTTCAAAACATTGACAATTTTAAAACGAACTTCTCTGTTTTCGCCTTTTTAAGATTGGTTTGAAAAAGACCTGCACTTGCTCTTATAAGACATTAAAACCCTCCTTGAAAAAAGCAAATCTTCGGAATTATCGTTTCCCTGGGAAAAAAAATTAAACTTTGGATGTTTCAATGGCGGCTGTGAACTCAAAAGCTCCTAGCTTTATCTAGGAATTGGCAAATTTTGGGGTTTTATTAGCAAAATTGGTGATTGCTTAACGGTAATTACTTTACTCTCTTGACTAATTTTGTTTCTGTTTAAATGTTTTTGAGTTATTTGTTTTTGCTTAAGTTACAAGTCTTTAATAGTATGTGATTATTGAATTTTCGAGGTGATGATTTTTGGGATGTGAGCATTTATTTTGTTTTTAGTTTATCTGCTTTGATTTCGTACTGTTTCTTGGGATTATATTTCAGGAAGAAACGTGTTGCTGATCTCAATTTGCTTCCACAATTTTGTTTCAACCACAAGTTGTGAAAGCTCGATTCTTTTGGGACATGAGCATGTGACTTTATGAAAGTTTCAGTCTTTATTTAAGTTCAAGAAACAAAATTTCTGGGGGAATGCATAATATTTTGCTGTGAGTTGAGCTGGCTAAAGAAGACTCTTCTCTCTGTTTGTTAGTCATGGTGATCATTCTCCTATTATTAGCCTTCTTTGTTGGTTCATCTTTGAGCCAACCGTGTCATCCTAGCGACTTATCTGCACTTCGGGAATTCGCAGGAACGTTGAAGAATAAGTCTGTTACAGAATCTTGGTTAAACGATTCGCGTTGTTGTGAATGGGATGGTGTTTTTTGCGAGGAGAGTGATGTTTCTGGTCGAGTTACTAAGTTGGTTCTCTGTGAAAAGGGTTTAGAAGGTGTGATTTCGAGGTCTTTAGGTGAGTTGAGTGAGCTGCGGTTACTTGATCTCTCTTGTAACCGGCTTAAAGGCGAATTGCCTGCAGAGCTTTCCAAGTTGGATCATCTTGAAGTTCTTGATTTGAGCCATAATCTGTTGTCAGGGTCGGTTTTAGAAGCAGTTTCCGGTTTAAAGATGATTCAGTCGCTGAACATTTCTAGCAATTCGCTTAGCGGTAATCTATTGGATGTTGGAGTGTTTCCTGGTCTTTCGATGCTTAACGTAAGCAACAACTTGTTTGAAGGTGAGATTCATCCTGAACTCTGCAGCTCATCTAGTGAGATTCAGGTTCTTGATTTATCGATGAATCATTTGGTGGGGAATCTTGATGGATTATACAACTGTAGCAAATCTATTCGGCGGCTCCATATTGATAACAATGGATTGACAGGCCAACTTCCGGATTCTGTTTATTCGATTCGGGACTTGGAGCAACTATCACTCTCTGGAAACTACTTATCTGGAGAGTTAAGCCGGAATTTGAGCAATATCTCTGGTCTGAAGTCTCTGTTGATTTCCGAGAACCGGTTTTCTGGTGTAATTCCCGATGTTTTTGGTAACCTCACTCAGCTGGAACACCTCGATGTAAGCTCCAACAAGTTTTCGGGCAGGTTTCCGACAAGCTTATCTCAATGCTCGAAGATGCGGGTTCTTGATCTTAGGAACAACTCGTTATCCGGTTCTATAAATATTAACTTCACTGGAGTTACTGATCTTTGCGTGCTCGATCTCGCCAGTAACCATTTCTCTGGACACCTTCCAGATTCCCTTGGCCACTGTCCCAAGATGAAGATCCTGAGTTTGGCCAAAAACGAATTCACTGGTAAAATCCCTGATACCTTCAAGAATCTGAAGTCTCTCTTGTTCCTCTCCTTATCCAATAACAGTTTTGTGGATTTTTCTGAGACAATGAATGTTCTGCAACATTGTAGAAATCTATCCACTCTTATCCTCTCAAAGAACTTCATAGGCGAGGAAGTACCAAGCAGTGTCAATGGTTTTGACAACCTCGCGATTTTAGCACTTGGAAACTGCGGTCTTAGAGGTCGGATTCCGAGTTGGCTATTGAATTGTAAGAAGCTGGAAGTTCTTGATCTCTCTTGGAATCATTTTAACGGAACCATCCCTCTTTGGATAGGTAAGATGGAGAATCTGTTCTACATAGACTTCTCAAACAATACTTTAACTGGAGAAATCCCGGTAACCATAACCGAGCTCAAGAACCTAATCCATCTAAACAGCAGCGCTTCTCAGATGACTGACTCTTCCGGAATTCCTCTTTATGTAAAGAGGAACAAGAGCTCGAGTGGTCTTCCCTATAACCAAGTTTCAAGATTCCCGCCATCTATCTATTTGAACAATAACCGCCTCAACGGGACTATCTTGCGGGAGATTGGACGTTTGAAAGAGCTTCACATGCTGGACCTGAGCAGGAACAACTTCACAGGGACAATACCTGACTCCATTTCAAGGCTCGACAATTTGGAGGTTCTTGATTTGTCTTATAATAATCTCTACGGGTCGATTCCTCTATCGTTTCAGAGTCTCACTTTCTTGTCAAGGTTCAGCGTTGCATATAACCGTCTCTCTGGCACGATTCCATCCGGAGGTCAGTTCTATAGCTTCGTGCAGTCAAGCTTTGAAGGAAACTTGGGACTCTGTCGCGCGATTGACTCTGCTTGCGATGTTCTGATGAGTAATATGTTGACACCAAAAGGTTCTTCGCATAGTAGTAACAATGGTGGAAAGTTAGGGAGAAGCAGCATTGTTGGACTTACCATAAGTCTTGCTGTGGGGATTACTCTGCTTCTTACTGTTATTCTACTAAGACTTTCAAGAAAAGATTCGGATGATCGAATCAATGATGTTGTTGATGAGGAAATTATCAGCGGTATTCCAAAGACTCTTGGGCCATCGAAGATCGTGCTTTTCCATAACTGTGGTCACAAAGATCTGAGTGTTGAGGATTTGCTGAAATCTACAAACAATTTCAGCCAGGCAAACATTATAGGATGCGGCGGATTTGGTCTTGTGTACAAAGCAAGTTTTCCCGACGGCTCGAAAGCAGCGGTCAAGAGGCTTTCTGGTGACTGCGGGCAGATGGAACGCGAATTCCAAGCAGAAGTTGAAGCATTGTCGCGAGCGGAACACAAGAATCTTGTCTCTCTTCAAGGCTATTGTAAGCACGGGAACGATCGGCTACTTATCTACTCATTTATGGAGAATGGAAGCTTAGATTATTGGCTACACGAGCGGGTAGACGACGGGAACACCACTCTCAAATGGGATGTGAGGTTGAAGATAGCTCAAGGTGCGGCGCGTGGGCTTGCTTACTTGCATAAAGTCTGTGAACCTAATGTCATCCACAGAGACGTGAAGTCAAGTAACATTCTGTTGGATGAGAAGTTTGAAGCTCATCTTGCGGATTTCGGTTTAGCAAGGTTGCTTAGACCGTACGACACTCACGTGACTACTGATTTGGTGGGAACATTAGGTTATATTCCACCAGAGTATAGCCAGTCTTTGATAGCGACTTGTAGAGGAGATGTTTACAGTTTTGGCGTTGTGCTTTTGGAGCTTGTTACTGGTCGTAGACCTGTGGAAGTCAGTAAAGGGAAAACTTGCAGAGATTTGGTGTCTCGGGTGTTTCAGATGAAGGCTGAGAAGCGCGAAGCTGAGCTAATAGATGTAACAATACATGAAAATGTGAACGAGAAAACAATTTTGGAGTTGTTGGAGATTGCTTGCAAATGTATTGATCATGAGCCGAGAAGGAGACCATTGATAGAAGATGTTGAAACATGGCTTGAAGATCTTACCATAGAGTCAGTTCAACAACAATGAGGACTCCGTGTGGAGCTCTTTTAGTTTCTTGTTAGTTAAGAATGTAGAATCACTGGTTTTGACTGAAGAAACTGGGGGTATACATGTAAAGCAATGAACTTTTTTAGAATCACAGCAAAAAAATCGAACTTTCTCATGTGACAATCCTTTTGACACGTGGCAGACACCCTGATAAGCCAGGTGTTTTCCATCTGGACACTAACTCGATCCTGATCCTGATCCTGAAGTGCTTGTGTAACGGTATGTGTTAGTGTAACAACTAAGTCTATGTTTTGATGTCAGTTAGAAAATATGGCGGCTTTGTTTATCTCAGAGTGGAATCATAAACATTTTCAGAGCATCACCGAGACATTACAACAACAAAACTCTTTAATTTTCTCGTTGCTTCACCACTCAAGTAAGAGAGGAACCAAAACATTTCTTCTTCTACACCCTTTTTAATGCAGTTCTTGTATTATAACCTAGAAAATTTACGTTTTTACTAATTCAAAGAAGCTTGAACACACTCTACAGGGAAGTGATGGAGGATGAGATTCATCTGCAAGTATGAATGAGGCGAAACAAGAGGCGATGGGGACAAGTACAGATGCTAAGGCACCAGATGTTCCAGTCAGCTATGCAGCGGATACGGCATAAGAAGGGTTGAAACGAGCCACGGATTTAGGTACGGAAAAGAACAGAAACCCTACCATGGGAGAGGCAACAACGGTTGCAGGCGACGAGGACTAGAGATCAGTCTTCAAGCTGAGAAAATGTTGGCTGTACTCTGTATTCTATAGGACTTAAAAAACAAATCAATAATGTGCTTTTAAAAGTATCTTGGAAATGTTAAAAGATTGTCGACATAAAAGCAGAAACAATATAGTACAATAACAACAACAGCAAGGAAGAACATAGTTTCATGTATTTATAGAAAGTACAAGCTAAAAACGTCTTTTGATCTGTCTTAAACCCTTAATCTTGAACTTGTCAAATCACCTCAAGAACGTCTCCATAACATCAGGGAACAAATCCGAGTTACTTTCATTGTTGTTCCTAAACTCCAGAGGTGGTAGCTGATCAAGCGAGGTTGATGATGACGAAGAGTCCATTCTTGCTGGCAATGTATAGCTTCTTCTAAACTTGTTAGGATGATTAATGTGATGACTTTCAAGGCCCACGATCTCGTTCTGATTTTCAAGATTCATTGCGTTCTGCTCTTGGTTAAACAGAAGCCTACTAGCTTCATCTGCACGACCAGTCAATGCATTGAACAATGACAAACCATTAGGCCATTTGATATCCTCTTCGTGTTCTTCCATTGGAGGAAGCATCTGAGGAGGAGGAACATTGGTTTCTTGAAGGAAACCGAATCTGATTGATGCAGCTAGTTGGTTCTGAAAGCTAGGAGAAGGTAACAATGGAGAGTGTGATCCCCAGTTAAAAGCTTGAGACTGAGGTTGCTGATTTGGAACCGAGGAAGAAGATGGTGTCGCGGTTTGGTTTGAAGAGAAGAGCTGTGAGAGGTAAAAACCGGATCTATAACCAATTGATTCAAACATTTGCCTCATCCTCAGCACAAAATGAAGATCTTCTTGAATCTAGAGTAATAAAACAATGACTAATCACACACCATATCCAGCTAATATGAAAAAAACCATAAGAGGAAGAAAAAAAAACTTACAATCTTGCAAGAACCTAATTGTAACAGACCATGTCCAGCTTGAATCACAGCAATGGTCTATTCAAATTTGTTTTAAAAAAAGTGTTAAGGTTAAATCAAGAACAGTAATTTAAGTGAAAAGAGAAAAATGTTTTTGAGTATCGACCTGGATGCCTGATTCGAATTGGTCGGTCCATTCTGGAGGAAGCTACAATAAAAATATTTGACCAGCCAAAAAGTTTCAAAGTGTAATGTAACTATCAAAGATCATAAATTTCCTCATCTAACCAAAAAAAAAAGGATTTGTTGAAGATTTGAGAACTTACAGCATCAAAAGAACTTTGCCAGTAATTAGAAAGATTAGGTTCAGATTCAGATGGTTCTTTGAATACCCACTTGTGACATTTATCAGAAGCAACCTTACCCATCAATCTGCATATAAGATCATCATATAACGATCATAATAACTTGTGTGTATAATTAAATATCTTAATCAAAACTTTGCTAATTATTATTAAGTGATTAGTAATGTGTTTATATTATCTCCATAATTACATATGTATATATAATCTAAAATAGCACCTACCCAGTACCCACCCTTCTCCATAATTATATAACTGAATGGACATCTTGCTGAAAGCTTTTCTGACAAGATCTTCACCTTCAATGTCTTGTTCCACACAAAGATCTTCACTTCTGCTTCCTCCACAAAATCCATCTTCCCACATCAACATCCTTACAAAAGAAACAAAGCTGTTTCAGAAAGAGATCTTGGGGGTTGAAAGCTGAATCAGAACTGCTCTGTTTTATGTCTCTCTTTCTCTTAAAAACAGAGGAAAAGAATAGAAAAGAACAAAAAAAAAAAACTCACAAGCTGCCACTTTCATCACCAATCTTGCAACCATTCCCACCACGGACTCTCCTAAGAAAGATGAACAAAAAAAAAGCTTAAGAAACAGAGACAAAGAGAAAAAGATTGATCAAGAAAGAGAGAGAGAGATGTGCGTACGGTCGGGGACGAATGGTCCAGAAAACAGAGTAAATCCAGTTGGAGTTAAGACAGACGCTTCTAAGTGCTTCATGAAGTGCCATCATTCCTATAGCATCTTTGCTTCTATCTCCTCCTCCTCCTACAACTCCTGAGCCCACCATGTCTCTCTCTCTTTGTCTTTCTCTCTTTCTCTTTCTCACTTCAATAAGAATTCTCCAAAGACACAGCTTCTTTTGCTAAGATTCATAACAACAACTCCTTTAAAAGTCTTTAACTCTCTTCAGCTTTCTTCAGACAGTGTTCTTTTTTTCCAAATATTTTACTGAAAAGAAAAAAAAGAGAAAAAGAAAAGAAAATATGTTATCTTTCTTTGTGAGAGCAAAAGAGTTTGTCAACCACAGAGTTTCGTATCTCTCTTACTTTCTCTCACTACTGTTCTTTTGTTCTGAGTTTTTTCTTTTTTTTAGTGATTAAACGAAATCCCGGCGACAAGTTAGGGCTTAGCCGTTTAGGGATATTTATATTAACTATTTGTTGAAAGTATCCGTAAGTATTATTTCTTTTAAGGTTTTATCAAGGTTGTCAAATGTCATAATGTCATCTCCACTCCACTGATCGAGTTGCATACATAAATATTTGGTCCACCTGTTTTTATGATTTTATCAAAGTTTTAGTTCTTTTCTCACGTTTTTTAGTTTTATGTATCTTTATTTAATTACAATTTAATTTTATGTGATAATTTGTGTATGAGTATTTCAACTGTCTTTTACTTTAATAATTTCATTGTTGTGATCTAATGGTTTAGGACTTAAGAGGTAGTACCAAGATTTAAGTATTTTGTTTGCAATTTCAATTATATTGTTAATCATTACAATAATTTTTGTAACAACGTGCATTTTTACACTAACCACTAACCTACAAGGGTTTGTCTATGAAAAATGATTTAAATAACAAAAAGTATTAGTTTTTACAACTCTTAAATTAGTTTGCCCTTCTCAAATTTAGGTTTACTGTTTACTGATATTTTTTCAAGACAAGAATAAACACTGTCAAAAATTGAATATTTGTTTCTTACAGAAAGAAAACAAAATGCATATTTGTCATTATAAAATAGAAAATATGAGAAGGTGGGGACAAGTATTATCTTCTTTCTGGCTAGCAAGACAAATGTAGGTATTGAGGGATGACAAAAGTGGTTCTGTTTTTGTTTTCCCCTCTCATCACTCACTAACATGATCTCTCTTTAAATTATTATTTTACCCTCCTTCTCCCATATTAATTACCCACCCCAGGACCATTTCTATCTTTGAAGATGGACCATTTCATTTCTTATCTTACAATGGTTCATTGCGTAAGTTTATATGTAAAAATAACCAGTTGACGATAAAAAAAAAAACAAAAAATGTTAAACAACGAAAACTGACAAATCTAAAATTTGCTATATGTATACTTCAGTTAATTTGTGAATTGGGCTACAGATTGTCCTAGAATCCGGCCCAAATTTATATATATTTGTCTCTTCCAATTTACTATTTTGCAATCAATTTTGTTAAACGCCATAAATATTTGAGATGATATTATTGTATTGATTCGGGAGAATTCCCCACTTTCATAAAAATGTCTCTACGTAATATATCACAGCTAAAATAAAGACATATTCTTTATATATTACTTAATATATTTTTCATCTTTCAATATATGATATTTTCACTGTGAATTAACTCATATTTTCTTATATACTAATACTAATCATTTTATAAATGGATTAACAAAATAGGTTCTAATATAATATTAAATTTTATACTCTCAACTCAATATCAATTAGCGATAAAAAAAAAAAATCATATCATTTATATATTACTCAATTTTTTTATCTTAAATATTATTTGCAATATGTATTCTATATTTTAAGGTTTCTAATAAATAGCAAGGACAACGACGCTGGCTTCGTGTAGCAAACCAGGAGTAATATCAACATATATGTATTGGATGCTATCTGTTCATATTATTCCCCAAATAACTCGAATTCATGGAAGTTAGTAAGTTGTTCTCAAATTAGGTGGTTAAGAAAGTTAGAAATTACTGTGTCGTGTTCCGTGTCTTGTTCGAATCTTTTGTAGCTGATCTTTTTCAACATTATCGTGTCTTAATTTATAGGTCTAATCATGTTGTTTATCCATAACAATTATCCATCACCATCATTATCCTTTTAATCATGTGATATAATTTGCCTAAATGGTAATTACAATGTAGACTGTAGTTTTAACGTTATTACAGAAACGCAACAATTGCTTTTCACAAATTACATTAGCTTCGTAGAAGTTAAACTTTTTAAAAAAGTATATCTCAAAATCTAGGCTAGCAGAGTTGTTCTTTAGAATTCTGTAACAAACTAATGTATATTGTTTTTCTTTTTTGGATATATTATGTATATATTAATAATTTTAACCAAAGAAAAAGGGTATATATCTGCTATAAAGCAGCCTATAATGACCATCAGACTATGTACAAAACGAACAAATATTATAATTAAAATTTACACACTCAAAACACTTTTAAAATCAACGGATAATATTGGTATAGACAATATAAAGATAAAGTCACCAAATTGAAAAATAGACCACCTAATCAGTGAGATCTGTGTAAAATAAGATAATTAATAGCATAATGTACAGTAAGAATTTAATAAGATGAAATCAGAAAAGAAAGGGAGGGATCACGTGCGCACGTGACGTGAGAAGTGAAGTCGGTGCGTCACTTATCGTGAGGAAAGCGAACCACACGCATTGCGGGACTGTGCTTTCTCCGTCTGCTACACTCTTCACATCCTCTCTCTCTCTCTCTCTCTCGCTCACGCGCTCTCACAAGTTCGAATAATTGTTGGTTAAAGTGATTTTAAGTATTTGTTACATAACCCAAAAGATCAAACTATACAACATCTAACCTCATTAAGTCATTATTATACAGCCAACGTATTAATCTGTCGTGCAAGTTGCAACATACTTCCACTAATTAGTGCCTTACCGAATAATTTGCTTCACACACAAAATAAAAATAAAAAGACCTTTTCCCCTTAAGTCAGACAAGCAAAATGGTAACCAAACAAACGTTGTCGCGTGGAGAACACCGAGCGCGTAGAAGAGGAAATTGAAAACAACTGATATGTGGATCAGTTTTTTTTGAGAATCAACGAGGTTCCGCATTGACCGGCCAAGTCCTGGATCTTAAACCTCTCCCACGACCGTATCTAAGGGGGGGTCCTACATCGTATCTTATTGTGTGTGTTTATGATTTTTCCTTTATGTATTTGTTTTGTTTGTTTAGTTTTAAAATTAATAATGCAAGTCTTAATTCTTATACGGTCAGAGACCTAGCACAATCGTTAAAAAAAAACAATTCTTAGACCTTAATATAAAGTGAAATCTGATATGACAGATTGTTAACTTATCCATCGCATCTTATCGTCGAACACCCATTATTGTTTTATAAAGCCGCAATAATCGTAACTTTCACTTTTGATTTCAATAACTGTTTTTAAATTATAATAAGCATGCCTTTTTCTAGCTTACATTAACTTTGATTTATTTATTTTAGTTGAATGCATTAAAGAGAAGCAACAAGAATGAGAAAACTAGCAGGTCGTCTAGTGACTAGTGAATCCATAATCAACAGTAAATTATGAATAGAAACTACACCAAGATGACGACAAGAAGACCTACTTCAATTCATTTTTACTATCGAATAGTTGCAAAACAATATATTTAAAAGTTTATCGAACTTACACTTAGTGTGTATGTTAAAATAATAACGAAATTTCTAATGAGTTTTAATTTTCAATTAATAATATACAAAGTTTGCCTTTTTGTTGACATCACACTGTTAACCTTTTAGTTTTAAAATGGGGTCTTGTCCAAATACATCAACTATATATCCTCTCTATTGTACACATATATTACAAATAACTTGTTTGTTTTATTTGAAAAATATTACCAATAAATGAGTTATATTGCAAAAGCAAGAAAAGATTAAACTAACTAAATTAGATGCAAAATGGTAAGGGATTTAAATACATAAACAGCAAGAAGAGTCATGGTCTTCTGATATGCTTTATGTTTATTGCCATTTACCACCAAGGAAGACAACAACTTTCTTAGGCGTATATGCATCCATCTGATGTTGAGTTCTTTTAGCTTCTTGCAACACCTAATTTTAAATAGTAAAAAACAACAAAATTTGTAAGTTTCTTAACAAAGAAAAAATCACTTCTTTCGTTTTTTATTTGATTCTAAATAAACTACAATTTCCTAATCCTCTAGGTCATCATGAATATTTCCTATATGTCGTTACACTGCGTTTGATGTATATGTATGCACTTGTATAGGAAGTTAGAATATGAGCTAGGCAAAAATGGGGAGAGTCACTATCACGTGCGTATATTTTTGCGGTGGTTAAGAGTAAAGCGTGCACATACCTCTGGGCTCTGGTGGGAAACCAAACTTACACAAGTACATACGAAGACCACTTCCAAGTTCCGACTTCCACTTTGTGTTTCTTCTTCAGACAAAAATAAAATAAAATAAAAGAGACAAGTTGTACATTTTGTCCACTTTGCTTTAATTATTTTTCTGTCTGCAGCCTCATATAATCAAAATATAGGCTAAGCTCAATGTTTACAATTCCGTTGCGTTGATACACCTATAGTATCGACTAACTACTTTTTATTTTTCTAATCTAAATTTATGTGCAAGAGTTTTAGTTTAGGTTTAAAACAAGTTTTGTGGATGGGAAAAAAAAAAAGAATTAGACCAGATCTACATAAACTTTTATGGTACTGCCTGTGATTGATGTCTGAATCATATAGATGACTTGTGAATTAAAGAATATATGTGTATGACAATCATCTTTGCTGTGTGGATGTGAGCTTGCATTTCAATTTGGA
This sequence comes from Nasturtium officinale, assembly GCA_963854855.1. NCBI lineage: Eukaryota > Viridiplantae > Streptophyta > Magnoliopsida > Brassicales > Brassicaceae > Nasturtium > Nasturtium officinale. Next base: position 12,173,553 of record OY978505.1, read on the forward strand.
CCGAAACAAGAGAATTCTTTGGATCAAATTCGGTTAAGTTTATACTTAATTGGGCCCTTTACCCAGATAGCCCATTTTCTTAACGAATTGACATTATAATGTCTCGCAAATGTCCCACGTCGGTGAACTTGATATAAAATTGTTTGTATATATAAGATACAGTAACCATTGTTTGTCACGACCTTACTTGAACAGGATCTGTTCTACAGGCTCGTACCTCTGTATCCTTGATTTCTAAGGAGACAGGCCCTCAACCCTGGTTGATGAACCATGACCGTGCGATCAGAGCGTGATTGACGGCTACGATCATCGGCAGATGTATCTGGTGCTGTATAGGATCGTTACTCGGCTCGGTCTTAACCTTGCCGGGGTGGTTGCACGGCGGTCTGACAGGTAACTTTTTTCCTTTTGTTTCTTTTTCACTCGAGCCAGTTTCCGATAATTCTTTTTACCAGCAATATTAAATCTAAATTAAATCCAATGAATGTTGAGTTACTTGTGTGTATATAAGATGTTCGATGAAATGTATCTTAAGAGAGTTTGTTCCCTTCTTCTTTTTTCAGCGGTTCTTTTATTGTTGATTTTGAGTGCCCAAAACTTGTTGAAAAATAGATGAAAGTTATGAGCTTATGCGAAAAAAAACATTTAATATATTATCATAAATGTAAATATCTTCCATGGACCATGAGTAATAGGAATTGAGCAAACTCTTTGAAATCGTCCATGACAATATAGTAAGTGTGTTACTCTTTACAGATATAAGTATCTTTAATTATTTGTTTTGTAACAACCAATATTTATATTACACCCTGATTTATATACATAATGAAAGAAGTGGTTTGTGGGCTATAAGACTAGTGGTTTAGTTATGAACAAAATTGAATAAAGAAAACAAAAAAACCAGACCACATGGTTCACCTACCCACACCCACATACATACGAAAGATTTTTGGCAATTATGTGAGTTAAGATTACAAACAAGTTTCAGAACTGCAAAGGCCACCAAGATATACTCTCATCCAATAATATTATCTCAGTTTTCAGTTATAGACCAACTTGATTGCTCGAGGACTTGACTAAAAGTATAAAACTCTGCTTGAGCTAAGTAAGAGAGAAGAAAAGGATGAAATGTGAAACGTAGTAGAGGGCAACTTCAAGAAAAGTGAAATTATGTTAGAAACTTGAGTTTCTAAATTATTGTAAATGATAAAGATGTAAAACAAATCAACATCGATAAAATCGAGAAAGTTGTTGAATATTGACAAAGTTGATCTCAATGTAATTTATACCGAACAACATGGATCAATACTAATTCGGTCTAACTTTTCATATCCATTACTTGCCAAAGAATTCATTGAAAACGAATACTATGCTCACAAATAACAACTGCATTACTTCTTGACAGAATTTGGAGTTGATATTCGAGATGTTATCATATTAATACTAAAGTTCATTAGACAACTTATAACTTGATCGGTTATATATTGTACAAGTTATGCTTTGTTAATGTGGTTATTCTTGATGTGTTTTTTTGCATGAAGAATCATTCCTCGAAGAGATGAGGAGACCATACATTTAGACTATCGAATTGAAGAGAAGAATCAAATTTGGTTCAATGATTATGCAGAATCATGCATCCATAAAAATCATATTAAAGATGTGATTCAAGCCCCAGATGACGATAATGAAGAATCCTTCTTCAAACGAGTTTCAAAAGGTAAAGATAATTCAAGCATCATATGATGAATATGATAAACTATTTTTCTATGACTCTCAAATTGAAGAGGTCATTCCAGCCTCACTAGTTTGACTATAAATATAGACCTGCAAGCAAGTGAAGGGTCAAATCCTTGAAAAAAAATATACAAAAAATGAGTAACCACACATATAAGAATAAACGAGAGACTAGTTTTATTAATGAATAGTGCACAATTTGTTCATAGAAGTTTGATTTCAAATGAGAAATCGTTACTTTACCTTGTGATCACGTATTTGATGGTCAATGTATTGTGAAATGGTGTGTTTCCATGTGAATCTGAAGATTTGTTTCAAAAACAAATAAATAAAATTTTGAATTTTCTAACTAATATGGAATAATATGCATTGGTATTGTATAACTATTCATTAGTTATGATTAATTTTATATTATATAATCATTTATAAATAAAATACTTAATTTCTATTTATACTATTATTTTTATTATCTTATCAAATAAAATTTTAAATCTTATTATTTAATTTTGAACTTTTCATGAGAATTTATGTATCAAAATTGTAATTAAAAAACTCATGAATCTGTCAATTAGTTGTATGCCGACACGGATAAAAATTAATTTCTATTCTTTAACCAAAAAAATAACAAAAGAATTAAATATACAATTTTTACATATACTAATTTACATGGGTGCCTAAAATAAATTTAATTTTCTTTTTTTGATCAAATATGAACTATTTTATTTTAGGTACTCGTTCGATCGGTTCTTTTGGGTTTTTGAGTTTTCAGATTTAGGGATATAAATACTTTTTGGGCATTTCTATAGTTATGGATATGATTAGTAGCAAATATATTTTAATTTTGGAAAAAAACATGGAGAGAAGATCAAGAAAAATCGAAGAAAACTTAAGAACAAACTATTATAAAAAAAACAGCAATTGACGTATAAATGTTGCTGAAAACAAAAAGGACACTTTTTAAGAGCGTTTAAAATCGACTGAAGAAAAGGAAAAAAATGCCAGCTTGGAATTTCATCAAACAGTTTCCGTGCAACAATCTCTCCCGCCAAATCCTCAGAGTCAAACCTGGCTGCTTCTTCAATTCCTTTACTCATCCATTCTCCTTTTCAATCTCAAATTCTTTCTCATCTTCGTGCTTTACTGAGTCTTTAGCTGCATCTTACCTCTCAGTTCGTATCCACTGTCCAAAACATGTCGTCGTATGTATCTCTCTCATAACTAAACAAAGCCTAACTAAAAAGATTGAGACTTTACTCTTTTCGTGTTGGTTTTTTTCATTAGGATCCATTCTCGGAGGCTCTCTTGTGTTTTGGAGCGAGCTCTGTAGCTGTAGATGAACCCATCGAAGAAGATGACGAAGATGCGACTTCTGGGTTTTTTCTTGCTTCAAAAGAGGTGAAAAATCTATGAAAAACATTATTTTATATGATTTGAACATTGTTGAACAAATTGAAGCAATCATAGGAACGATTTTGCTTAGTCCCAGCAAGTTTAGCTAAGTCTAAAAATCACAGCTTTATTCTGTCTGTGTTCTTTGTAGTCTCATCAATCATGCCTGTGCACTCTTTAATGTTAATCTTGAGGTTTATTGCAGATATGTATAGAATCAATATTTCCAGTGCACGAAGAGGTGAAAATGTGCATTTCACAGGCTGCAAATTCCATAGGCTTGAAAGAGATACCTAAATTCAAAGTTCAAATGGGAGATGGACTTGACTGGATTACCAAAAACCAGGTGAGTTTTGAGTTAACAGAGGAGGGAGCATTTCAGTAATTGCTTTCATCTTCTGTTTCTAATAAGAGATATTGCATAGTTAGATTCAGAAACTCGAATTTGCGGCAATGCCACTTGAAGCTAATATTGTGTGGTTTATATTGTGCAGGAATCTTTTCAACCTGTTGAAATCTCAGAGAGGCTTTGGATCGTACCTGAGTGGACATCTCCTCCTGTATGTAGAAAACATCTAATCTGAATGTTTTTCTTCAACTGTTTCATCACAATTACAAAACCGTGTACCCAGTTGAATTCTTGTTATTGCTTAGTCTTCATGAACATAATAAAGAGTGTTCCTTGCTTCTGGCTTTTCTGAATATGTATCTCAATCTTTCAGTATCAGCTTATGCAGAGATATAGATATATAGAACTATGTATGTTTTAAAGTACTCTTTCCCTATCCTTTGCAAGGTCACTGAAGCGGTGAACATAGTTCTGAACCCTGGATTTGCATTTGGTACTGGAGAGCATCCTACTACTAAGTTGTGTCTATTGCTGCTACAAAGTTTGATTAAAGGCGGAGAAGCATTCCTCGACTATGGTACTGGTTCAGGAATACTTGCAATTGCAGCCCTCAAGGTAAAAATCTCACACCTTTTCTCAGCCTTTCACAAACCATGTCATCTAGTTCAAATCTTCATAAACCCTTTGTGTATGGCTCGTATAAAATTTGCAGTTTGGTGCTGCATTATCGATTGGTGTTGATATTGATCCTCTAGCAATAAAATCTGCGTGTCATAATGCAGCTCTGAACAACATACAGTTGGAGAGATTCGAGCTGCACCTTGCAACAAGTGAGAATAGCTCTTCTGGAAATGAAATACCACTGCAAAAGGAACAATTTGATGTGGTAATTGCAAACATACTATTGAACCCAGTTATAGAATTGGCCGACCATATCCTTTCATTTGCGAAACCCGGGGCAACCATTGGCATTTCTGGTATCCTTTCTGAACAGGTTAATAAAGAATTCTCTCTATCATCTCTCATTACATTAGTCATCCATTGTTTATTGATTATTGTTGTAGCAAGCAAGCTATCCCCAAGTCATGGGAACCGAAAACAATACATTAAATGCCTAAATGACTCATTGAATGCCACTTTTGTAGCTTCCAAATGTAACAGAACGGTACTCTCCCTTCTTAAAGGACATTTCTGTAGCCACAATTGGAGATTGGGTATGCATGAGCGGTACCAAGAATGGGAGTAACATAAAGCTAAAGCAAAGCAAAGAAAAGACAATAACAAAAGTGCCTAATGATCAGCAAGTAGAGTCGCATGATAATTAGAGACATTAAGAACAGATCTGCCTAAGTGGAGTAGTGTAGAAGGCTCCAACAACATATGACATGAAACTTAAAATGTATTTTTCATTGTTGTTTTCAAAGATTCAAGTCTATGAAAATTTAAAATTTGTGTTGTCTCTAGTAGTAACCATTGTGCAAACAGCCATTAAAGTTTAGATTCTACTAAAATAAAAATAAAAATCTATCGATATAGACTATCTTGATGTTGTTGAATCACCTCTTGAGTTGTCTTCTTCCCAAAGAAGGTGTCTTCTTAGGAACGTAAACCTTGTAACTCACCTATACCAAAAAGAAAATCAAAGGAAAAACATGAATAAATTTGCTTCAACAAACAGTTTGGACTAAGATAGACTTACCTAGAAAGAAACTACAAGTAAATCAATATTTCAAGCATTGCATGAACTTTACCTGAACCATTTCTCCACCCCTCATCACAGTCATTGTTTTTTGTTCGTATTGTGACTCATCTTTTGTTTCATCCGTTGTTTTCTGTTCAGACTGAGACCCTCCTTCGACTACATCTAATGTCTCAGTTTCAGCATGAGAAGAAGAGTTAACTTTTGTTAGTTCTTTGCTTTCACCACCATTCTTTGCTGACAGAGCTAGAGTACTTTGTAGACAATTCTTGTCACTGGTACTGCCATTGATGCTCTCCGCTTCAGCATCTTCGCAACCAGCAGCTTCTTTTCTGCTAGCTAAATTCAAACTTTCTTGCCTCAGTATTGGTCTAATTAACCTTCGTTTAGTTGTACAAGAGCTAATACCAGAACTAGCTTTACCCTTGGCAGAATCACCAGGCTGTTGATCCTGTTGAGAGGCAACATAAGCCAGAACTGTTCCAGATTCCTTAACATTAACAACTTGTACAATCTTTTCTGAAGTCTCAAGATCCTTGCTTCTCGTAGAATCACAGAGCTTCTGCGCCATGAGACCATTCTCTTGTGATTCCTCAACTCTCTCAAATTCAATTTGCAAAGGTTCTACTTCTGAAAAAGAAGACACCTCTTTTCTTGCTATTCCACTCTTTTGGTTCACTCCACGAAATCTTTTTAGATTCTTCAACGCTCTTTGCTTTAGAATGGCTTCGAGGTCAACATCTTTCATTTTATTGTCTAGATGAGAAGCTTTGCTACTTCCAGATTTATTACTTTCCCCAAAAAATTCATCATAGCCAACAGTTTTACTTCCATTGTTATCAGCACGACTTCTAGAATAAGGGATGGTAGTCTCGCCATCTCTCTCATCAGATTCATCACTATATCCTAACTCTCTATAATTTCCGCGTGTTAGATATACATCATCATGGTCATCCACCATGTCTTCCTTTCTCTGATCATTATCATAAGTATACGATACAACAATAATCGATTTAAGCCTTCTAGGATTCTTCTCAATCATAACTTCATCTTCCACTTGCCAACATTCATCAGGTTCACCATCTCCCTCCAACTCATCTCTACTTCTTCTCCGCGCATCCGTATCCTTACCAAGTCTTACTCGTTCCCTAGACCCTCTCTTCCCATCACTCTCACTACCATCATCACTCTGTTCACTACTTGTAGAGCTTGAACTCGAATCTCTCTTACTTTTCTTTCTTGAAACACTCTTCTTCTTCTTCTTCTTCTTCCCTACATGTTCATCCTTCCTCTTAGATATTTTCTTCTTCTTTACAACACGAGCATCATCATCATCACTCTCACTACTAGAATACCTCTTCCGAAACCTCTTCTTGCTCACTTTAGAGCTACGCTTCTTCTTCCTCCTGTAATCATCTTCTGAACTAGAATACAAAGAAGAGTCAGAACCACTTGATTCACTCTCATCTGAATAGTCTTTAATCCGACGAATCTTCTTTGATTTGTTTCTCTTAGTCTTCTTCTTCTTCACCGATCGTAACTACACAATAAACATGATTCATCAAAACCCCTAATTAAAATTCAATACTTTAACACAATCAAATTAAAAAAGTTTCGATTTTTTTATTCTCATCGATCTAAACAGAGATAATGGGTCAATTCATAATCCAAGAGAGAGTACCTTAGATGAATCTGTAGATTGTTTAATTTTCTTTGAAGAAGATGAAGATTTGCCCATTGTACTCTTGATGTGTTGCTTCCTCTTCTCCTACTCTGTTACTGCAAAGAAAAAGGGACCGAGAAAAAAAGAAGAAGAAGAATTAATGAAGAATCGTTAGATTTGAGAACAGAGTGTTTTGTCTTCCGGGAACTATGTATGTAATGAATGTAATGGGCTCTCACAATTTTTATTGCCGATCGAATTTATCAATTTGAGAAAAGGGGAAAAAGGATGTTTGGTTTTGGTTAGGTGACAAACCCTTAATGTTTTTTTTCCAAATTTCCTAATTAGTAATTAAACGGAAGAAGATGTTTCCTTTTTTCTCTCTAGGATGTTACCGAATTTTTAATGGAAAAAAACACACTTATGGAGGAAAAGATAAGTTAAAAATATTTTTTATTTTTAAATGTCAAAGAATTTTACGTGGTTTATTGGTTGATGAATTAATATGGGAATTCATAAAAAAAATCATGTAATCTTTGTTTAATGTTTTGTAAATAACTAAATATTAGCTGAAATAAATGCAATTTTCTTTGATTAGTTTAACTGATCACTGTTCAGAACAATTTTATTCAAGCTGTTGGATAAGTTTCTACAGAAGTAAACCAAGAGACCTAGAAAACCCTTAAAAAGGATATAAAACAACATAGATACACACATGCAACAGATTTATACACTAACAAGCTCTGATCTTGACAAATTTTGTTCCACACAAAAAAAAAAAAGTAAGAATCTAAAGGTAACATTTTAAGAATCTTCTGTATCGCTTGTGCTACCACGAGTATCAATAGAAACCTCTGTCGATAAATCGATTTCATCGACAATCCTTCCTCTGAAAACAGGATTGCAATAAAACCAAGTTTATGGCTGAAACCATGAACCAGAGAACTTTTAAAAAAAAAAAGAATATGTTTTACCTTTCCAGAACAAATTTGCCTTGTTTATACTTCTGAGCTTTCTCATGCGCTGACTCCTACAAACAAGAAAGCAACAAATGAAACAAGAAAAGTGAGAGTGCAGCGAGAGAGGGTTGGGCGTGATTTACATACATATTTCCAGCCAACATTTTGTCCACAACAACAGCAGAAAATATCAGCTACGGTGTGCATACCCGAAAGCATCATTCTTTCCTCTAGAGGACCCATACTTATGTTTACCCTGAAATTTACACTCAACATTAGAATCAGCTATATACATATATCAACCCCATTGCAAAAACATTGCATTAGAGAAACATGAAAAGAGTATCAATACAGAGAGACTGGAAAGTAAAAATGCAGAAATCAAAAAGATTCAGAAAATGTAAAACCTCAAAAACAGTTTCATATATAAGTCTTTATGGCATAAATACATTTGCAATGCTTATACATTTGGCTAATGGCAACAGAACACTAGAGTGTAGCATTGTTTAATAGACAAGGGTTCTACTGCTTGAGATTGAAGAAACAGAACAAGACCATAAATACATCGATGGAAGTTTATACTCACGAACGGTTAAAAAGATAAGCCTTTCCTCTTCGGCAATGGAAGGACTGCAAAAAAAAAAAAAAAAAAAAATGATCAATCAAGATAAGGTTTACAATCTCCATGGATAATTCAAAACAAAACTAATGTCAGATTAACTCAAAGCTAAACAAACATTATATCATAAGCTAAAAAATGTCATCAAATTCTCACTTTCAAATGATTAACTTTCATCTAACAACACAAGAATTTAAATAAATATAAGTTTCTCTTTAACCATTCTCCAGAAGAAAAGCACTAAACTTGAGAATTTTATACCAGAGTAATTAAACAATCTAAACGAAATTTCTTTTTTTTTTGTCATATACATCAATTCCAAAAAATTCAACCAACATTATCAACATATTTTCTCAACAACCAAAAGCTCTCTCAGTGGGTTTTACATTTTTTAGGAATAGGAGTCGAAACTAACAAGCTGAGAGAGAGAGAGTGATGTTTAAGAATTATGAAGAAAGATAAGAACTTTGAAATATATATTAAGTTTTCAAGGAGGAAAAACAAAGTACCCGAGAAACAAGATCATCGGGAAGAGCGAGATGAGTTCTGCAGAACCTGCATCTGTAAGATCTTCCTTCAAGCTCCACCGTAAATATCCTTCCCATTCTTCACTCTCTCTCTCTTCTCTCTGTTTCTCTCTTTTGTTTGAGTCTGTTACAGAACTTATCAATGTGACTTATTGGGCCTCCATTGGGCCCATTTCAACCTTTGGTAGCCGAGAAAATGGCTTCAGTTGCTTTTGTTGACTTTTCTTGTTATCATATATTATCCGATGTCCCGTTACGAACATCGTCGACAGTTTTTTGCAAACTTTGAAGCTTACACATCAGCAAAAGTCCCTTTTTTTTATTACTTCCTTCATCTTAAAGATATGTCACACATATAATATCGTTTTGATTTCTGTACTCATTAAATGATAACTATTAAAAAAAATGATAAATGTCAAATTTATCTGTTTTGAGTATAGATTTTTGTTGTAATTTTTTTTTTGTTGCTGTTAAAGCCAGTTGTAAAAAGTTACTTCAGACCATATGAATTGCTAGTCTCTTGGTAAATCTCTCATGTAATATAAAATAATAAAAATTTGTGAGTCTTTAAAAAAAAAGTAAAAATTACGTGAATGATATATTTTTTGATAAACTCACAACGTTTAATTAGTATTTATTATTTTATGTTATATTAGAGACTCGTTGAAAGACTAACAACGCATATGTTTTTGTAATTGTTATATAACATTTTTCCTAAAACAAAGAAGGTTAAAAGAATTTTTTTTTTTTTTTTTACGGCAGGTTAAAAGAGTTTATATCCGCAATTTTATTCCCCACCCCTAAATAACACCATCTTACTTTAAATTTTAAATTATAAATAGATGAATCGTGCATGCTGGGTTGTGTTACCTTTATCTTTCTTTTGTTGGGTTTAACGCCTCGAACTGTTAACTTATTAATGGTCTACAATGTCAATAGCTAGTCCAGAAACGTTTTTGTTTATTTTATACATAGATGTACTTATAAATCACATAAAACAAATTTAGGGAAAATTTTAATATGATATATCGTCATTAATCGTCATTTTACTGATGTACCTAAGTCGCAGAAACTTAAAAAACTTATGAATAATCATTCAAGTACTATAGATAAAACAAGCAGAGACATACATACATATGCATATTATAAAGATTTACATCGGTACATATGTCATCAGATCAGACCATTCTTCACGACCCATATCCCTATGGTCACATACAGCTGTATTTTTTCCCGAAAACGTCCAAGCCCTAGCTTTTTCCATTTTCCTCTCAGTTTCAATTGTTTTTATCTTTTCCAACTTAAAAATTTATCTTGCTTCGTCTCGGCTGTTCTATTTTTTCCCTGAAGCTTTAAATACATGATTGGTATATCGTCCAAGAACAAGTTCCGATCCCGTACGACGCGTGGATTACCATTTCCATGCACCATTCCCACTCTCTCCACTCATTAGTACGTATAACCACATTGCATGCATGCTCGTATCACGTGCCGTTACTTCGCCAGCCAAGTCCATCAATGGTTGTTCATCTGCCACTTGAGGTTATCTGGAGCGTCTGATATTATTGGGACCACGACCACATTAGGAGCCATCATCATCGCCGAAGTTTTGATGTTGTTTTTCTTTTATATAGTTTCTACGCTCAGGTTTTGTCATTTGCTGGGAATCATTCATATTGCCATGTACTTGTATATAAATACTTAGGGCTCTTGTAATTATTGCTTGATATAAATAGAAATTTTAGAGAATATTCTTGCTGGGAAGATTACAAATACTTGAAATTAGTTTTAGTCCGACAAAAGAATACGACCCTTATATTTATTTACCTCTTTATCTAGCTAAAGCAGTATTTCTGTAGTTTTGCAGATACCATAAATAACATTGCACCTATGCAAATTAGTCGTTAATTAGATATAGGACAGTACTCGATCTATTAATGTTATATTTCACAATACCAACTTACCAAGGCTCTAGATTCGATAAGTATCATTGACATGAATTAGAAATTCCCGTTGGTTCATCATTTGAATGTAATTAATTCGTTTGACGGGATTATGCAGAAGTTTTGGTTTAGCGTAAATAGGCATTAATAAAGAAAGAAAAAATTCACAAAATTTGCGACCGTTTTAACTTTTAATCACATGATAAATCAATTGTTGTCCGTAATCGTTGTGGGCGTAATGACGTACAAAATCAGATGTCTTTTGAAAATGCAAAACTAAAATTTAAATGTTGTAGTCATTCGAGCTGGAAAGCAAATTTTATTTTATTTTATTTGTTTAAAAGTGAAAATGTAAGGTCAGCTGAATTTTCTACTATTTTATAAGATGTATATCAAACTAGTCACTTCATCACTCAGCTATTTTATTTTGTTGCTGTTATAGTTCAGCTGATTTTTCGGTGTAAACTAGCTGGTTTTTTTCTGACATTGTTATGTTGGCCAATGTTTTTCGGCCAAAACCATTTGCCTTAGTTTTTTTTTGGAGAAAAACGTGTTGATTGATATTCTGCCATAAACAAAAGAAATTGCCATCAAACAATTTTTTATTTTATTTTTAAATGTAACCAATGAAATCCCAAATTAATAAGCATACGTATGTGTACATATATTCCTCTGGCCATAACATTATGAAAATTTGCCATTTAGCGAGCCGTATATGTGAGTCTGTGAATTTTTCTTATGACTAGGTAGTATAGATTGGTGATGCAGCAACAGCAATAATTGATGATGCTTATGATGATGATGACGATGATGGTGGTGTTAAACACATACGTATATATGTATATATTATACATACGTGAAATGCAAATGCAAATGCAAATGCATAATGGTAATAAACAGATATATTATTAATTATGTCTATTTCTACACATAGAAACCTGAAAGCCATCCTTCTGGAAGTGAGGTAGACTGTTGTACAAGATCTGAACTTGGGAGTGGTCCGTTCGTCAGCATGCGCATCATTGTTATCATTGCCGTTTCAATATCCTTACTTCATAATATGGGATTTTAAAAAAAAATATGTTAATTGTTAAAATTAAAATGCATGACGGTAAACCCAGATTGGCATTTAAACTATTGGAAGTAATTCATAACATGCGCATGCATGTTATCTTAATTAAGCCAAGTAAACCTAAACTGTTTTGTTTGGTCGTCAGATGAATACGAATAATATAATAAGAATACACCTACAATTGAAAATGATTTTCGGTTTTGGTCGATAGACTAATTAAACCACTGGATTAATTACAAGTCCTTAGTTTCAAAAACTTCCAGCCTCTGTGTAAATGATATTGTACCGATGTATTATTTCTGCAGCATGTCCTGATCTCTATTATAATTTATGTCAACCTTAGTTAACAAAATGATATACATGCACGTACGTGTGTTACATTAATTTGAGCATATATCTATCTAACTCTGTCGACCAACATTATTATATTACCGGAGATGTAAGAGTTGATTAGTTCCGGAAACATGTACAGTATATATATATATATAACATGCCATATCAAATATGCAATAACGCAACAAGATGAAATGTATCTAGAGGCGACGAGTTTTACTTAAATCGATCTTGTCAGGCAACATATGCTTGAAGTGAAAATAAGTGACAACAACTGTAAAATATCATGAGAAACATCAAATATATAAAAGCCAAGAAATCAACATAATGATTAATATTACAAAACGAGCATAGCTTTTACATATGCACGCTACATAGACCAGAAAACATTTTTCTTGCGTACCTTCTCTAATTAACACAAGTGGATTCACTTAAAACTACAGAATTAAACGAAACATCAAACTAGGTGCAATATTCTCCTCAATACACATTTCATAATACCATAATCATCCTAGAAATAGATATATAAAAACCCTAACGGGACCCACATTAATTATTAGCTAAAGCCTCATGTAACGATCAGTAGTTCCAGAGGCAATCAAGTCCAGCATGAAGCAGACCAGCCTTTGTCTCATTCTCTTCGGCCGTCGCCTGTAGCCAGTAATTCATCCCGGAGGCGCCACTGCCACCGCTTTGGGAAGAAGGCAGATGAACGGAGGGGGTCATTGTGGATGCAGAAGAGGATCCAAAGTAAGGAAACTGATTGAAGTTATCTTGGAACGACCTGAAGTTAGATAGACTTGAGACATTTCTAGAGACGAAACGAGGTAAAGGGTCAAACACAGGCGGTGGAAAATGGTTGAATGAGTCAACGTTAACGTCTAAGCCCAAGGCAGTTGTAGTATTAGTAGTAGTGGCAGTGGAGAAACAGGACACGTGCTCGGTTATTGCGGTGGCCGTGACGGTTGTGTTGGTGCTATGACCGTCGTAAGAGCAACTGCTATCGGTGTAGCCGAGGAGAGGAGGGAGTGAGACGGAGGAAGGGGAGCTTGGTTGTTCTTGGTAGTTTCTAGATATGGTCGAGGGTATTTTCGTCTTTTTAGACGCACCGGTAACGCTGCTCACGCTGACAACGGTTCCTGCTCCGGTACTGAGTAAACCAATTTTCTGAAAAACCCTAGAGATCACCCATTCATCCTGAAGGAATAAATTAGAATTTTGGAAAGTCAATATTTATGTAATGTTGATGAGAAGGTCAATGTTAGATCTTGGAGATAAAAGAGTGAAGAATTAAAAAAAAAACATGGAGTCAAAGCTTGGAGAGAGGGGAATGTACATTGGACACTACAATGATATTTCATTGAATATATCTAGGTCAGAAAATCCTGAAGATGTGCATTGGTTCTGGGTTTTGCATTGAGTTTTCCAAAAGTGGGATGTGTATAAGCATAGTAAATAACCACGCCTTTTTAGCCATCAATATTAAATGCTTAAAAGCAAACACAAAAAAAAAAATCAACGTCACCGACTATGTCACACTCTTTAGAAAACAAAATACTAAATAAAGAAGATAGAGTTATTATTAACTTAAAAATATTTAATTAGAATACCTTAGAGCTTCTTGAGATGAAATGGTAAGAGAATTTGCCTTCAAGACGGTATTCATGCATAACCCAATTACTCTTCTCTCCTTTAGGAGCTCTTCCTTTGTAGAAAACAAGAGTCTTCTTCATCCCTATCAGTGCACAAGTCTTAGAACTATAGATCTCTCTGTCTTTTCCGGTAGCTTTCCAGTAACCAGCCTCAGTTGCTCGGTTCGTTCTCAGTCCTGTTGGGTATTTCCGGTCACGAAGGCTAAAGAAGTACCATTCTTTCTCTCCCATCTTAGCTCTCCCTATATGAAATTAAGAGTAAAGACTTCAAGAACCTTAACTACAAGAATAAGTTAGTTAACTTTAGTTTTTTGTTTTTTTACCGGGAAGTTGCCAAGGCTCACACTTGTTTAGATCAACTTCTGCAATGGCACGGCTTGAGAAGCAACCGTCGAGGACCTTGCGGAGGAGGTAATGAGTGATGAGCTCTTCGTCCGTAGGATGAAACCTGAAACCCGGCGGAAGATATTGGCTGTCTCGGCCGTGGTCGTAGTGGTAATATGGAATGTCCATGAAGAAAAAATATCTAAAACTTAGTTTTTTTTGGGGAGAAAAAAAACCCTAAGGAGACCCAAATGTTTTGAAGAAGAAGATATATAATCTTAATATAATTGATGGTTCTTGAGTAAGGGATGTGGTTATAGTGTGGTTGGATATTTTATTTTGCTTTATTAATTTTCTTTTTTCTTTGATACATTGGGATTTGATAAATCAAAAACGGCGAAATAGAGGGAGTTTTTTTGTACTGAAAAGTAAATAATTCTAAAACAAAAAAAACCAAAAAGTTGGAGGAAAAAAACCAAAAAGTCATAGAGATAATAATTATAATAAAACGACAGGTACGTCTACGCTTTCATAGGAATCTGTGGTTTTCTCTGCCCTGTCTTGTAGTAAATAGAGCAAGGCCAAAGCAGATTATTACATCATATATTGGAGATTATGGATACAAATTTTATAGACTCGAGATTATCCTTTTTATTAAAAGAATTAAAAATACAAATTAATCATGAAGCAACAGTATTTTATTTAATAAATTATTTAAAAAACGAGGGATGGGCTCTTGTTTCTATCTGAGTATGCGTGCGTGCATGAGGAAAAGTGCAGTTGTATTCTCTGTCAGTGATGAAAATAAAAGAGGATGCAGATTGTATCTTTACTTTTATTGTAATTGTTTTTTTTTGTCTCCAAACTTGCTTTTTTGTGTTTATATTTATGTGTTTGGAACGCAATGTTATTTATTGTACATACAACGACTAATCGAACAATAGTATAGTAACGGATACATTATTATTATTTGACATATATACTAGTTATTTGGAAAGCCAAGAGTTTCATTTTATTTTTAATATTTTTTTGGATATTATATCCATAAGGCTGTCTCAAATCTTGGAGTGTCAGCACACTACATGATTAATTTATCAAAAAAAAAAATGACAGAGACTTCGTTACTACACGCCACCACCTTCTCCACCTTTCACCTCTCTCTCTTTTTCATATCTTGATTTTCTTCTCTCTTTTTTTTTTCTTTTTTTTCATTTTCCAGTTTCTTTTTGCCCTTGTGGCCGGGGTTTTAATGAATTCTATTGCTTCGGTTATAAATTAAATTCCAAGAAATCATTTTGAGTTTTATGATTAGTCATGCATTGAGATTTATGATTTCATAGTGAACAATAATTGAATCCAAAAGTGAGAGAATATGTATGTATATATATATAACAAATCAGATATTATTAGAAAAAACATTCTACTCTCGCAGGTTGCTAATTAAATAATAACTTATTTTTGTCGAAAAGATCAAATAAGCAAATAAGCATTATTAGTAAATAACCATGCTTATTTACTTATACATAACATAATATTGTAGAAAAAATCATATAAGCAATTACAAGATTGCAAGTTGTGTTACTACTTACTACTTGTTAATCCAATCTTGTTGATTATTAAAAATCCACCAAATAAAACGACGTGACTAAAACCTCGAATCACTAAGAACCAATCTTATCTTTAGTTAATTTTCTAGTTATGTTAAAACCTCGAATATTATTTTTCTACCTTAAAAAAAAATCTGTTTAAGTGCGCTTCCTTAAACTTAATTAGAAGTCTCATACAAATGCATCAAAAGATTGTGGAAAGGGCTGACTATTAACGTACGTGAAACCATAATTCGAAATATAATCAACAAAGTGAATCACAATTTGCTGTTGTGTAAGGGAGGCATAGCCGAGAGGTGATTCTCAGTACGTTAGCTACGTGCATATTATGCCTCCGATAATCGTACAAACTGTGTGGAGATACTTTAGTTGAATCTCTAATAAACTCATATCTTAAAAACTATACTCCATTTAAACAACTCATTAGATAACGGATGCCTAGCATTCTTTTTTTTTTTTTAACGCTTAGCATCCTTTTAGAGAGTTTTCTTATTTATGTTTATGGCCTGACTACAACTTGTAACGTGTGGTTGGACCTGGAAGAACATTTAAATAAAGAGATGTTTTTTCCACTCGAATGTTTTTTATGCTCAACACACTCTGTAGTCTGTAGTCTTAGTAGATAAGAAAAATCTTACATAGATGGAAACCAATATTCATACAATAAGAATCGAGGTCGTGGTACTTCCAATGGACAGTTTAATAACTACAAAGGTAGACAAAATTAATATTTTATTAGGGTAATATATCACCGAACATATTAATTTACTCGAGATCCAACACCTCTTCTTCACATGATTCTTGAAAGAATATGTGTCAAACTTGTAAGCATGTAAAGTTAAGTTTTTGGAGAAGAAAAATTAGGTGTTGTAGCTCTTATTGAACATCTAAAAAACCACAGTACAAGCTAGAAAAAAATATTGGGATTACAATGACATTGTTACAAATAAAGACTAGTTAAAACCATGTTTTTTTAATACCAGATTGCTAGATGTTTGCGGCAATCAATTACTATAACATCATTGTCTATAGTAATCTGTAAGCGTAGTACGACAAACAGTTCAAAATTATTGGTTTCTTTTGAAAACCAACCCGGCCAGCAATTTGGTATGCAGGTGAACATACTCTTCTACTACTGGCTCGGTTCGGTTTCAAAAACACTGGGTTGGAGTTATCGCGTGTGTAAAAGTAATAGTTAATTATACCATTAATATTATCATCAGGACATGCTAAGACTATTACACCTGCTACTGCTAGTACTGTTTGATATTTATTACTGTATAGAAATTTGTAGGTCTATCTATATGTCTGTTTAGACATATCAACAAATGACAGTACCTAAATCCAATTAATAAGATCCGTTCTCGTCTTTTATATTTATTAAATTCTACGAATATTAGGAGAAAAGGAATATTATCAAAAGCTGAGCAGAAGCAACAGCATTGTAATTGTAAGTTATCTATATACCATATTTACTGCCTTTTTATTAGTAGTAAGTAGCTATGTTTTAAAATTCGTTAGACGCTAATCGGGTGGTCAGCATAAACCTAACGCCTAAAGGATTAATAGGAGAATAAACAGATATTAATCAGAAATTAGTTTTATAATTTTTAGTTTATTTTAATTTTATAAATTTTTACTAAATTTATAACTTTGATATAATATAACATTTAAAATTTCATAAATTTGTCATTATAAATATCTTTCAAGTATTTAGATTTATTCTAAATTTTTAGTTCACAAAAAGACATTCATCATAAATATATTTAAAATATACAATTAAATTCCAAACAGGATAATTTTGTTTATAGTAGTAAAGTAATTAAACTAGTAATTTCAACCAAAAATTGATTTTTTGGTTTAAATTTTAAAAAATCAGAAAAGTTGAAAAAAAATTGGCGGTTAATCGAATTTTGACCGATTAATCGGTTGACTATAAAATTGACCAAATTTTTAAAAAATCTTGGCTGTCGATTTTCGCATAAGGCGTAAACTACCAATTTTTAGAACAAGGGCAAGCAATAACACCGTAATAATGTATTTGACCTTTTATATATCAGTTATTTTTTTAAACCAGTTTCTTTTTTTTTTTACTTCAGTTTCTTTTCTCCTAGATGTTTCATATTTTTGGTTTTCCATTGAAATTTATGGGTGAAACCATTACAATAACGATCGATTAATAAGAGTTTCTCTTAATAGTGTGTATTATCTATGCTAATTAAGATGATTTCATTTGACAGTTTAGAAATTAGTACATGTTATATCCTTTGTGAACATTAAAAAGACATTCGTTCTATATAAAAAATAATATTTTATATATTTCGATTAAAAGAAGTATGACTTTCGAAACACCTAAATGGATTTGTTTTTTCCAGAAAAAATATGCCTACCATAATTTTTTTCTTTACCATTTATTACCAAACTTTAGTTGATTTTTAAAGAGGTGAATCTAAGGGTATGGGTTAAAAGTTAATAACTGCAAAGTCTACTGAGCAAAGGGCAAAAATAAAATATTTGACTTCAAAAAACGCCAATAAAAATAATGATAGAATAATAAATGCAGGATATAACACAGTATTAACATATAGTAGAAATCCCCTTGTGACCTACTCAAAAGAGTAAACTCATAGCCCAAACTATGTTTAAGTTTGTTTGTCTGTGGTCAATATATTTTTTTGAATAAAACATATTTGTTATTATTGTGATTCGAGAGAGGATATTAGTTCAGATAGGCCTTCCCAAAACAAAAACCAAATGATTTGTTTTCTCGATGGTCAAGGCTAAGCGGTCGAAGAGTAGGTGAGGGAAGTAGCAGGTGAGATAGCAATATAGCACTATATAAATAAACTACATGAACTTGGTTATCCATGTAAGAACATATTTAATTAAATAATCTGATGGCACAGTAGTAACAAAAGGATGGTCTGAATAGCTCATTTTTTTAATCATCCAAAGAAGATTTCAGCATTTTTAACAAGTTGAATTAAAAAAAAACTGCTGTATTAATCGTATATGTTATGTTACGTGTATGAAGTCTGTACGAATTTTTAAAGATATGTATGTGGAGAATCATATAGAATGACAAAAGAAATAAAATGTACTGATCTACGAATTTTATTAGTAACAACGGATTATAATGAATTGAGATCGAAAAGTGCTATCAGAGGACATTGCCAGTACTTGCCCCATCTACAAGTTGAACTGTGGAGCTGAAGGTAGTACTTTCACTGAAGTTAACCAGTAGGCCAAAAAGGCATTTGGGCTAGATTAAAAAGTAATAAAACTATTTTTAATTAAAATTTGCTGAAATAAATAAGCAGAGTTAAATGTTTCATTAACGTTTGTGGTGGTGCTAACTCAAAAGTCATCTTAAAAGTATAGATGAGTAGATTTTTTTTTTTTAGTTTGTGGTTTTATTATGGAAATGCAAAACTTTAGAATTGGCTGTCACCTTTAACGTTTTGTTTAATGAAAATGTCCCTATTTTAAAAGAAAATTTAATTAATTAGAAATATGCAAAATATTTGTCAAAATCGACAAGTACTTATTTAATTGTTAGTTTCAAGTTTCAACTACATGCGCTATAAAAGGTTAGTTTAAAAACTCTTTCATTGAATTGAGCCTTTTGACGTCAAAGAAAAAAAAGAATTAAGCCTTTATTACAAGCCGAAATTGCGATGTCATACATAATGGGCTTTAAAAGTCGTATTATTCCCTATCATCCAGTCCGTTGGCCCATTGACTGGTCTGAGACTTTTGTCTAGTTACATTTTTATAATATTTGATCAAGAATGTTTTTTTTTTTATTAAACTGATCAAGAATGTTATATTTATACAAACATGAAAACTATATGTTTAAATAATAGTCAATTGGTGATAATAATAGTGTTACTTATTAGCCAATCAAAAGTACTGTTAATTATTATAAAATCTAAATTAATCAAAATGAAAGTTTGATTTTTATTGATATATTAGAATTTAGAAATTTAGAACGATCAAATATTTATTCGATGAGTCGTTTTCTTCTCGATTCGGACAGCGATCGTGAGATGAATACAAATTGCGATTTTTTTTTTTTTGGCTGGTTGGTTTAGAAGAGGGGAGATGACAAATGAAAGCTTGCGTACCAAAACTACGACACGTAAAA
Source organism: Nasturtium officinale (assembly GCA_963854855.1). Lineage (NCBI taxonomy): Eukaryota > Viridiplantae > Streptophyta > Magnoliopsida > Brassicales > Brassicaceae > Nasturtium > Nasturtium officinale. The sequence goes on from OY978505.1 coordinate 12,193,570, forward strand.
GAGTTGGAAGAAGACGTATGGTGTTAGTATTCTCATCTTCACAATATGTTTTGGTATTATCTTATGCTTTGTCTTATCCTACGTGTCAATTTAACCAGTTCCGTTCGTCCATACCATGACAAAATCAAATCATATTTTATCTACCATAAAGATGCATGGTTTCGTCCGTTTCTCGTTTAAGGTTTTTGGTTTGAATTGTTTCTCAGCGGTCACATGGATCTTTTTAATGTAAGGTTATGCTTAGAACACACTGACAAGTGCCTAGTGATGACCACAAGCTTGGCGCGAGAAGAGTAGCTGTTGGGTTTGCTGGAAAGGGTCGAGGAACGATGACTTTTTTACATCGACATTAGCTGAATTTTGGTCCGGATTAGCTTCGTTAACATAAGAAAAAGGAACCGAAGACGAACGTGGTTTTGTTAGGGAGGTAGATGTTGCAAAAACACGTGATTATTCTACAGATGAGAAAGAGTCGTTATCCTTAAGATTATAAGAAAAAAGTGTAAGCAATGCTGTCATGTTTCATACTGATCAAATTAACTCCCAAAGTCGTCGACCTATAACATAGGCAATATTCAAGTTCATCATAATAAGATTTATCTTTGTATTTAGACGACCGAACATATGGACAAACTAAAACTCATTTGGAGACTTTTAACACTGATTTCATCATCTATCCACGCGAGACGATAAGATTGAGGATGCATATCTATTGGCAAACTCCAGTTTACACGTTGTTTTTCCTTTTTCCAACCATATATTAACTAGAATATGATTTTTTTTTATTGGTTGTTCAAATTTGAGGAGAAGTGTTTATTAAAAATAAAAACTAAGCAAAAACAGTTTTAGAAATCCGAGTTAACATAATGGAAAAACTGTAAAAGATAGGAAAATAAACACTCATACTCTGTTATACGCTGTTTATTAATGAATGATATTGTCACAAGACAACAAATATTGTTCTTAATCATAAAAGTTGAGTGAAAAATATTGGTGCGTCACCAATATGTTGTTTATCTCGGTGGAGCGAGACAATTAAGAAGTCATGGTAGACTCTCTTGGGGACTCGCTCACGAGAGTTTATCAAAATCCAGCAAATCCAAATATATCTGAATTACAGCTTTCTTTTTTTTGTAAAAATTCTGAATTAAAAGAAAAAAGAAAAAGAAACAACAGCTCTACTCTAAATCAACAATTTGGCGAGACAGAGTATTTCGTTTCCAACGCAAATCGAATCTAATATGTGGGCGTGATCATAGGTAACATTTTTTTACGGAAAATTGCATATTTTCCAACTGCTTTTGTTAGATAATTTATGTCTTGTTTTTCATAATTGTTCATTTAGTTACAACAAATAGGTAAAGCATAATTTCTAAGAAGGGATGACAGATACTCTTCACACATTTAATTATATATACTACCTTTATCATACAAATAATTAATGTATTTTTATATTACATATTTTCCAATATCTATAAATTAATGATAATTTAACAAGTAAAATATTTTCAATTAATATTTTTTAAAAAAATTTAAAATTTATTAACAATAACTATTAATTATTTATTCTCAAATGTAGAAAATCAATCTACCTGAAATAAATAAAAAACTCCAAAAAATCATTTCCGTAACAGAATAAGTAATATTTTGTGTAATTTGATAATGGAACAAATATTTTGGGTTAAATCCTTAATTTCAACCATCTCGGAGTCCTAATATAATAACAATGTTATATATGAGGGAGAAAACGAGTGGCTGCAAAACAAAACCACGTTTTTTCTTATTTTCTTCTCCAATCTGGCAAATCTCACTCTCAAACACACATCAAAACAAAATCCCCCTCTTCTTGCGAGTTGCACCCAAAGACTCAAAACCAAATTGGGCCAATAGAAGAAACCGAAAAAGAGAGGAAGAAGAAGATCAAATTGAAGAAAAATGGAGAATGGAGCAACGACGAGCACAATTACAATCAAAGGGATTCTGAGTTTGCTAATGGAAAGCATCTCAGAGGAAAAAGAAGAAGGACGATGTACGAAGAGAGTTATATCATTAGGAATGGGAGACCCAACTCTATACTCTTGTTTTCGTACAACACAAGTTTCACTTAAAGCTGTTTCAGATTCTCTTCTCTCCAACAAGTTCCATGGTTATTCTCCCACCGTTGGTCTTCCTCAATCCCGAAGGTTAGTTTTGTCTTTTCCTTCTCTCTGTCTTTTTTTGTTGTTTTTTGTTTGCTTCAGGTTTAACGGCTCTGTTAGGACCGTCATCTTTTATTACGCCGCTATATAATATTTTACGCGTGGTGCTGTCGAGGCCTAGGGATGCCAAATTTGGTTCGTTTAGCTTAACCGAATTAACCGGAGCATGAATAACCAAATGGAAAATTGAATCAAATCTTTTTATTTTTGACAGTGTAATTGAACCGAACCTCTTCTGCTTTTTATTTGGTCGTAATTGAACCGATCTTAATTTTGCTGATGTGATGATTTTACCACTAATAATTTTGCTGATGAGTTTTGTACTGAGAAAGTCCGAATTTTCAGTTTTAACCAAACATGATAAAATTAGAACAAAAAAACTAATGATGAATTTAGCTAGAAATCGTCACATGACAATAAACTGAATAAATCGAGCTAAAACATGATTTGATTTTTAATTTTTTTATTGGTTTTAAATATCTTATTTATGTTCCTAAGTTGTTTTGAACATTCTAATTGCAAGGGAATGTTTGCTGAATTTTCATTTTGAATCTCTAGAAGAGAAAGCAAACAATCAGACAAAATCAAAACAGAAAAAACCCTAACTTGCGAATCAAGTCTCACACTTTTGTTTTGACTAACAAAACAGGGCAATCGCAGAGTATCTATCACGTGATCTACCATACAAACTATCACAGGACGACGTGTTCATCACATCAGGTTGTACGCAAGCGATCGATGTAGCATTGGCAATGTTGGCTCGTCCCATGGCCAATATACTTCTTCCAAGACCTGGTTTCCCAATCTATGAACTTTGTGCTAAGTTTAGAAACCTCGAGGTTCGCTACTTCGATCTTCTCCCAGAAAACGGATGGGAGATCGATCTTGGTGCTGTCGAGTCTCTTGCAGATGAAAACACTGTTGCTTTGGTTGTTATAAACCCTGGTAATCCTTGTGGAAATGTCTATAGTTACCAGCATTTGATGAAGGTTAGCTTTAAACTTTGACAAGATCAAACACAGAACCAATGTTGTTGTTTAGAATTTGATGTATACAAATTTGTGTGTTTAGATTGCAGAAACGGCGAAAAAACTCGGGTTCCTTGTGATTGCTGATGAAGTTTATGGTCATCTAGCTTTTGGTAGCAAACCGTTTGTGCCAATGGGTGTGTTTGGATCTATTGTTCCGGTACTTACTCTTGGTTCTTTATCAAAGAGATGGATGGTTCCTGGTTGGCGGCTCGGATGGTTCGTGACCACTGATCCTTCTGGCTCGTTTAAAGACCCTAAGGTTAGTAATAGCTTTTTTCACAATCGATAATGCAGAGCGCGAATAAGCCTTTTACTGATTGCTGATTGAAATCTTGTTCATTTGGATCAGATCATTGAACGGTTTAAGAAATATTTCGATATTCTGGGTGGACCAGCCACATTTATTCAGGTATATATATATGAATGGACCAGACACATACACATATATGTCTATTTTTTTATGATCTTAAAACATTAGTTATGTACTTGATTGTGTTTTGTATTAGGCTGCAGTTCCCACTATTTTGGAACAGACGGACGAATCATTCTTTAAGAAAACGTTGAACTCGTTGAAGAACTCTTCAGATATTTGCTATGACTGGATCAAGGAGATTCCTTGCATTGATTCCTCGCATCGACCTGAAGGATCCATGGCAATGATGGTGAGCATCTATTTAAATTGTGAAATATGTTCATAAATTGTCACACATCTTAAAAATGTTCATGATTTCATTTGTGTTTCATTTAGGTTAAGTTGAATCTCTCGTTACTCGAACATGTAAGCGACGATATTGACTTTTGTTTCAAGTTAGCTAGAGAAGAATCAGTCATCCTTCTTCCCGGTAAGGATATTGTATTAGTCTCTACTCTCTAGTAATGTATATTACATTTGAAGTGTAATATTTGTTGATGTATCCTTTGTGTGCGGTTGAGCAGGGACCGCGGTTGGGATGAAGAACTGGCTTAGGATAACTTTTGCGGCTGATGCAGCTTCGATCGAAGAGGCTTTTAAAAGGATTAAATGTTTCTATCTCAGACATGCCAAGATTCAATATCAACCTCATACTTGATTTCTGATTTTGTATGGTCAAAATGTACTAAAGATACAGTATAGTGTTTTAAAAAAAAAAATTAATTATACATAATTTTGATAGAAAATTAGCTTTACTGTAGTAAGATGAAGTCTAAATTAAAAAGAAAAATACATGTTGAAAAGAATGAAATTATAAAACTTTCAGAAATAGTTTCGAGCACAGGTAACTGCAAGTTAAAATAATCGTTGGAAAAATGAGTATTAAGAAACGACATATATATAATGATGTTCAGAAAAAAGAGAAAAGAAACGATGTATAAATAATAACTGTTAGCGATATCATAATGGGACCAGTTTAAGAATCGGAAGGTATATGAATCTGCAGAACCAGAAACGTGGATATGTGGTTATCACAAAGGAGTCGAATGAACCTAAACCAATGAACAGAAAACTGTTAAATTCATAATCACAACTATTAATTGAAAATGCCCTAAAAAGAAAATATTCATTGAATATTAACTAATTATTGTTATCTTTCTGGGTTGTATATTTGACATTCTCATTGATTCTTAGCCGTCTTAGCTTAATGTAGCATGCGCTGTACTGCTTTTTGTGATCCGCTTTGTGTCGTCGTTGTCATAGGTGAAGCTACACTTAGAAAAATATTGTGATTATTTTTATCTATATATACACGAGGGACTTTGTTGTTTGTTGATTTTTCCATTCCTTTTCCATTACAATGGTTAACATTCTAATGAAAATTATAGAAGCTTCCGCAATAAAGGCAGGTGCCTTGCTGATTTATGTACAACTGGCAACTGATAACAAAAGAGACATTGAGATATCGAAAGTTTTAGACATTGTAACTATGAAACTAAGTTAGACAAACTAATGTGGATTTGTTGTAAACAACACTAAGCAAAGCAATCTTTGTCACCATGGACAACAAACAGATCATATTAAGCAATGCAGTTTGGAGAAATTATCCTCAGCAGTAGACGAGATATTGAACATTACCTACGATAGCTGACCAAGTGTTTCTTAAGGATCATTTTCATAGACCGAGTCTCTGAGATAAAACTCTTAGAATTAGACAAGGAAGTACTTTTAAACGTTAGAAACGAGTCTCTGAGATAAAGCTTTTAAACGTTAGAAACGAGTCTCTGAGATAAAGCGTTAATCATGGAAGAGATGAATAAAAAAATACATATAGACAGGTTGCCACGAAGGAGTGCGCCATAAAGTAAATTTACCAAATAAACTTTTGTAAAAAAAAAAAGGAAACAAATGGCCGACGAGAAAAAGATGAATTAAAAAAAAAGGAAACAAGAAAAAAATAAAAAAATTCCAAACTGAAAAAGGAAACATAGAAGCTCTCATCTTATCTTTGGCTATATAACTAGGATGTTTCCTAACTTTTAAGCATTCATCCATTTTAAAAATATAAGCTGGGACAAGTACGAGAAAGAGCAAGATATATATATATATATATATATCAAGAAAGAAAGAAGTTTGACTCTTCTTCTTCGTATGTGTTTAGCATAGTCTTGCAATCTCCTTCTTTGTTATTCTTGATTACCCTTTTGTTTAATCGATCGTGTGCTCTGAAGTTATGGGAGAACGAAAAAACCTAAACAAGTATTATCCGCCAGATTTTGATCCTAAAAAGATACCTCGCCTTCAGAAACCGAAGAACCAGCAGAAAAAGATTCGATTTATGCTTCCACTGCGTGTTCGGTGCAACACATGTGGTAATTACATGTCGGAAGGCACCAAATTCAATTGCCGTGAAGAAGACGTCATCATCGAGACGTACTTAGGCATTAAGATCCATAGGTTCTACATCAAGTGCACTAGATGCTTGTCAGAGGTGACAATTAAAACCGATCCAAAGAACCATGGTTATACTGTCGAATCAGGTGCAACTTGCCTTTATAATGGACACGAGGAGGAGGATGAGGAGAAGAAGAAGCATGATCAGGAAACTGAAAACGCATTGGAATCGTTAGAGAAGAGAACTGTGATATCTAAAAGAGAGATTGAACTTATGGCTGCTCTTGATGAGATGAAGTCTAGACGCGCCTCCGTGAGCGCAGACTCCATGCTTGAAGCTTTGAGTAGAAGAAAAAAACAAGAAGAAGAGAACGTGGAGAAAGAATTGCTCATTAAGTCGATCAAATTTGGTAAGCAGACTAATATTGATGAAGAGAAAAACTATGAGAAGAAGAGGAAGAAGCCTAAGAGCCGTGATTGCGGTAAACATCCCATTAAAATCTCTTCTCTTTGCATAGTCTCGAAGAAGACGGTAAAGGGACTCGAATCATTGTGTCACAACTATACAGTATATGGCACTAACAGCGATGATGAGAAGTGAATCAATTATTCCTCTAACTATTAATATTAATATTAGTAGTAGAACTAGATAACTCTTCTATTATAATTGTATAGGCCTACCTTATCCTAACCAAACTTGGTAAATCCATCTTGGGCTTCAAGCTAATATTGAAGCTTATCCAACAAAAAGTGCTTATCAAATTTTTTTTTTTGGAGATGATATGGGTAAAAGTTCATATTATCAAATAATGAGTTGGTGCATTAAAACATATAAATCTCTACTATGCTGTTAGAATAGTTTCATCTACAACGATCAAAACTCTAACCTAACAAATGTTCCGCATTTTACAAAGAACCACACAAAATTAGGGTTATCGATTTATATCCATCCAAATTACAAGCCAAAATTAAAGTTATAGATCGATATCTTTAATATGAGTAGTTTCTTAAAGAGATAAAACAAAAAAAAAAAACTTGTGTAATTTGAACTTTCGTCATACAGATCGAAATGCCCAATATCTTTGCAGTTGTCAAGGTCAAGCCCATTCTCTTGTACACATTAGAATGGCCCAACATATCTGGTCGTAGTTCGTAAAAGATCCTTCCCAACGATACAACACTGCGTATCTCAAAACTCAAAAGGATATAAAATCTTAACGATTCTGATATGCAAAATCTAGATGGAAGATGAAAGAACTCGTAAATCAAGATGCATTGTCCCAAAAAGAACAAAAAAAGTTCATACTTTATTCAATAAACATTTTGTTTAGATGATAATGCTATTAAATTTTAGTGGGTACGATACGACCAGCCCACGTGAATACATGCATGTATTTGAGAAAATACTTGTTAATCAACTAATTATTTATTTATTTAATTAATCAGAATATTTAGTCCCAATTCATTTTTGGAACAGTTCAAAGGGGTCCATCAAGAATAGTTTAGAATGCCTTTGGGCCCCAAAGCTTTGATTCCTTAATGACCCCTTCCAATTAAACCGTCTCATATCCTTTGTTAATCTTTCTATCTCAAAATATTTTTCACTAACTTTTTTTCTTTTCTTGTTTCTTTCCTTTTTTACAAAGTATATACAGTACATTTTTTACTAGAGTTGAGTGAGCTAAACTATTATATGAAATCTTCATGATAATGATCATTTTTTTTCAATTGTAATATTAGATATTCTACAGTATGTTTACCGATTTTGGAACTATCTATAATTGATGAATTTATATATATATATTAACTTTTCTCAAAGAAAAAATAATACATGAGTGATATATTTTCCCCGTATATTATATATTTCAGAGCGTTAAATTGCGTTTACAGTTTTAGTGTCACAAAATTATTAAATCACACTTTTCAGACAAAATTTAAAATCCATTTCGTTATGCATGTATCAAAGTCTTTTACATAAAAATTTTGTTCCGAAAATTGAAATGTAGATTTTTTTATTTTATTCAAAATCATTCCACTATGAATTCCTTTTTTGATCTATCAATGCATTAGCAACTTTGTCAATATAAGTTATATATTTGTACAGTATACTCAATTTACCTAGATTGATGGATTTTCATACCAATAAATTTAATATAATAGCCCATATTTTCTTAAAATCTACCCAGTTAATATACTACTATACTCCATGTTAAATTTGTAACCCAGAAAACTAATCTTAATTGTTTAGTTCTGTTAGGTATACAAATACCTTCGAGTTAATTTTGTTTGCTTATCTTTTACATAGAACATCCTCAATGTTTATATATATCGTAACCACAACGTTGTACATAGCACACGAAAAAAAAAAAGAAGAAGAAGAATTAAATGGAGAATTCTCAGAGTCAGAGCAGAAACAAGAAAAAGAGGCTAACACAAAAGCAATTAAGACAACTGGAAAAGTGCTTTATTGTGAACAAGAAACTCGCGCCAGATCTCAAGCTTCAACTATCGAACCAGCTTGGGCTACCTCAGAAACAAGTCGCAGTCTGGTTCCAGAACAAGCGAGCCAGGTCCAAGACTCAGTCTCTTGAGCTCCAACACTGCACTCTTCAGTCCAAGCTCGAAGAAGCTCTCTCCGACAAAGCAAAGTTAGAGCATCAAGTACAGTTTCTCCAAGATGAGTTGAAGAGATCGAGGAATCAACATTCTCAGTTCACAAATCATGATTCTCCTGTGTATAATTCTACTCTTGGTTCTTATGAAGAAGGTCATGCGGATCAAGTTGTGGTCTTCGACGAGCTTTACGCTTGTTTTGTTAGCAATGGACATGGATCTTCATCAACTTCATGGGTCTGACTCTGTTTCAAGACTGACAAGATTCTAATTTTCTTGTCCGTTCTTCTTTATTTGATACTCTCGTTGTATGAATAGATTTACATTTTGTAATTAAAGAGATGTCTTTCCTTATTGTTATCGTCATAAAAAACATTAAAAGAATTAAAACCAAGAGTTGCATTATTGAAAAAACTCAAGAAACAAAACATCTACAATGTAGTCTAGTTTCATATTTAGCTTTTTGATATCATCTACTACTTTTTATACAAGTGTTTTGATTTAAGATTTTGAGTCATGGACTAGATTCTGCAAAGTTTCAACAAATTTATCGGTGTAACCAGTTAATAATCCAGGACTAACCAAAATCTCCTTCAATATGGCGTGTTTCATCCTTACCAGATTCCCTAAATCGCTATCTTTGTCCATCACTGAGCTGATCGCAACACTCAAGCTCTCCTTCGAGAACCATCCTGTTTCTTCTCTTTGCACTTCCACTGAAACCTCAAGTTCCTCGGTCATCAATCTTGTGTTGAGAACTTGATCAGCCAAAAATGGAAGCAAGAATATTTGGCAATCACTCACAAGAGACTCCCACATTGATCCAAAACCGCAATGGTTCACAAACATCCTACTGATGGATGAGCCAATATCAATGGTTGCTGCACCCATTCTCCCCAAACCACTCCACGATTCTTCACCCTCTCTTTAAACCCTTCTGTTAACGCTTCTTGAATCGTCTTTGCACCTTTTGATGGCTTTAGTGCTAAAAGAAACGGTGAACCAGTGAGCTCGATTCCTAAACAGAGTTCTTGGAATTGATATATCTCTAGATTGATTTGGCTTCCCAATGCACAATATATTACTGAACCGGATTCGAATCGATTCAGCCAGTGAATCCATCGATCTTCAAGAGGTTTACTCTTGTCTTGCTTAGGAAGCATTGGACCTGTCAAGAGAACCTTCCTTTGGTATTGACGCTCGATATAGTCGCAAAATTTACCTTCAACTTCTTTGCATGTCCTAATCGCTATGACATCACAATTCATAAGACCTGTGGTGAGTCGGTGATGAAGCCTTTTGTAGTAAATGGAGAATGAGAACAAGAAGTGAGCATCGTGTTCTCCGTACAACACTTTTGTTGAAGGATAGCCAGGTGGAGGCACTCCTAATTCACCACCTGGGACAAGTTCATGAGCTATAGAGTTAGCCGATATCACGAAGTACATCACACTCTTGAGTCCATGTTCTTTAGCTATTTCTGGAACCCAATAAGCAAAATCGACAAAGATCAGGTCTGGTCTCAAGTCACGAACCGCGGCTTCAACCTGATCACGTGTGAGATCCATGGCTGCGGTTAGGAACTTCCCTAACGAGATGGAAATATCCGAGGCGGTCTTGGCTCCATCAGGAAGGCCATCAACATGAGGAATAGTAAGAGGGTGAAAGATGATGCTGCCTGGGAACAAATTGTGATGTTCCAACTGCTTTTGAGCTTTCTTAGGCAGCAAGAAAGTAACTCTGTGACCTCTCTCAGCTAACTTGTTGGCTAAATGCAGGTACGGAGTCATATGACCAAAAGCAAACCACGGAAACATAAAAGCGTGAAACTTTTGGCTCATTTTTCTTTCCCAAATTGTAGAAGGCAAAAAAAGGGTGTCAAAAAGAACCAAACAAAGAAATTTTTTTGTTGTATTTCAAATTGTAAGCATCTTTCTTTCTGTTTCTTGCTAAGAAGTTTCAGCGGTTGATATAAATAATCCCAATATTTAGATTGGAGAATGTGCTTAAGAAAGTGTACTAAGGTGTTTTAGTAGGTTGGTGATTTAGTTGGTGAAATAATGGATATTGCATGTGTTGAATTGGCATTTAATTGTTGTTATATTCAAATTCTTTTCATTCTTTGGTTCTTAAATTTCTACATTGGTTGTAAATTTTTGTATTCGTCTTTGCCACAAAAGCTGCTTTGATTTGAACATTAATGTCGCAATGCCTCGAGAAAATATGATGCCACGCATACCACGTAGTAACATACATTGCTACGTGTCAAAAACATATTATGCTTCGTGTCAAAAAGTCAAAAGTAATCGATCTTTAATTTGTATACCAGGTTTGACTACGAGTATTAATCCGAACAAGGTTAGCCTGGCTCTTATTTGAATCCAAAAAAACCTAAATATATTTGGTTTGAGGTCGATAAATTTGATAAAAATTATATAAAAAAATTATTTTTATAAAATAATTATATTTATACTTTTACATGAAGAAAAAGATATTTTAACTTTTCTATTTAAGATTAATAGAAATAATTTTTAAATAAACTAAATTTTGTAAAAGGTTATTTCGTTAATACAAATTCTCATGATATTATTACAACAAAAAACAATACAATACATCTCATGTTCCAACAAAGAAAGCAACAAACGGTTTTATCAGAAAAAGAAAAAAACAAACAAAACATAATTGTTCTCTTCACTCTTGAGTAAGAAGTGACCGATTCATTTTTGGAACCAAAAAACACTGAATGTTATTTCAGATCAAAGCAGCTTCGATCGGTCTTTGACCTTGTTGATAGTAATCGAAGTAGATCTCCATATACTTCATAATTGCCTTGTACAACCGTGGCCTTGCTTCAGAGATAATTAGACCATCGACAGTTTGAATCTCTTTATCCGCATCCACATTGCAAAACGTTGCCACATATATCTGAACACGCCTGAGAGTTTCTATCAAATCTAAACCAATAATTCTTCAAATATCATTTGCATATGAAATATATATACCGATCATATCTCCTATGTTGACCAGAACTGTATGAGTGAGGCGACGTCTAGTCGTTTAAATCTTGTTTCAGTGTACTTTTTCATTTTTAACTATATAGATGGTTTGACTAAAAAACTATATATATTTAAATTTATAAGTTTTAAGTTCATATGCATGATTGTAATGTTTATATCTTGTATAGTTTAAACACTTAAACCGTTTAGTTTCCTAGACCATGTCCAATCCTGACATTTTCATGGTGTCTTTAGATATATTAATAATGAAAAAATATCTTTAAATGTTTGTATAAGTGTTTTCCTATATACATTTAAGATCCCTAAAAAAATGTCTTTAAAATTTACTATTAATTTACTGTTAAGGCATTCTATCCAAAATCACCCATAATAATGCTTTTATTAGTCATTTAAGGCATTAAGCGCTAGGTTACTGTCCGCTTAGTGCCTAAGCTTTCTGAAACATTGCATTCAACACATAAAAACATCATTTCACGGATTATTTATCACTATAACAAAATGAGTTCAATCAAGTTATATATTTTTTAATCAAAAGATTATTTACTAGATAGAAAGTGAAACTTGAGCTGAAAATACAGAAGAAACGAACTACTACATGGTTGTCTAATTGTTTAAGGTATTATTGATCATAGCTACTCTTTTAGTAATTTCGTTACGACGTGTTTCATTCAGGATTTATATTTTGGACAAGTTTCTCCAATGCTTCTACAAACTTATTGACATAACTGTTCATTAGTCCATGACGAACCAGAATCTCTTTCCACTTTGCGTGGTTCCTCCTCACCCGGTTCCCGAACTCGCTGTCTTTGTCCATCACTGACCTTACCGCAACGCTCAAACTCTCTTTCGAGAACCATCCTGCTTCTTCTCTTTCCACTTCCACTGAGACCTCAAGTTCCTCAGTCATCAATCTAGTGTTGATGATTTGATCAGGAATATATGGAAGCAATACTATTTGGCAATTACTCAAAAGAGACTCCCACATTGATCCGAACCCGCAATGGCTCACAAAGCATCCTACTGATGGATGAGGCAATATCAATGGTTGCTGCACCCATCCTCCACACACTACTACACGCTCCTTAACCCGCTCCTCAAACCCTTCTGGCAATCCTTCTTGGACCGTTGTTGCGATTTTGACTTTATTTCATGTTTGAATAGTTTTCCTTCTTAACGTACAAGTGAAAATCTTAAACTCTCATTTTTTCATATTTTTCATTCAATTTATAAAGCATTACTTATAGAGTAGTTTTTCACCCACTACATATTTTAAGTCATACTCTTATTTTACACTCATTATCAATGCCAACTACATATGCTAACTCTTACCTACTCTGACAACAAGCTAGCACACTAATAGTTTCAACAACTCACGTTCAACAACTCTTTTAACATATAACTAGGACATAGTTAAAAACTAACTTAGTTGACATACTATAAGGTTGGGCCTTAATAACTCGATGACACATTAAGCATAGACCCACTTGAATATTTGTTGACTTGCTGACTTCTAGAACACACGCACCATCTTCTTCTTTCTCTGAAATTAGTAACTTCAATTCTTCTTTGACATTTCTTCTTGAATCTTCCTAACAAGATTTAATCTTTTCTTGCAGGTTCAATCTAAGAGATCAATCTCAACACTCCCTCTTGAGCTCTTGATTGATAGCTGAATTAGATTTGAGAATCGTAAATTTTAATACCTTTGGTTTCTTTTGGATCATAGCTAGCTTCAATGGGGATGCTCTCTTCAGAACATCTGCATATCTGAGAGGTGCATTCGATTTCATTTTTCCTTTTTCTTCTGCAGTCTTAGATTGACTTGACTTAATATTTTTCGTTGCACCCTCTAGGGTTATGTTCTTCAAACTCTTGAATTTCTTTTCTGCGTTGTCTGATTCGACTGTTTGATTTTGTTTCCCTTTTTCTGTTGTTGTGATGCTTGTTACTCTCTCTGAATTTATTTCCTTTAGGCTTTTGGATGTCTCTTTTAACTCCTTCATGTTTAATTTATCAATCACCCTTGATTTTTTCTTTGCAGTCACTTGCCTGCTTAGCTGGCCAGATTTCTCCTTAAGTGATTCCTTCAGAACATGAGCGTAGCTTTTAGGTAGCTCTAATGTCTTTTCTCCATCTTGTTTGGTACTTCCTTCTTCATTGGTTTTTGATTTGATTTGAAATGATCTCATTTCAGTATTCTTTTGCAAAAGTTCTGAACAACAATCTATATTTCCAAATTTAACCGTAATTAAGCTTTTAAACTCTGGTAAGTGTGTTACCTCACAATTGCTCTTCTTTTGGAATATTAATCTCTGATTGGTACACTCAGTAGTTTTGCCATTTTTCTCTGGAGATTGAGGCTCAAAGCCTTTGTGCATCTTTTCTTCTTTTCTGTGATGCGTTTCATCCTTCTGCTTACAGGTTTCTCCTCTGCTTCTTTTTCTCTCCATCTCAGCCATTAAAACGACTTCATCTTTCTTTGAGATACTACTTTTATTCTTGGCAATGACTGAACCTTTCTTTTGGTTTGCCTCATAGACTTTCTTGACTTTAGCTTCTCCCTTTTTGTTTTCCGGATCCTTTTGATTTGTAGTTTCACTTTCTTTCTTTTCTGGAACAACTGAACCTTGGTTTCCTTTTGAGGTTGGTTTCGTTTGCATTTCAGCCTTAGTAATCCTGACATTTGAGCAGTGAGATTCCTTGGTAACAACCATAGTTGCTTCTTCATTTTCAAGCATCTTTAAGTGAAAGCTTTTCTTGAACATAGGCACCTCGACAATCTTTCTCCCAGCTGGATCATGTATAGTGCAGCCTCTTTGATCAAAGGTTACCTCATAGTTATTATTAATCATCTGGGACACACTTAGTAGATTCTTGGAGATTTTAGGGACCAGTAACACATCTTTGATGATTCTTTTGCCTCGCTTAGTCATGATTTTGATGTCACCTTTTCCTTTTGTTGTCAGGACAGCTCCATTTCCGACACAGATGGGAACATTGAAGTTGGTGTTTATGTTGATGAAGAGATACGCTAGAGGAGTCATATGATTTGTGCATCCGCTGTCAATTAGCCAAACATTTTCTTCAGGTAATTCTTGATCCTCTTGTCTGGCTGTGAACATATGATAAACTTCTTCCTCTTCCTCGTCATCATCCTCTTGATTAACTTGAGCTTGCTCTGCTTTCTTGTTTCTACAGTCTCTAAAGAAATGACCAGGTTTACCACAGTTAAAACATATTCTAGTATCTCTATTTCTGTTAAACTCAGGTTTAATCTTTCCATTTTTGATCCAGCATATGTCCTCATTATGGTTATCCCTTTTGCAGTAGCCACACCACATTTTCCCTTTGTAGTTTGACTGACTTGTGCCTTCCTTTTTGTCTTCCATACTGAAGTTTCTGAATCTGGCTTGAAAAGCTCCTTCTAATTCATCTTCATTTTCAGGAAAGAATTTTTTTTCGTGGGCTTCAAGAGATCCGAGCAGCTCAGCATAAGTAACTGTCTTCAAGTCCTTTGTTTCTTCCATCAAGGAAGACAAACTAGCATAGCTTCTTGGCATAGAGGCCAATATCTTCACAACAAGGTCAAACTCAGTTCTTCCTTCTCCTAAAGCTCTCATTTGATTAGCTACAACTTGAATTCTATCTGAGTAAGTCTTGACTTTCTCTCCTTCTTTCATTTTGAGATTTTCAAACTCTCTTCTTAGGGATTGGAGTCTAACAGTTTTCACCTTTTCA